>JARFIW010001126.1:2014898-2424898 GCA_036346225.1 Platerodrilus igneus
AACATAGACCTCATCCAATTTATGAAAACAAAAAAAATTACGTAACCTCAATCTGTTTACTTCTGTCATTACAGCCGCGTTATTTCTACCGCGAGACACTCGTTAGAAACCCTTTTGACATTTCAAAGACAGGACTCACATAGGTCTTATATTCAACTGAAATCTATGAAATCCCTAGAAACGTGCTACGTTGCCATGAATACTTTGAACAAACAGAGACTTTATAAAGCTAGGTTTTCTGATATGCGGTGCAACAAGAACTATTTTTAAGCAAGGCTCAAGTGTAAAGCTGAGTTTAATAAAGTTTGGCTCAATTGAATAACGGTGCAAGCGGGCTTTATAGTTGTTTTACAATTATATTATCCAAGTATTGTACTTTTTAATCTAATAGAATAGATCATTTTGGCAACGCCGCAGAAATGTTTCTTTTTACAGCTGACAGGAGTGTATACTTTCAGTTGTTAAAAACTTACTAATCTATGGTTAAAAATGTTAATCTAACCTATGGTTCGAAGTTATAGAACGTTTGGTAGCGTTTTCAGGGTTCATATTGTATTACGGTCTAACTTCACATTATTTAGAAATGTCTTTAACAAAAAAAGAAATTGACGAAATAAAGTCAGATATAGATAAAGCTGTATATAGAATTGCAGGTAATAACGATTCATTAACCAATGCAGTAATTTCTTGCTTACATTCGGGATACGATGAACGTAAAACTGCAGAAAAACTCACTTCTCATCTGGACACCAAAAGAGCATCGAAACTTGCCGAAAGGGTGTTTGATTTTGTGGATGAGGTACGTTCTTACAGGCCTAAGAAACGCTCAAGATCTAGATCTAGAGAACGAGATGGCAAACGTAGCAAAATTCGAAATGATTATGATCAAGAGAAAAAGTTATCCAGCAGTAAAATTAAAGAAGTAATGCAAAATGCACAACGACAAATAGAAGAACGCAAACGTACTTTGGAAACTCTCCCACCAAGACAAGTATTACCACTTGCAGGTCCTATACCGCCATCAAGTATTTATGGCATACCATCAGGTTTATTAAATAGAGGTGATGCTGACAAAGCTAGAAAAATTGTGCAACTACAAGCCCAAATTCAAAGCAAACTCTCTAGTGGAATTTTAAGTAATGTTATTGTTGTTCCTGCAGCACCCGAGAAACCTGCTCCACTAATATTAGATGAAGAAGGTAGAACCGTTGATCAAAGTGGTAAAGCTGTTCAATTAACACATATTGCTCCAACTCTCAAAGCTAATATACGTGCTAAAAAGCGTCAAGAATTTCGAACACAAACTGATAAAACAACTGAAGAAAACTCTGAAACAAAATTTTATGATAATCGTATTGGACTTAAACCGGCTATGAGAACAAAGCGTAATTTACGTTTTCATGAGCCTGGTAAGTTTTTACAAATGGGTGAGAGACTTCGTATGAAGGCTCAGCTGGAGAAGTTACAAAATGAAATATCACAAATTGCTAAAAAAACTGGTATATCTTCTGCTACCAAATTAGCATTGCTAGCAAAATCTGATGGTATTACCGAAGAGATTCCAGAAATGGAATGGTGGGATTCTGTTATTTTAGAAGGAAATTATGATACTATAGTTGATGGTAATATTGCGACTAAAGATTATGTAATAACTTCATTGGTTGAACATCCACCACAAATTAGATGTCCGACAGATCCGTTAAGACCAGTATATATGCCGGTGTTTTTAACAAAAAAGGTAAGTTAATACGAAATATGTATATGCAATGCACTAATATATTTGAACATTTTTGGCATCTCGCTTTATGTATCGCTTTTTTAATTTTATTAAATGTTGATAAAATGGTCAATTTTGATGGGCAAATCCTTAATTCAATGAAAATTTTGAGAAACTTGCCATTTTAGAATTATATAAATTTTTATTTTTTAAAATCTAGTTTATTCCATGTAGGCAGTTTTCAAACTATCTAAGCATTTTAGAGTGTAGCTCGATAACATGAACTCTGCGTAGACGTTCATAGTTTGAAGCTATGACCAAATTTTCCGATTTTGTGTTATAGCCAAGTGTAATTTTTTGTATAGATATGGAAATAGTGCATATTTAAGATAACCATTACATTGCTATGAGAAGTGTATCCAAAAAGATGGTATTAGTCGTTAATATTCTACCTTACCAAAATTTATCTGTTCAGCATATTGGTGTACGCGACACAAACACAAATTGTTTATAGCTATTGATTTGAAAATAATATGTCATGTGTAAACATCTTGAATTGCATGAATTAGAGCAATAATTTTATAGTGCATGACTATTCTGCACATCTGAGCAGTGTAAAATTTCACTAGTAGAGTAATATTTTGTACCTATTGCTTAAACACCCAAAGATTTCATATATATATATATATATATATATATATATATATATATATATATATATATATATATATATATATATGAAGCAAACAACTTTATAAGGAAGTTTTAAATATGTAACATAAACGTCTTCTTTTATTTTATCATGATCATTACTGAATATTTTAATTATTTTAACACGTTCGCTGTCAAGTACGAGATAACTCGCAATTTTAGCCTTGCAGGAAACACTAAGTACGAGAGAGCTCGTAGGAGATAAGAATTAAATGCTGTGGCGGATAGAGTAAGCCTAGTAAAACAATGTGACAACAGTTACAAAATAAAAAATGATATAGGGCTTGTATAGGAAACTCCTAGGATCAAGCTAGATTATAATATAAGGTTATCATAAAGTAAGGGATATATTTTAAATTATGATAACTTTTTAACAAATTAAGTTAATAACAAGAAATAAATGAAATCTAATTGCTTATGAAATGGGATTTAGTATGCCCAAAACAGGTTACGGCAATTGCTCAATATGTCCTCCATTTTGTTGTTGTAAGATCACCATCCTTACCTCCAAATTGTACACAGCATTTCGTAACATTTCTGGTTGAATTGTACCAATTTGCTCCGTAATACTGTCTTTTAATTCTTGTAGCGTAGTGGTCGCTCTTCTAAACACTAAACTTTTAAATAACCCCACAGCCAGTAATCCGCTGGGTTTAGATCAGGTGATCTTGGTGGCCATGAATTTACGAAATGTCTGCTTAACACGCGATCTTGAAAACGTTGGTTAACAATTCTTTGACTGGTCGAAAAATGTGCGGGGGTGCTCCATCCTGCATAAAAATGATGTTTTCAATTCCGTAGTGCTCGTTTTGCAGCTGTGGAATAACATAATTTTGTAACATTTGCAAGTATCGTTCACCATTTACAGTTACAGATACGGCTTGTCCATTCTGCATTTCCTCGTAGAAATACGGACCGATAATAAAATCAGCTGTAAAACCGCACCAAACGGTGACTTTCTTGTCATGAAGACCTTTTGAACGATTTGTTGCGGATTTTCTGCAGACCAGATTCTACAGTTTTGAGTATTGACTCCACCATTCAGAGTAAAATGTGCCTCATCTGTCCATAAAATACGGGATAACCATTCGGGTTCAATTTCCATCTGAGCCATTACTCGCAAAGAAAAATCGTACCTAGTAGCCAAATCTGCGTCCTTTAATTCAAACAGCATTTTCAGTTTATATGGATACATGTTTAGAATTTTGCGTAAAATTTTCCAAACCGTGGTATACGGCATTTGCAATCGCTTGGATATCGCATTTGCACTGCTGATTGCGAGTGAATTGCTTCTGGCTATGTCTTGATTTTCATGAAGAACCTCTGCAACTTGGACATCACTAATTATTGGTCTTCCTGATCTTGGTAAGTCAGTTACAGACCCTGTTCTTTCAAATTTTTGTATCAAATTGCGCTACGCTTTCATTTGACAGGGTCCCGCTCTCAAACCCATTCTCGTGCGAAATCTTCGTAATCCAGCGGTGTAATTTCTGTCGGATTCATAATAGCACTGAACTAAACCAATTCTTGTTTGTAAATCTATGTTATTACAGTTGAGTCGTTTGAACTCAACGTTTACTTGAGTTTTAATTTCAAAATAAAACTTCAAATTGAATAATTTCGTTTTGACACTAGTGTCAACAATTGTTATGACAACGCTTTTGTTTCTCATATAGATACGGTAAAATCTCATTCATTAAGCAACTAGATTTCGTTTATTTTATGTTACTAACTTAATTTATTAAAAAGTTGTAATGATTTAAAATATATCCCTTACTTTATGATAACCTAATATACAGGGTGCCCACAATCTATCTCCGTATATGGGTAACTTTTTTATTATAGAAGATACAATGTTGGTTAAATTAGCAAAGTTGAAGAGAAATTTACGAGTAGTATGATGCTTTTTTGAAAACACCTAGATGCTCAACTTTTTAACGGTTTAACCTATAGAGAAAATAAAAACTGCTTGTAAGGTAACTTTTTATGTAGAATTCAATAGCGTATATGACAATTTTAATTGGAAATGGGTTTTCAAGCTACAAACATAACCTCACTTTTTTTAAATGGAAACCATAGTTCAATATAACCCAAATGGAAAGGTTTTTTTTTTCTGATTACCCTGATGTAAGGGTTGATGTACTTATTTTCAGTAGTTTCTTCATAATAAAGAAAAAACGATTTATTTATTTGCGGACATCAAGGAGTCCATGGATACATATTTTAAATAAACAAAAACAACTGGCATTTGTCAGATATTATTAGTTAAAGTGTTTATTTGCTCTGGGTTGCAAATTTTGTGTAGAAGACTTTTAAATTTATTTGATTATAATAGAGAATGTATACAAACGACGAAAAAATGACATGCTCTTTTGTTACTATGCCTGTAACAGAAATTGTGATGCTGCTGGTGATATGTATTATGAAAGATATTTGGAAAGAAGGCAGCCAGATAAACGATTGTTTTCTAAATTAGAACACAATTTAAAAAGGTTTGGTGCTTTTACAAAACCCAGTACTGATAAAAGAAAATTCAAAACTGATGATGAAGAACGTGTGTTAGCCTACATAAATTTTAAGCCAACAGTGTCCACCTGAGAAACTGCAATTGAGTGCGCTACTTCTACAGAAAAAGCTCGCCTAATTTTAAAACAAAACCGCTACAAACCATACAAAACCCATGTTAGCAATACACTGTATCATGGGGATTGTGAGAGAAGACAACAGTTTTGTAGGTGGTTTCTTAATGAAACAAATAATAATCCTGGTTTTAGTCACACTATTATATTTACCGACGAAGCAAAATTTACTAACAAAGGCATGTTTAACAGAAAAATACAGTCTACTGGAGTCAGGAAAATCCCCATTTAACAGAAGAAAGGCGGGATCAACATCAATTTTCGATAAATGTGTGGTGTGCCATTTTGGTAATAAAATACTTGGGCCTTTCTTCTATAATTATAATTTAAATGGTGTACGCTATTTAAATTTTCTACAAAACGAATTGCAAGAAATGCTCGATAATTTGCCACTTCATTTACTGCAAAACTATATTATTTTCAGCATGACGGTGCACCTGCTCACAATGCTCAAGCCGTTTCTGAATATCTTGATAATAGTTTTCCAAATTGGATTGGCAATGCAGGTCCAGTTCCATGGCCGGCAAGGTCACCAGAACTATCGCCACTGGATTTTTTTGTTTGGGGTACTGTAAAGGATGTAGTGTATGCTAAAAAATCCAATAACATTGAGCAACTCAAATATAGTATTACAGCAGCTATTACAAGTATAAAACCACAAACGTTAAATAAGGTGCACCAAAACCTAATTAAAAGGTGCGGAATGTGTTTGCAAGCTAATGGAGGTCATTTTGAGCATATGTTAATGTAGGAGTGGGCATATTCGCATTAATTAATTTTTGTTTCCTTTGATTAAGTTATTTGTATTGTATGGATAGTTTATTTTTAAGTATTTTATTTTTCTTAGTTTATAATAAATTTAGTTACAATAAACTTGTGTTTCCATTATTGATTTTTACACATTTTGTTTGTTTGTAATATGTATCCATGGACTCCTTGATGTCCGAAATAAATAAATCGTTTTTCTTTATTATGAAGAAACTACTGAAAATAAGTACATCAACCCTTACATCAGGGTAATCAGAAAAGAAAACCTTTCCATTTGGGTTATATTGAACTATGATTTCCATTTAAAAAGTGAGGTTATGTTTGTAGCTTGAAAACCCATTTCCAATTAAAATTGTCATATACGCTATTGAATTCTACGTAAAAGTTACCTTACAAGCAGTTTTATTTTCTCTATAGGTTAAACCGTTAAAAAGTTATTAGCGTTTGAAGAAAATGGCAAATTTCAGTTTTTTTCAAATATCTAAAAAAGTTGACCATCTAGGTGAGTTTTCAAAAAAGCATCATACTACTCGTAAATTTCTCTTCAACTTTGCTAATTTAACCAACATTGTATCTTCTATAATAAAAAAGTTACCCATATACGGAGATAGATTGTGGGCACCCTGTATAGAAAATATGTTTATTATTATTATTATTATTATTGTCTTTATTGAACATTTTCTGAAAATTAATATACATTTGTTCAGATACAATTATTTACAATTTTCACAGAAAAGAACAATCCCAAGGAGAGGTTCAGCTTGCTCTATAAACAGAGTTTGCTGCTCTACCACTTAATCCTTGCTAATATAAAATTAAAATTAAAGACGTGTGTATAAATTAAGAATATTCCTACAATATCAAAACAAAAGTAACATAAAAGTGTAACAGTCATTTTTTATAGCGTAACATTTTACGCTCCCTTTCTGTTAGCGTACTTAAAAATACATTTCTGTAACTACTATTTCTATATTTGATTTTCAATTAATAAATAAATTGCAGGGAGCGAATTTTAAATAGGATTATTCGAAAATTACTTTCCAACTTTTTGAAAAATGATAAACCGCTTGTAATTAATTATAAATTGCATCGTTCTTGTCTGGCCGTCGTATAAATTTAGTTCCTGATGTGGATATATGAGTCGAGATAATAGTCGACAAGAGTTTATGGTAACAACGAGTTTATATAAAGAGTTTGAGTTTGCTCTTCGATCCGACAGATTAATTACGTTAAAAATAGTGTGTGCTGTTTGCTTTGAAAAGAGTCGGATTGTTTTAGTGAGACGCGTAGCTTTACTAATTGTTCTTTTTGTTGCTTTTCTGTTGAAAAAAAAGTGATAGAACTTGTTGACTAGACCGCACGTGCTTGTTTTACGGAACATTATTTTAGTGATACGCGTGTCTTCCTAATTGTTTTTAGTTGTTTTTCTTGTGAGATAAATGTTTTAAGGAACATTTGCGGACTTGCTTTAGTGATACACGTGCTTTCCCCGTTATGGTTCTTTTTAGTTGTTTTGTCTTTTGATATTTAATAACTGTGTGTGCAATCTAGTTTCGCGGGCCTGTTCTTCTCAGAGTAGGCATACTTTGGATTATTTAAATACAGTGATACTGTAGTTTCTGAATTTTCTAACAACAAAGAATCTGAAAGGGATCATTACTTGTGCAAATTTCGTTATTTGCGAAATATGACAGATCACCGGCTTACAAAGGTATTTTTTGAAGTTTCTCACTGCTTTTTGGGATGTTTATGAAGATAATATACATCTGGTCCCAGTTGGAATTGAACTAGTGCTGCGGAATATTTCAAAATTATTGTCTTAGGAAATAGAATTTATCAAGGCTACATAGTTCCGACGCGTGATAATGTCTGCTGCTAACACCAGTGAAATACGTAGGTGTGATTAGTGTAACGTGTGATAAGTTCCATCAACACCCTCACAGTCAAGGGTGAAGTGCTTCGTTAGTGCAGGACATCGTTGAATCCCACACTTCCGTTGCAAGGAAGCGTTGCTGAAGGACGTTTGTAAGTTGAACTATTTCCTACTGGTTATTACTTTAAATATCTATTCGTTGCTTTACCATATCTTTGTCGTTCTGATACCTTTTACAATAGACTTGCATGCTATTTTAAAACATAGAAAAAAAAAGAGAAAGGAAGAAAAATCAATACTATTGAATTACTCATGCCAATTGTGTCTTATCTATTTATCTTTTGTAAACATTTTGTCTGATTTATGTTTAATTGGTGTGTGAGGAAACGTTTCTGCTACTCCCCAATATTACCTCACTTTGTACTAAACATTTGTCTGTATTGATTTTACCGTTGTTATATTATATAGTTTATCTAAACAGTTTTTATTTTCATTCTACCAAGTACTGAATAACTTAGACTATGCATTGCTGCTATGCTTTTTCTTTATTTCAGGTTTGCAGGACTAATCTTTTTTTATTGCAGGTTTGCTATTCTAATTTCTTTTATTGCAGGTACTGTTACTAACTCCTTACCGCCGCATACATCATAGGTCAGTCTGCTTTCTACAACCCCCCCTACTCTCCGATTGAGCCCGGTCATTTCTTTGACTTTCTTTGTGTTACGTAACAGAAATTTGGCGCCCAACGTGGCTGCCATGAAAAAAACGTAACAAAAGCTTTTAAACTAATTTTATTGGCCAGTATTGTTTTTTAATAATAATCTCTTGTATTTGGTTTTAAAATGATTTAGATGAAGTGCTTTAAATTGATCAGGAACACTGTTATACACCGTAGTAATTTTTTAGGAGAAACACTTTTTGTAAAATTCTTTGTGATGCACTGACGGTGTGAGGGTGCCTTTAAACCTTACGTTTATAGTGTGCACATCAGATCTAAATACAATTTTATTCTAAAGGTAGGGTGGCTTTTGGGAGTAGATAATATTAGGATAAAAACATACAGATCTTAACAGTTGTCTGGAACTCATATTTAACCACTTCAGTTCTAGTAGTTTGTGAGAAGCATGTTGGTACTTGCGAATACCAAATATAAGACTCATACAGGAGTTTTGCATTTTCTGTATTTTCTTTTATTATTAAAATCAAGAAATGAATAATAGATAACACTACAATAATTGAAATGCGATAACACTAGAGCCCCATAAACATACTTTTTTATCTTTATGGATAAGTATTGCCGATTACTATATAAATATATATATATATTTTAATGCAACGTAAGCTTTCTGCAAATATTTATTAACATTATAATTAAATTTCAAATCCGTATCTATGATTACACCCAAACTATTGACGGAGTGTACGGGAATTAGCTCATTATTATCAATAACAATGTGTAAATTTAATCCTCAGAATAGTGCTTTCAAATGCTTTGGCCCAAAAAGCATTACTTGTAATTTAGATGGATTAATTTCTAAGCAGTGTTGAAGTGAAAATTGAAACAATCTATTTAAATCTGCATTTAACTATGAACAGGCTACGTGCGCAGTCTCTAATGGGAACGAAGTGTAAAGGTACGTATCGTCAGCGTAGTAATGATAAGAACAATATTCTAAAACAGTATTAAAATGAGACGTATAAACAGTTTACAGTAAAGGACCTAATATTGACTCTTGGGGTACACCCGAACTTAAATCTATGGCATCAGATATGTCATTATCTATCTTAACTCTTTGAGTTCCGCACTTAAGATAATCAACAAAGAACTTTAAGGCTGTTTCATCCAAACCAATAAATTTAAGAATTGCTATAAGCATGTCGTGGTTCAAGGTATCGAATGCCTTTGAATAGTCAATGTATACCACTATAGTTAACATGTCAGCATCTGTAGTTTTGACTATATCATCTACAAGAGTAGTTAACGCTGTTTCAGTACTGTGATCCTTTCTAAACCCAGATTGTTTCATAGGAAGGATACCATTTTTATCAATATACTCCCTTAATTGCTTCTCGACTATTCGTTCTAATAGCTTAGAGCACACACATAATATTGCTGATAGGCCGTAAATTGTTAAAGCTAGATGGATTTTGAATTTTCGGTATTGGTTGTACCAGAGCTTGTTTCCACAGTTCTGGAAAGACACCATCCAGTAGACAAGAGTTGATAATATTAAGTATATATGGAATAATATGCGGACAACTGATTTTTATTATATGTATATTAATATTATCACCTCCCTCAGCTAGCGTACTGACAGAGTTAATGACCTTTACTATATCTGCATCACAAATTAACAAAAAAGAAAACGAATTAGTAATGGCAAACTTATGCGTACTATAATAATTGATAAGGACAGTGCTAGGGACTAAAGATGATTTGGACGCCGATCTTACAAAAAACATATTAATTTCATTTGGATGTTTTAGACAATCTGGTAAAGTTGAAGACTTGGTTTTTATTAAAGAATAAGATTTTAACATTTGCCACATTGGCTTCCCAGAAACAGTTAGATTACTTTCAATAAAGGCTTTTTTTCCTCGGATTACGGCTTTATTGGTTAAATTGCGTAAGTGTTTGTAATAATTTCTGTGATCTTCCCTCTTACTATTATTATATCTTTGAAACGCAGTGTTTCTTAACGAGATCATACATCGTAGCGTGTCGGTCAACCATGGTGCAGGTTTTTTTGTAAGGCGACGACATATAGATGGTGCGTGGGTGTATGCTAAGGACGATAGACATTCAGAGAAAAAATTTACTGTATCGTTAATGTTATGCATATTGTATATCTCGGGTAAAGGCAGTTGTAGAAGATCTATGAGAAATGATTCAATGTTTATATTTTTGTATAATCTGTAAGCACGAAAGACACTAATTTGTGATATTTTAAGGAATAATTCACATAACACAAGTTCATGATCGGCAATGTTTTTAACACTAATTACGTCGACAGGATTAACTAATTGTGTATCTGAGATGAACACCAAATCTAAACGTGTTGCAGTTGTAGCTGTAATTCTAGTTGGTTTGTCAATAATTTGTGACAAATTAAACGAATTTGTCGTATCTAGAAGCACACGTGTAGAGGCATTATGCAAATTAAAAAATTTATATTGAAATCTTCCACTAGGGTGATTTCATCATAGCTTGGCACTAAAATTGATAAAGTACCTTCTAGTTCATCTATGAATTCATTATAGTTATATAGTTCCGAACCCCATGCAGATATTTTTATTTGATATGGTAAAATGTATCCAACATTGCTGAATGTTTGAATCAATGGCTATACTTTTAAATTGAATTGAGTAAATAATATAAAAAATCAATCCGCCTCCATGCAACCCCACCGTATCCCTACGTACAAGGCGGTAATTTGATATGGTAATAGTAGCGTCATCAATACCTTAGTGCAACAATGATTTGCAAATTGCTAAAATATCGACATTATTACTTTCCATTAACTCTTTCACGGGCATTAAGCAATTAAGTAACCATCTGACATTTAAATGTGCAAACTTTACCTCTACTTCAATCATAACAAAAGGTTATTATCAAAACTCAAGATCAAAATAACATAAACGCATGTTTAACATTTAGGCCAATATTTTGCTATACTGTTATGTATAACTATTAAACATAACTGTTATAAGTAATAATACATCATTTCACTTGTGTAATCACTATAAATTAATTAATATTTCCAAAATCTAAAAGTATACGATAGGAAATACACAAACTAGTATATAGCTTATCTGCTACAACACTTAAAGAATCAAATTTAAAATCTTTGCAAACTGTAATTAATGCACAAAAGTTCAATAATATTTAAAGAGACAATAATGATGTATTACAATACCATGTAATAGTTATAGTTACAATAGATTGCAACTATCCTACTCACGTGTTGTGTGCGTGCTCCGCAAAGAAGAAATTTATACAATTTAATTTATGACGGATGATATAGCGAATTGAGTTATAACGAGCAATTTCCCAAAAATATATGTAATTCTAGTTTTGCATTATGTGATATGTAATACAAAAAAAAAAAAAAATCTAATTTTTATCAATAATCATTCACTGAACTAACTTGTTTTATGACATCGTTTGTCTTCACGTAGATATTTCCATCTCTGGACCACACATTTCTGAACGTATACTTTTCGGAGGCAGCACGTTGAAGTAACTCGTAAGATCTTCTTTGATAGATAGTTTACTCCCTTTTAACGATTTCTTTTTTGAAAAAACTAGTTGCCGGTGACGATATGAAACAAACTTCACAATAATAGGCCTGATGGCATTACTCTGATTACTGTTAAATTTTCTTACCCGATGAATTCTGTCGATGTCGTCCATACTTAAATTAACTTTGAATTTCCCCGCAAACATATTTAAAACACTTTCTAGAACATTTTCATTACTGCTTTCTGCCATACCATAGATTCTAAGAGAATTACGTCGCGTATATTGTTGAAGCTTATCGTTTTCTTCTACACTTGCAGCATTTGCGACCTTTAGATTAACAACCTTCAATTCAGAAATCATTTCATTTTGCACATTTAACTTGATGTTTAATTGTTTTAACACTGCATGTGTAACCGTATCAGTAACAACTTTGATAAAGTTGTCGTCTGTTAGCAATTTACTTGTTGTTGCTGATATTATTTTGTTAATGTCTTCTAGTTGATCACAAGTAAAAGGCATTTTCAAATATATTTCAATTTAACACTTTTAAGTAATTCACCAGTAAAGCAGAATGGAACAATGAATGATATAAATATTATTCCAAACTTGTGAAGTAAAAACTAATTCTATGAAATATAAAAGCAAACAAATACTTCAGTGTTTATTCATGATATTTTTAAAACAATCTTGTACACACAATGGAGGCTTTTCGTCACACAGAACAAAAATAATGAGTTTTTTTTTTCATTTCTTGTACAAATGCAACAAGGTTTTGTAGGTCTTTGTTTTTATTTTGTGTACATGAAATTAAATGGTATCTAAATAATGAAATTTAGCAATGGGTTCCATCCTTGTAGAATTTATCCTTTCTTCTTCTATCAAGTGAATAATGCAATTTTCCCAGAATTTCAAGGTGGTTATTTTGGACCGCAAAAATTTTATTAAAATATATGTGCTTATGTATATCATCATCATTTTGTTTTCGATCTTGCTTAAGGTCGGTTTGACGCAGCTCTAACATTTCTATTCTGTGCTAATCTAAAAAGCTCTACATACCCTTCACAATCTAAATTTGTAATTATTTGACTAATATAGCTTGGTCTAGGTCTTCCTATACTCTTCTATCTTTTTCCTATCTACCTGGCTCTACATAGATATTAGTTACCTGATGGTTGTTAAAGAACTCCAACATGTTTACATGATTCCCATTTATAAGGAAATGAAATATTACCTGGTTATCCCCTCCAAAAAGCAGCGAATCGCTGCCAACATGCCAGACCGCTAACTAATTGTGAGTTATGTCGTGGTAACGTTTATTAAATTATATGTTATGGTAAGGCTTAAGCATTGAATCGCTACCAACATGCCAGACCACTAACTAATTGTGAGTTATGTTATGGTAGCATTTAGGTGACCGATTTTGATTTATTTAATTTTTTTGTTTTGTTGTCGAACTTACTTAAGGTCAGTTTGACGCAGCTCTAAATTCTTTTCTATTCTGAGCTAGTCTAAAAAGGTCTACATATCCTTCACAAGCTAAATCTGTAATAATTTGACTAATATAGCTTTGTCTAGGTCTTCCTACTCTATTTTTTTGGTAGTCTATAATGTAAGACTTTACTAAATAGTCCCTCATGTCTTAACTGGTGCCCTATCATTCTATCTCTCCCGACATTTAATTGTTTCCACATACACGGTTTCTCACCTATCCTTCTATAAACTTCATCATTTGTTACACTATCTGTCCAACTAATCTTTAACATTCTCGTATAACACCAAGTTTCAAAAGCTTCTATCTTTTTTTTATCTACCTTTTTGATTGTCTAAATTTCACTACCGTATAATAGAACGCTCCATACGTACGACTTTAAGAAACTTTTTCCATTATCTAAACTAATACTGTTAGCTAAATAACAGAATTCATTTACCTCCTCTAACTCGGTATTACCTATTTTTCATTTTGGTTTTGAACTAGGCTGTAACTCACTTGTCATTATCTTTGTCTTTACTAAGTTAATTCTCATACTATAGTTACTCATCTCATCTAAAATATTTAAAAACTCTCCTAACTCTTTTCTAAACTCTGCTATATGGCTATATCATCTGCAAAACGTAACATGTCTATTTTCTGTCCCTATACACTAATACTTATCTCTTTTCTCTCTCTAGCTAAGTTTAAAACTTCCTCAATATAAACAAAAAATCAAGGTAGATAGTATACAGCCCTGTCTAACACCATTTTTAATCTTAGCTTTCTTTTCTAGTTCATCAAATATAATTACTACGCTTTCGTTTTTATATAGATTGTAAATAATTTTTCTATCTCTATGAACATAACAATCCAATTAATCTTAACAAATGCTATTTTGAAATCTACAAACGCGAAATGAGTCTTTTTATTTTTTTGTAACCTTTTTTCCATTATTACCCCAATCATCAGAATCGGTTGTATAGTCCCTCTGTCTTTACAAAAACCATATTGGTCTTCGCCTAAGTAATTCTCAATCAAAGCTTCTACTCTATTTTTAATTATTATGGTTAGTATTTTGGAAGCGTGGGAAGTTAAACTAATCGTTCTAAAATTCTCACACCTATCAGCCCCTGACTTTTTTGGGATTGGGATAATAATATTTATTCGAAATCTATTGGGACCTCACCTGTGTCATATATTACTTTTACTAGTTTATATAGTCTGTCTAAAGTTTTCTGACTTGCATATTTTATTAATTCTGTGGGTATACCATCTATCCCCGGCGCTTTATTTAGTTTAAGATCCCTAACAGCTCTATCAAATTCCTCCTTAATATTGAGAACCCTATTTCTACATCCTCTTCGTGGTCGTTCTCTAACTCATCTATATCGTCTCCCTTATATAAATCTTCTAAATATCCTTTCCATCTATCTGCTACCTCAACTTTATTTGTTAGAAGCTCTGTTCGGTCTCTTTGTCGCACGTTTGCATGTTTAATTTTAAGTCGTAAATTTTGTAGTCGTAAATCTAATAGTAAAACTGTCATCCCTTGTTCCCTTATATCCTGCCATAAAAATTCGTTGGGCATGTGTGAATAAGTGGACAGAGTAGTGAACAAACACTTGCTTATGGATATTGAAGCAGAAGGGTCGTCGGTTTCTTCGTTCAGTGTACCGTAAGTTAGTCAAGTGCCCCAGACTTTCGTTGTTAAACCCTAAAAAACATAGTGCAAGTGTTACGTAACATATAAACTCAATTCGCATACAGTCCACTTGGTTGAAAGAATAGGAACTGCAGCATAGAAAAACAAAACACCGCGGAGGTAAGTTGATTTATAAATTTATAAGACCCCCCGCGCGTGTACAAAATTGGCCTTCATCGCTGGATCTTTAATTAAATAATTAGTTCCTATCCTTTAAACTCCTTATATTTAAATTTAAATTTATAAAATTGTTGTAGTTTTTATTATGGTTAAACGTGTTACACAGAAAAGAACATCTTGCTTACACATTTAATGCTAAATACATCTGGTTATAACGGTAGATTTTACAATACATTCCTTATCCTTTGTGGCAAAAATTAGGGTCCTCGTCGTCGGTATCCTTTTAGGTAAACTATTTATGAGGGGTTATTGTATTGTAAATCTTTACCTTATTTGTCAGTTCAAGTTGGAGGAACCATTCGGGTTCATGCAACTTGTATAACAAAGGGGTTATTGGTATTTATTTGAAACCTTAAAAGCTTTGTGGGGCAAGCACTGTGGTTATTTGCACTTTTCTATTAATAATTTAATTTCGTAGATGAATTAGTAATTTAGCGTATTCGAGTTACGCATTGTTTTTATATTAATTTTATTGTCGTTCATTAATCATTAATCAAATATGGTTATATCAATTGATAAAGCTATTCTTGAAGCTAAATTTGTAGTTAAAAGGTTGGATCACATTTACAGTAAGATCAACCAATCGGAAGACGTATCGATTGCTTTAATTAGAGCGTCGATTAAAACTGTCGAACAGATTGAAACGCTTTTCAAATCCTTTTGCAAGGATATTTTCTTTGATGAAGAAAGTGAACAATTGGATGAATTTTCGGCTCTTAGGGTGAAAATCGATGATTATCTATTAGATATTCGTATTATCGCTGAACAATGCGAATTAGATCGGGTAGAAAATAAGCCAAAGTTGGAAAATATGAATAATTCTTTTCGTCAAGCTGTGGAATTCGCTTGAAACATCTTTCCGTTCCCGCTTCTCCGGACGAATTTCAGATTTCGAGAGTTACAATGCAATCTATAAGCGGTTGATTCATGATAATGTCAGTTTGTCACCCGTTGAAAAATTTTGCCATCTCGTTGATACATTAGATGAGTCGTCGCGTGCGTTGATAAAACACTTGTCATTAAATGATTATGCATACGTGGAAGCCTATAAAATCATTACTAATCGTTTTCAGTCCAAGAGGTTATTACTTTCAACATATTTTAATGCTCTCGAAAAATGCCCTAAGGTCAGTTCCTCAGACTCGCATGCGGAACTCCGGCAATTAATTAGTTGTTTTGATGAAAATATATTCGCGTTAAGGCAGATGGAAATAGATTTATTAGATTTCATGTTGTTTAATCTGTTATCGAAAAATTAGATACAAACATTTTAAAGCGTTTGAATTAGGAAATAATGACGAAATTCCCTCGTTCAAAGATTTAAGGTCGTACATTGAAAAACAATGTAAAGTGTTGGAAATAAATGACATTGCTTCAGGAACATTTTTAAAAGCTCGAGATTCCGTTAAAGAAAGAGAAAAAGGAAGGTTCGTTAGCACTTCGACTAAAACTTCTTTAGTTAGTACCACCAATGATGTTAAAAATTGTAGTTTCTGTCAAGCTGTGCATCCTATTTATAGATGTAAGTAGTTTCTCGATAAAACCCCTCAAGAAAGATTTGAGGTGGTAAAGCTTAAAAATCTTTGCATTAAATGTTTAAATCCTTCACATTCGATGAAAAATTGTACGTTAGATTGGTCGTGTAGAAAATGTCATCAGTCGCACAATTCGTTGCTTCACTTCGATAAACAAGAAAAATCGGTGTCGCCACGCCGACAAACCCATCGTCAAAGGTCAGCGTCTCCTCGGAGAGCGGCGCCTAGACTTACTTCTACTAGTAGACCTAGTGAAGACAATCTGTCGTCGTCGGTTGTGCATGAACAACCTGTCACTAGCTCGTTGATTTCGACATCATTAGAACACACAACCACGCTGTTAGCTACGGCAATAGTGTCGGTGCTTGATAATACAGGAACATTGCAATCTGTTCGTGTAATATTAGACAACGGATCCATGGAAAGTTTTATGACTGAAAGGTGCCGTCAGAAATTAGGTTTAAGGAAACGGAGAGCCAATGTCACTGTTCAAGGACTTGGCTTGAATTCGTCGTTGGTGTCTGGTGCACTATCGTGTGTAGTCAGTCCCTCGGGAGCACGGTCTCCAGCATATGGAATTGAGTGTTATATTTTACCAACATTTGTAATCAATTACCTTCGTCGTCGATAGGGGTCAAGGAATGGTCGCATACTCGAGGTTTGGCCTTAGCTGATCCTAATTTTAATGTTCCTGGTAAAATTGACATGCTACTCGGAGCGGAAATCTTTGCTCAGGTTTTGTTGAACGAGTCTCGTTGGGGTGTCGCTAACGAGCCAGTTGCTATTAACACAACCTTTGGTTGGGTTTTAACGGGAAAGGTCGTTTCCCGAATAGTTCTATTACGTCGTTGTGTACTTTCGTTGAACCCTTAGACAGTGACATTCGTCGATTTTGGGAATTAGAAAATATTCCTTCAAAAACACATTTCTCCTGAAGAAGAAAGGTGTGAAAATCAATTTGTGGAAGGTTATAGACGTAACAAGGACGGTCGTTTTGTAGTGTCCTTGCCCTTTAAAATTTCGGAACCCTCATTTGTGGGTATGAGATCAATTTGTATTAAAAGATTTTTGTCGTTAGAACGTCGTTTGCTAAAAATCCTGAATTGTATTCAGATTATAAAAATTTATGGAGGATTATTTGACAAGCGGTCACATGGTTCAAGTGAAATCGCCTGAAAATTCTTCAGGTTATGAAAAATGTATTACATTCCCCATCATGCTGTACATAAGCGGGATAGCACTACCACCAAATTGCGTGTGGTTTTCGATGCTTCGTGTCAGGATCAATCTGGAAAGTCGTTAAATGATAGCTTGGCTATTGGCCCTGCTTTGCAAAAGGACATTGCAGTTTTGTTATTGCACTTTCGTGTACACCCTATCGTAATTACAGCTGACATTAAACAAATGTATCGGCAGATTTTGGTTAAAGATACTCATCGTGATTATCAACGTATCGTCTGGAGATTTTCTCCGTCAGATCCTATTATGGACTTTAAATTAAATACTGTAACTTATGGAGTTTCGTCGTCGCCTTTTTTGGCCTTGCGTACTGTTCAAGAATTGGCAAGGTTAGAATCAATTAATTTTCCTTTCGCGTCATCCGTATTGGCGAGCGATACCTATGTTGATGACTTAGTCACTGGATGTAATTCGATTGAAGCTGCTAATCAATTAATTGGTGAGTTGAATAGTATTTGCTCTAGTGGTGGTTTTCAATTAAGAAAATGGAGTAGTAATTGCCCGGAAGTGATGTCCAACTTGAGGGAGTCCCTGTCCAGTTCGGACGCAATTACATTTCAAGATAAAGATAGTGGTTCAATAAAATTTTGGGCCTTTCGTGGCGTGCTCTTACAGATGCATTTTTATACAACTTAGACGTTGAAGAGCGCACTTGCACTAAGCGTAATATTTTGTCGGCTATCGCAAAAATTTTTGATCCTCTCGGTTTGATAGCACCTGTAGTACTGTTCGCTAAACGTTTAGTTCAAGATCTTTGGCTATTAGGTCTCGGTGGGACCAAGAGCCTCCTTTGAAGTCATACAAAAATGGAAACATTCTTTTGGTTGAATTGCCAGCGGTTTCGAATATTGAGATTTCGCGTCGCATCGTATGTCATAATTTTAAAAGGGAGGAGTTGAATGGATTCTGTGATGCTTCTGAAGCCGGGTATGCAGCTGTCATCTATTTCCGTTCGTTCGATCTAGAAGGTAATATTACCATTTCATTAGTATGCGCAAAATCGAAGGTTGCTCCTACTAATCGCGTTTCATTGCCCCATCTCGAATTGTGTGCTGCCATACTCTTGGCAGATTTAGTAGATTTTGTCAAAAATACTTATACAGATATTTTATCATTTAGTAATATTTTCGCGTGGTCAGATTCTACTGTTGTTTTGTCTTGGATTCGGTCTTCCTCGCATAAGTGGAAGACATTCGTTAGCAATCGTATTTCGCATATTCAAGAACGTATTCCTCCATCTTCGTGGTTTCATGTTAAGTCCCAGGATAACCCTGCGGATTGTGCCTCACGTGGACTTTTGGCTTCAGAGTTGGTTCATCATCCATTATGGTGGACAGGACCTTCTTGGTTAGTGCGTCGTAATGAAGAATGGCCAGTAACATCGCTGCCAAAACTTATCGACTCATCTCAGATGGACGTCGAATATCGTACTCTGTCGTTAACAGTCGTTATGTCTGAGAATTTCTTAGATTTGTTGTTGGATAAATTTTCAAAACTGCAGAAAATTTGTAGGATTATTACATGTATTCGTCATTTCATTCGTAATGTTCAATGTCCAGATTTGCGTTCAAAATATGCTGATAGTTTGTCTCTAGCTCAACAGCAAGAGGCTATACAGTTATTGATTAAAAGAGTTCAAACAAATGTTTTGCTCAAGACATTGCAAATATTAAAACTGGAAAACTTGTTAGTAAACAACTTCGTAGCCTTAGTCCGTTTCTAGATAATCATGATTTGTTGAGGGTGGGCGGTCGCCTACGTAACTCAGAGTTGTCGCATGATGCAAAATTTCCAATTTTGCTTCCTCGGTCGCATCGGTTGACTGAACTTATTATATTAGATTGTCATGAAAGACATTTACATCCTGGAAATCGAACAACTCAATTTTTACTAACTCAAAATTATTGGATCTTGTCGCCAAGAGGGCTATTCGGCAATGTCTGAAATCCTGCATTCGCTGTTTTCGTGTAAACCCTGTGGCTTTATGCCCCTATGGGGATTTACCAGCTTCTAGGTTAACTCCAGGTAAGGCGTTTTTACATACGGAGTCGACTTTGGTGGACCTTTCTCTGTCACGATGAATCGATGTCGTGGCGCAAAATCATTGAAAGCGTACATTTGCTTATTTATTTGTTTCAGCACTAAAGCCATCCATTTGGAACTAGTGTCTAACTTGTCGACAGACGCTTTCTTGGGTGCTTTACTCGATTTATTGCTCGAAGAGGCAAATGTATTCAAATCCATTGTGATAATGGTACTAATTTCGTTGGGGCCTCTCGTGAAATCTCTCAATTGATACGCCATTTGGCAGGCGTTGAGGAATCGAATTTGTGTTTAATCCTCCTGCTGCTCCTCATTTTGGTGGGTTGTGGGAGGCCGGGATTAAATCGGTAAAATCCCATTTAAAGAGAATTATCGGTGAACAAATTTTGTCGTTTGAAGAATTCTCGACGGTATTGATTCAAATCGAAGCGATTCTCAACTCACGTCCACTATGCGCACTGAGTTGCGAACCGCATGATTTCTCGTATTTGACCCCGGGTCATTTTCTTAATGTTGAACCAGTTTCGGTGTTACCAGATCCAGATTTGTTGTCCATAAACCCCTCTCGTTTGAATCGCTGGCAATTGTTGCAGCAAATGCAACAAGGGTTTTGGAAGAAATGGAGTGCTGAATACCTGCACACGTTGCAGCAGAAAGGTAAGTGGTTGAAGAATTCCGCTACCCTACCTATTGATTCGCTTGTCCTCTTAAATGAAGAAAATAACCCCCCTCTACAGTGGCGTTTAGGAAGGGTCGTAGATGTTCACCCTGGTAGAGACGGTATCGTTCGGGTAGCTACAGTCAAGACATCCCAAGGGTTAGTTAAACGCCTCTAGTGAAACTATGTTTACTGCCAGTTACTTGATATTTAATGGTATGTACACATATATTCACTTATATAAGTTTGTCGGTTAGGTTTCTTAGTTAATAGCTCTAATTAGTTTTTAAATATAAAATAAGTTAGTTCATACTTATTTTGGTGGGCGGATGTTCGGTCTCTTTGTCGCACGTTTGCGTGTTTAATTTTAAGTCGTAAATTTTGTAGTCGTAAATCTAATAGAGAATAAAACCACATAAATAGTTGATACGATAGTTTCACATCCTTGTCGTCATTGATGTCCTCAATTGACGTTTAAATAATCGCAAAGATGATGATTGTTTAATATTGGCAGCGAGCGCATTAAATTCTCGGATGCCGTCAATAAATAAGGATCTTTTAGTACATGTTTTCTTAAAAGGATAAATATAAAAATTAGCAATTATAGTGGTGTAGTTATGGATTCCGTGAACCATAACTAACTTACATTGTAGGTAAGTAGGCAACAAGTTTCTGGTAATCTTATATATAAAGCACATAACTAAAAATACAAATGTTGTTGCACTGACAAAATTTTAAACAATCCAACATAAAATGTACCTTTGTATAAATACTGCATTTTAATATTATACGGAGAGCACGATTTTGAAGGACCTGTAGTTTATTTATCACTGTTTGACTCTGAAAGTATAAAATAGACGAGCAGTATATAAAATGTGGCGAATTAGCGCTTGGTAAACTTTAATCGAGTTAGCATATTAAGATTATGACTGATACGATAAAATAATTAATTTTACCAGCAAGTTGTATTATCAATTTATCCGAATGTGTTTTAAATGAAAGCGATGAATCTATAGTTACACCCAAGTACTTAATTTCATCAACATAATGCAGCCTGTCACAATTGAAAACTATGGGAGGTAACATATGCATTCTTCCATTATAACGCAACCCTAAAATCATTGCTTTGCTTTTCTTAGTATTAATAACTAATTTATTACTGATCAACCACTTTGAAACAGCATTGAGCAAACTGTTCATCCTATGTATTGCGTTATCTATATTTGTATCTGAGATTGCTATAAGGGTATCATCTGCAAATAAGTTCAGTAAAACTGCAGAGTCATCAATTGCATCTGCTATATCATTGATATACAGTATGAAAAGCAATGGGCCTAGAATAGTTCCCTGTGGTACACCGTGGTTATTTAATATAGCACTAGAGGTATGATTATTAATTTTAGTCATTTGCTTTCGCTGATATAGGTAGTCCGAGAACCATTTCAAGGATTGGTCCGTAAAACCGTAACATTTTAATTTATTTATTAGAATCAGTCTATCAACCGTTTCAAATGCTCGTTTAAAATCTAGAAATACCGCAACTATAACATTAGAACTATTATCCAATACTCTTTTCCATTCTGACAGCACAAGTTGTAGTGAAGACTCACAGGAATGTTTGCCACGAAATCCTGATTGTTCTTTGATGAGAATGTTATTCACTTCAATATGTTTAATAATTTGGTCGTATATTAGTTTTTCAAATACTTTTCCAAGGAATGGCACTGTAGCTATTGGCCTGAATTCTATAGGGTTTAGGGTACCTCTTACTTTAGGTATTGGTTTTATTACAGTTTCCTTCCATTGAGATGGAAAAATCCAGTAGTTATAGATTTATTATAAAGTTCCGTTATCTTACCAACTAGATAAGCCCGCCAGCCAAAACTATATTTTTATTTAATAAGTCTGTATTAGAATCTTTTGTATTGTAAATCGCCTTATACACACAACCGTTGAGAATTCATTAAAAGTAAATTCATTCCTACAACCTATCTTATTTATCTTATCAACGTTTGTAATATTGGGAATGTCACTTATAATTTCCTCTATACTATCCACCACAAATTTGTTAAACTTTTCAGCCACTGTTTGTGGATCACGTATTGTAGCATCATCAAATTTCATTACCACAGTAGGTGTATTTTGTAGACCATCAATTGATTCTTTAATAATACGCCAAAGGTTCTTAGGATCGCGTTTGTTTTATCAATCAATTTTGTATAGTACCTCTTCTTTTTACTTTGTATCATAGTAGTAACAGCGTTTCGTAATTTTTTATAAGTAATCCAATCCTTGTTATTATCTGTAAATATAGCTTGTTGGTATGTTATATCTCTTTGTTTAGCCAAATGACAAATTTCAGAGTCATACCATTTACTCTTCTTCTTGTTAGATACTGTGAAGATTTTTGGGGCCTGTTCATCCATAACAGTAGTAACATTGTTGTACAAAACATCTATCATTTCGTGAAGTGACGTATTTTTATCCATGGCAACTGCGATGACGAGTTTCAAAAGTTAATTTATCAATGTTTTTAACATCACGAACAGAGATCACTCTATCGAGCATTACAGTTGTGAATTTGGAAACAGACTTACGTGCGGTAATTTTCAGTATTGCATGATCAGATATTTTAGGAGAATTTAAAACATCAGAACATATTGACTTACAGTTTGTAAATACTAAGTCAATCAGTGTTTTACTATTATTTACTATACGAGTGCATTCATTAATAATTTGAAAAATCCTCTATCATCCATTCGAGTCTTAAGTCTATTTGAGTAAGTTGTTACTTTATACCAGTTAATGTTAAAGTCTCCCATTATAATAAACTTTTGATCGAGATCTTGGGCATCGACAAATGCCTCCAATTCATCCAGAAATTTTCTTAAATTACCACTTGGGGATCTATATAGACATACATAATTGCAACCATCTGTGGATATGCCTACAACCCACCACTCATTGTTGAAGCTTTTGTTTATAATTATCTTATAATCATAAGGTTCTCTCAGATATATAAGTACTCCCCAGTATGCTTACTATGTGAATTGCATCTAATTAATATATATCCTGGTATGTATATTTCATTGTCACTAATGTCCTCCGTAATGTGTGTTTCAGTTATACATAATAATAACGGATAGTTCTCTTTACAAAATGATGTAATTCATAACGATTTGTTAAAAATCCTTGAATATTTAAGCAATATATGCTAAATTGATGCTGTAATTGCTATGCTCCATAATCAATTTTCTTAGCAATGGTATTTAAAATCATTTTATAAGTAGAACAGTCAGAGTAATAAACTGCATGATTAGTATTCTGATTAGTTTTAGTTTGGAATTGTTTTGAATACAATTAATACATTTATGCTCGGTTACTTGCTGTTTGTTATTGCAGTCTTTAGAAAGATGACTACCAGCTTAGGTCCCACAAGTCTCTTTATTATCACAATTTCTTGCAAGATGTCCGTATTGACAACACCGATAGCACCGAAATACAGAGAATGTCTCTTGAATTCTACATTTATTAAGAGCTACATATAAATATTGATTTTTTATTAGATTCTTAAAAGTTAATGCATCTACTTCTGCCACAATGTTAAAAAAATTATTAATAGGTTTACTCTTGTGCTTAATATCAAATACAAAATCTTGTTGCTTTGCCTGTATATCATTTTGATTTATTATATTATCTCTTAAGTGCTCATCATTTAAATGAATTCCATCTATATTCATAATTTTAATCCTAGGACGAATCTTATTCTGTATACGTACTTGAATATTTTCACCACATGACTTTGTTATAGTCTTCTGTAAATCGAGTAAGGTTTCTTTGTTGTCACTTTTTATAACTAAACCAGGAAATTTTCTAGCATCATTAATTTTTACCAGATTGAACATTTTATGATTTATATTTTCTAATAAACTTTTCTTAATATCAGATGAGGATGTGTTATTAGTACCCTTCAATATAAGGGTTTCTTGTTTGACAATTTCACTATAACTAGGATTTATGAATACATTGTTTTGTTGATTATCAATACCATGCTGTGGCTTATCATTCATATCCATTAATGTACTTTGTTTACCAATTAGCACTTCCAGAATTTTTTATTTTATCTTCCATGAGTTTGATAATAATATCCTTATCTCCAATTATTACATCCTTTTGCTGGTTTACTTCCTTTAATAATAGAATTTGTTCTTTTAGATAGTAATCATTTTCAAATTGTGAGGTTATTTTAGTTTCACAGCACAATAACTTATTACTAACAATTTTTACATTCTTTGACCTTTCAGCACAGCTTTGATGATAAACTCCATCACAATTGACACAGACTAATATGTTACAAACTTTATTCCTGCAGCATTTATAATGTTTGGCAGAGGCATCATCACATATACTTACACCTTCAGCCATCTTGATTAAAAGAGTTCAAACAAATGTTTTTGCTCAAGACATTGCAAATATTAAAACTGGAAAACTTGTAAGTAAACAACTTCGTAGCCTTAGTCCGTTTCTAGATAATCATGATTTGTTGAGGGTGGGCGGTCGCCTACGTAACTCAGAGTTGTCGCATGATGCAAAATTTCCAATTTTGCTTCCTCGGTCGCATCGGTTGACTGAACTTATTATATTAGATTGTCATGAAAGACATTTACATCCTGGAAATCGAACAACTCAATTTTTACTAACTCAAAATTATTGGATCTTGTGCGCCAAGAGGGCTATTCGGCAATGTCTGAAATCCTGCATTCGCTGTTTTCGTGTAAACCCTGTGGCTTTATGCCCCCCTATGGGGGATTTACCAGCTTCTAGGTTAACTCCAGGTAAGGCGTTTTTACATACGGGAGTCGACTTTGGTGGACCTTTCTCTGTCACGATGAATCGATGTCGTGGCGCAAAATCATTGAAAGCGTACATTTGCTTATTTATTTGTTTCAGCACTAAAGCCATCCATTTGGAACTAGTGTCTAACTTGTCGACAGACGCTTTCTTGGGTGCTTTACTTCGATTTATTGCTCGAAGAGGCAAATGTATTCAAATCCATTGTGATAATGGTACTAATTTCGTTGGGGCTTCTCGTGAAATCTCTCAATTGATACGCCATTTGGCAGGCGTTGAGGGAATCGAATTTGTGTTTAATCCTCCTGCTGCTCCTCATTTTGGTGGGTTGTGGGAGGCCGGGATTAAATCGGTAAAATCCCATTTAAAGAGAATTATCGGTGAACAAATTTTGTCGCTTTGAAGAATTCTCGACGGTATTGATTCAAATCGAAGCGATTCTCAACTCACGTCCACTATGCGCACTGAGTTGCGAACCGCATGATTTCGTGATTTGACCCCGGTCATTTTCTTAATGTTGAACCAGTTTCGGTGTTACCAGATCCAGATTTGTTGTCCATAAACCCCTCTCGTTTGAATCGCTGGCAATTGTTGCAGCAAATGCAACAAGGGTTTTGGAAGAAATGGAGTGCTGAATACCTGCACACGTTGCAGCAGAAAGGTAAGTGGTTGAAGAATTCCGCTACCCTACCTATTGATTCGCTTGTCCTCTTAAATGAAGAAAATAACCCCCTCTACAGTGGCGTTTAGGAAGGGTCGTAGATGTTCACCCTGGTAGAGACGGTATCGTTCGGGTAGCTACAGTCAAGACATCCCAAGGGTTAGTTAAACGCCTCTAGTGAAACTATGTTTACTGCCAGTTACTTGATATTTAATGGTATGTACACATATATTCACTTATATAAGTTTGTCGGTTAGGTTTCTTAGTTAATAGCTCTAATTAGTTTTTAAATATAAAATAAGTTAGTTCATACTTATTTTGGTGGGCGGATGTTCGGTCTCTTTGTCGCACGTTTGTGTTTAATTTTAAGTCGTAAATTTTGTAGTCGTAAATCTAATAGTAAAACTGTCATCCCTTGTTCCCTTATATCCTGCCATAAAAATTCGTTGGGCATGTGTGAATAAGTGGACAGAGTAGTGAACAAACACTTGCTTATGGATATTGAAGCAGAACAGTCGTCGGTTTCTTCGTTCAGTGTACCGTAAGTTAGTCAAGTGCCCCAGACTTTCGTTGTTAAACCCTAAAAAACATAGTGCAAGTGTTACGTAACATATAAACTCAATTCGCATACAGTCCACTTGGTTGAAAGAATAGGAACTGCAGCATAGAAAAACAAAACACCGCGGAGGTAAGTCGATTTATAAATTTATAAGACCCCCCGCGCGTGTACAAGCTCATTATTCTCATCCTTAATACCATTATATTTTTTCCTATCTTCTCTGAAAAACTTTTTAAGTGCCCTGTAAGCCCTGTCTGTCTTACCTACTCTCAAATCATCTTGTATTCCCTTACAATTCTACTCCACCCATTTATTTCTAGCTTTTCTACACTCATGTATTTCTTATTTCTAACTCTATTATATTTGTGCTTACTTTCACTAGCTAATTCTCTGAAAGGTTTAAGCTTTCTTCTATTCTCTATTAAATCTAATATCCCCTTTGTTACCCAGGGTTTTCTTGCTTATACTTTTTTCTTACCTATAGTCTATGTTGCTGTATCATGTACAACCCCTTTTATTTCTTTCCATCTATTTTCTATGTTCCCTACTATAGTTATCTCTTTGATCTTATATCTAATACCTACTTGTTTATATTTCTTTTTTACCTCACTATCATTAAGAGCTCATCACAGCAGCGGCCATCTTGAAATTTCTAAAGATACAAATTTCTTTCCTATTAGGCACCCAAATTAAAAACGGTTTTAATAAAAGTTACTTATTAAATAATTGTCTATGTGGGAAAGTCATTTAGGTTTTTTAACTGAAAAAAAAATTTTTTGCTGATAAACAAAACTAGTAACTTTCCCAAATGTGTGCATAATTTTTATGAATTTTCATCAAAATTGCACACTACAATTCACTTTATTTATCGAATAAATCAAATAGTATTTTTTAGAAAAATTTACCTGCAATGTGCTGCCGTGGAAAAATTCAGAACTTCCATGTCACACACTATTGTAAAACAGAAATGGTTTGAATACATGCTATACAAAACAAAACACAACAAACATACAGGAAACGCTATACTATTGAGATCAAACTATCATTATGAGAGTTTTTGACTATAGTCGTAATTGCTCGCAAATCTATTTATAACTTTCATTATCGATATTATTTAGGGCCTCACAATTATTGAAATGAGTTGTTCTTCATAACCTTGGATTTATATAAATTTTTGTTGGACTTCCTATTTAGTGAAGTAAGTAATTGGTATTTCCCCAGTTTTGAGGTAAATAATAATGAAAGACTGCATTGCAATAGTGTTCTATATTTTTTAAAAAAATTTTGAAATAATATACTATATAGTTGATGAAAAACTGGCTTGTAATATGGTGAAAGAATGGGTGTAGTGTAATATACAAAAGAATAAACACAGAATTGTTTAATTTTTATGTCCGAAGTTCAATTAATGTTTTGGGATAAATTAATAAACGACCGTCTCACGCCAGCACTGCCGTGGCTGCAACGATAGGTTAGGTTATTCTTCGAAATAGATATTATTATTAAAAAACGCAAATCACTTAATACGCATATCAGAACAGTTGTTCTAAAACTATTGCATACTGTTCTGACATGCGTGTTAAGTGATTTGTGTTTTTTAATAATAATATCTAATTTGTGTTTTTTAATAATAATATCTATTTCTAACAGTAATCTAACCTGTCATTGCAGCCACGGCATTACTGGCGTGAGACGGTTGTATTTAAAAAGCCACCAGTAATATTTCGCTCATATTTAGGCTTGTGTAGTAATAAGGAATAATGTGATAAAAATTTTTAGGATTAATTAGAATTTACAAACCATGTTTAGTTAAGTCTTTTACCCTGAAACGTCTCTAATACACGTAGAAGACTTTTCTTCATTATGGTACAAATTCACCATTATCAAACTCCCATACGCAATTGTGATAGAACAAAATATGACAAGCTGCATGCAAAAGGTAAATAAATAAAAGCAAAATAAACTTTGGACTACTTAAAAATGCAATACATGCATTTTATTCTACTAGATGAATGTTTACTGTGTCCAATTCAGTACACTTTGTTTATTATTTCGTCATTAGAAAATGATAAAGGAAACGAAGGTGTGATAAGAAAAGAAACCAAACCAATATTTTTAGCTTTTCACAAACTGTAATCAAAACCCACTTGCCACTTTACCTAATAATTTTTTATTAAAGATACGTTTAAACCATTATTTTGTTTTTCCATTTATTGGCCAATTAATTAATATAACAGCTTTGTCAATTGCATATTAGAAATTGTAAAATAATTGTGCGATGCAAATGTAGGAATGTTGAATCTTGTAATTTCTTGTTCCCTAATAATTTTTTTTACATTAGATATCGGAATTTCTAAGGTGTTCACTGGTTATAAATGTTAGAGAATATGTATAATTAAAATATCTGTGGGGTTTATAACTGTACTAATAAGTTCCACAACACTGCCATCTATATGTGCTCCCTGGCACTTCATAAACCAAGTAGGCGGAGTATTAACTTCATATCCCTTTCTAATGAATATCTGCATCTCGACATTTCGTCCTGCCCTATGCTACCTCACCCCAACCCGTGCTTTTACAGCAGATGGTAGGTAACCTACTGTGATGAGTTCTTAAGCTTACCTAGAGCCCATCCCTCTCTTTTATCCTTTCTTAATTTTTTGAATTTTATATTACACTTCATTTTAACTAAGTTATGATTGCTATCTATCTAGCCCTATCACTCATTTCATCACACATTTCAACTAATAAATTCGTTAACTTATCTACTCTAAGTAATGACCTTATATTCCAAGTCCCTATCCCTAAATCGAACCATTGTTTTAAATTCGTACGACGACGAGCCCCAAATACCTCCTCTCGTAGATCCGAATGAGGGGGTAAGAATTTTACTTGTTAGCTCTCCATCATACATAGTTCGTGTTTTAGGCCACGCATACTTGGGAAATATTGTGGTAGGTTCCTATATCTATCCACAATGCAGTTTTTAAAGATTTTAACAAAAAGCCGTATCTGTCACGGCCAACCCTCAACAACCTTGTAAATTATTGAGGATCGCCCGAGACCAACCGACTCTCCTCCAATATCTTTTAGCCAGCAAGGCTGCTGCCCCTTGCTGTGCCTTTTAATCGCCTTTTATGATAAGCAGGCTTACTATAGTAGTATTCTTTGTCCCCTACTACTTATGTATATACATCTCTATTATATGCAAAGCAATTTTCTTGGGTCATTGAATAGTCTTTCTTAGATAAGAATACTAAGATAGAATCTGATCTGATCTATCAATTTCCGATATTCCATAATAATAGTCTCTAATGATGTTGGGTTTTAGTGACACTTTTCGATTTCTATTGAGTACTTCCACCATTTTTACTTTATGCATATTTGAGACTTTTGTCTTTCCATTTACATACTACGACTTAATCATTTCATCTCCATATATTTTTACCCTTTTTCAGTATAGTTCAAACTTCCTCTATAGAATTATCCTTTGATTTTGGCTCATTGTTCCACAAGTATACATTTTACGACTGCCAACGAGTTTACTCAGAAACATCGAATTATAGAAATTGTCTGTGCATATGATGTATCCCTTATCTAGGTAATCTTTCGTCATTGTTACAACTATAGCCCATATTCAATTCAGGCTTTTCAAATTTTCCACAGTGAATTTTATTTTTAGTAGCATTCCATTAGACTCCTAAAATTCACATAACTTTATTCCATATTTGTTTTTTGTTTTTTATGCATTTGCGGAAAGCAAACAGTCGTGTAACAACACTTTTGATTTGCCGATACATAATTTCCAATCAGATACATAAGAATCTCTCGTATTATTGAACTGATCAAGAACTGTCCTAATTTTGTGCAATCTATCATTATTTTGCTTTGAGTTATCGATAAAATGTTAAAATCGAAGTAATATCTGCAATCTGACACAGCTCTAATAGAACTCCAAAATAAATTTTTATATAACACATTGGTACTCCAATAATGTTCAGTTGATGATAGTCCCATATGCAACAGTAGTCTTAGGAAAACTTTAATTTCTGTTACATCAGTTGTTCTCCATTGAGATTCAATCTGGAATTGCTTCTCAGGGGTGTTTGTTTGGTTAATTCTTGATCTGTATAAATGTTTGTTTGTTGAACAATATGAATTAGGAAGTCTTTCAAAAATAATAAATTTACCGTTTCAATTGATTACTGATATGTATCAATTTTGAAACCAAAGAACTTTGAAATCGAAGTTCTAGAGATCTTTAGGATTAATAGACTAATCGGTACCTGCACTAGTATTTAGCACTTGATTAGCTGCCGGAACAGCAGATTCTGATAGTTCTGAATCAGTAGAATCACTGCTCTCGATATCACTATCAGATGGCCAATATTTTTCACCGCTGTTCATGTTATCCTCAAAATTCTGTCCATTGTTCTTGATATATACAGGGTGAGTTTTTAGTGTGGCAACGGTCGATAACTCCGTTATTATAAAAGCTACGTAAACCAAATTTGGAGGCATATTAGGCATGCCTAAAGTGCACATTTTAAAAATATTTGGAAGCATACAGGGTGTTTCATAATTCCAGGGCATATTAAACTTATATTTTCTTAAATGGAACACCCTATATATTATTACATTTTTGAAAAGCCCATAAAAAGAGCTTTAATTTGATATGAAATTGTATCTGTCTATTTCTTTTAGTTTTTGAGATATTCAAATGTTTTTAGAAAAAATGACCCCAATTGGATACATTGTCACTGCACTAATACACAACTTATGTTAATTTTCAAGATCCAGAAAATTTTACCATATACCATAGTATATTTGTAAATATCACTTTTTTGAAATTTCTTCCCAGTATACAGCGTGTGTCAGGTTTCGCAAAATGCAATTTTTAAAATTTTTTTTAAATGGCACCCTACTAATTTTATTGCTACAATGGATAGTTCATTAAGTGTCCTTTCATTTTTGTTAAGCATTTTCTATACCTAAATCCATTACTTTCTGAGATATTTTTGATTTTCTTCAAATTTTATGAATGTTTTTAATTTACATAACTAAAAATAACTTACTATTGGAGAATATTATAAAACAATCAATACATCTTAATTAACAATCAACTACACTTATCCAATAACAATTTTCACTAAAGATATAACAACCTACAATAATACGCTATCAACAGAATTCTGCCGGATCAACAATATGCATTTTATAGAAAATGTTCAAACCGGAAATCAGGCAGTGTTTTTGCTATTCCAATTATATTGATATTGTAAATCGGCAAGTCGTAGAACCCCTAAATTATTAGCTCTGTACGTATTCAAAAACAAAATTTCTTCAACCAGACAAACTACAATATGGAATTTTATTTGAGATATTTTGCACACACACGCTCAATGTTTTAATATTGTAATAAATTTAACAGTTTGATTCTTGCATACTCTTCAATAATTGTTCACGGAACAAAATATCCAATTGGGTAATTAAATAGAAACCTAACATAACCGTGATAACCTATAACTTGTTCATGGACCGACTGAAGTGTAGAGATGTCGCTCTTTCAATAATATTTTTCAATCCAGGTATCACGAGTCACTTTAAAGCGCGTTCGTTTAATGTATTTAACGTGTTCGTTAATCGTTGGTATTTTTCCCACCTCTAATAAAGTTTAACCGACGACTGTATAAAGTTAAGAAATGCGTTGTACTACTATTAGTTATTACAGATTTGAATAATGAGTCATGCTTGACTTTATTTGATTTCAACTATAGCAGCAAATTGTTCCAAGTCGTTTTCAGTTAGTTATTCTTTTTTTCTTCTTGACACTTTCTACACACGTAAATAGCTGTAATGCATGATCGATAACTAATAAGTAATATAAGTATACACCTTTACACTCACAAGCAAATATTAGTTAGCACAAGAATGTAAGCAGTATAAATATACGTGCCATACAGATTTAATTTTTTAGCTTGGCTAACAAAATTGTACCATCAAAGTCACAAGTTACACTAAATAAAATGCAGTTCATCATAATAAGCTAAAGATGGTCATTCACACTGCAATCGTTGATATAGGTTTTTATTGTCTCACTTTACTGATATCAAAAATAAAATTATTTCTCGAGTTATCTCGTAGCTTGGCATGCTCAAATAAAAGTATTTGAATATGTCAACTACGAGATAATTTGACTCTAGTTTTTTAAAAAAAAATTTGGAATTAAATTGAAGTAGTCAGGTTTAAAAAAAAAGTGTTTTTAACAAAAGAAACTACTCCAACAACATTGGTGTATGGAATTGAATTTTATAATAACCAATGGCTGCGAATTTGTTAAATAAGTAAAAGCTAATAACTACTAGAAACCTGAAAATGACTGATGTGATTCATTCAAATTCAGAGTAACGGTTTTTTAAGATGTAGGTTCACAAGAAAAACAAAAGGTGATACTTCTAATAACAATGTATTATGTATTTTATATATTCAGAGTGTCCCAGATTAAGTGTGTTCACCATGGTGAAATCGGAAATTAAAAGACTCGATATTGGTTAGATGGGACAATAGTTGTATATTCAATATTGTGGAAGCCTCACATATTTTGAGATATATGCAGGAAGATGGCGTCAATGGTGTCTGCTTTAAGATTGGCACTAGAGGTAATTTAAATTCTTTTAAACTGGGAATTCCTGCTGATATTGTTGAAAAGGTCATGTCTCCTTCTTATTGGCCTTGGGGTGTTATGGTACGTTTTTTTGAATTTAAGGACAGTGATAAGGACAAAAGGGAATCTAAAATAATTGCCAAAAGTTCTTTGCAAAATACAACTGTGACTAACAAATTGCTTGATACTGAATTACCAGCTTCATGACTAACAAAACCACAAGTTAATAACAGACATTCATCATTCATCATTCATCAACGTTTTTATACCAGAATGTTCGTGGTCTTCGTACAAAAACTGTTGATTGCTACCACGCCAGTTGTTCTTTCAATTTTGAAATTATTGTCTTGACTGAGACATGGCTGAACAATGATATTTCTAATTATGAGTTATTTCCTTCTACTTACACTGTCTTTAACACCAACAGGAACTATTCTGCACTCAATTGTGACCGTGGTGGTGGCTCACTTGTTGCTATTACTTCTAATATTAATACTTCCCAGCTTCCTGGTTTATCCAATATACATTTTGAGGACACCTGGGTAAAAATCGATCTATTTTCGTAGTGTATAATAATATGTGAAGTATATTTCCCACCCAACTCAAATTGTGAATTATATCAAGAATTTATGGACAATGCTGCAAGACTTCAAATGGCTTATAAAAATCCTAAATTTTTAATAATCGGGGATTTTAATTTACCTAAAATTAATTGGGTACCTGACGTTGATTCTTTCAGCACATGTGGCACTTTGCCAATCAAGGCTGAAAATCTAATTGAGAATATGCAATTTCTTAATTTACTGCAGGTTAATGGTGTTTCTAATTCTTCTGGTAAGTTTTTGGATCTAGTTTTGGCTGATGTGGGGGTTAATGCTCTAGTGCGTGAATCTGATGTTGCTTTAACTACTCTAGATGGTCACCATCCTCCCTTGCTTATTTCTATCAAGAATAATTTTATTCCTTGTATTAGGTTTTGTGAGAATGTCCATGTCTTTGCTTACAAAAAAGCAAACTATGATGAACTTAACAGAATATATAAATCAATTGATTGGTCAGTTTTAGACAACTTTCAGAGTATAGATGAAACCACAAATTACTTCTATTCAACTGTTTTTAAAGGTATTAATAGATTTGTTCCCATATTAAAAAGAAAGTCTGGAAAATATCCGTGTTGGTATAGTAATTCTTTGATTAAACTCATTCAATTAAAAAATAAACTATATAATAGGTATCAGCATTCTAGATCGGAAACTGACTATGTTAGATATTCCACGGCTCGTAAGGAATCAAAACGTTTGATTGACTTCTGTTATTTAAAATTCATCTGTGATAGTGAGTTAATGATTTCCGACAACACAAAACATTTTTGGTCTTTCATTAAATCATTAAAGAGAGATTCGGGCATTCCAAAACGGATGTCACAATGGCAAAATTCTAAGTGATGCCTGTAGGCTAGCCAATGCTTTTGCCTCAATGTTTGAATCTTGCCATGCTAATCACTTGAATGATCCTTCCTCTTCTAGCAAATGTTCATATTCTTACAATAGCACTACTCTTGTTTCACATATCTTTACTGAAGATGAAGTAAAAAGAAAAATTCATGCCTTAGATTTATTTAAGTGTGTGGGATCTGACGGCATTCCTTCCTTATCCTATACTAATGCTGTGATAGTCTATCGCAAGCTTTAGTGATTCTTTTTAATAAAAGCTTTAGTAGTAGAACATTTCCCCTAGCTTGGAAAAGGTAATTTTTAATCCCAGTATTTAAATCGGGCGACCGTGCTAAAATCGAGAATTATCGTGGCATATCAATTTTATCCTCTATTGCTAAGCTGTTTGAGTCCATCATATGCGATGAGTTATTCAGTGTATTTAAAAATTGTATTGCTATTGAACAGCATGGCTTCTTTAAAGGCCGCTCCACTGTCACTAACCTTGCCATGTATCTTGATTTTCTTATAAATAGTTTGGAAAGTGGATTACAAGTTGATACAGTATACGCCGATGTTTCGAAAGCTTTCAACAGTGTTTGTCACACGTTACTTATTGATAAACTTCGTTTTCTTGGTATAACAGGTTCATATTTGAAATGGATATATTCCTACTTAGTGAATCGCACCCAATGTGTGAAAATTGCAGGCATAATATCCAGAAGCATCAGTGTTTCGTCAGGTGTGCCTCAAGGGTCACACCTTGGCCCAATTCTTTTTATTCTCTTTATCAATGACGTTGTTTCTGCATTTAAAAATACGAAATGCCTACTATATGCCGACGGCTTAAAGTTTTTTGGGTGTATTAGTTCTATACATGACTGTCTTAAAGTGCAAAAAGATATTGACAATCTGGTAATCTACTTGGTTCATAATAAACTCCAATTCTTGTTTATACATAGCAATATATATATATATATATATATATATATATATATATTCCTAAATATGCATACCATCCATCCACTTTCTCGACATTTCTTCCCTCGTGCCCCTTATATTTTTGCTAGTCTTTATATCCTTAAAATTCATCTTATTTAGTTTGTATGCTTTGTCTGTTTTTCTTATTTCCATCTTACTGTGTACCTGTTTTGCATTTTCCTCAATCAATTGTTCTTTAACTTTCCTGCATTTGCGAATAATTTCCCATATTATGACTTTGTATCTCTGTTTTCCTGCTTCGTCTGGTCTGTTTTTGTTTTTTGCCACCTATCGTTTCTTATTTTCTTTTTGTTTATACCCTAGATATTTCTGTCCGCAATGTTTTGTATTTTATGTTATTCCATTCTGCTTCTATCCTTAGTATCATAAATTTTCCCGATTTCTTTCTACAATTTATTTCACTTTTTCTCAAATCTTTTGTGGATATCTTTATCTTTTACTTTCTCAGTCATAGTAGTCATAGTGCCTTTTTTGTTTCTTTTTTTCAAAATTTTAAATTTAAGCATGGTTTTCATGTTGTGATCAGAGTCTATATCTGCTTCTGCGTAGCTTTTACAGTCTTTTACTCGATTCATTAATCGTTGTCTAACAAAAGTTTAATCTATTTGATATCTTCCCATGCTTTCTAGAATTACCAAAATTCAAGATGGCCACCAATGAACAGCAAGTTGTTGTTGATGTAGCCAATATTTGCAATTATTGTAATAAAAAGGTTTCAAATAAGTGTGTGGAGTGTATTAAATGTAAAGTTCATGTGCATCCATCATGTGGAGAAAGATATGGGGTGTTTTTGAGTGCTTCTGGCAAAAATATGGACTATCTGTGCAATAGATGCTATAAGGGTTATAAACATGGCAGCTTAAATGAGAATGATCAATCACTTATGATTACCTGTGCTAACACTAATTCTAGTAGTGATTGTGACCCGAAGTATGAGGCTAATACTGTGGTGAATTTCCTTAAAAGCAACCTATACAAGGAGTTGATAAACTCTTTAATCACTCAGAACACTGAACCACTTTTAGCTGAACTCCTGGAATTAAGAACTGAGGTTGATAACCTCAAGAAAAGTAATATTGATCTTGTAAAGCTCCTTACCAAGGATTATAATTTAACAAATATTCATCAAAGTTTGAATTGTGAAAGAACATCTGGGATTAATAGCTCTGATAACATTCCTAATACCAATGTTTTGAATCAAGTATTATCTACAAACATATGTGTTAAGAGAAACATTAATTTCATTGATCCTGTTGTTGCAAGTTGTTCTAATCAGTTATCAAATATGGTGTCTTCTGATAATACATCAATTATTGCCTCTAATCATCACCTTCCTGAGCAGGTTGTTAATCACTCATCTGCTACTGCACCCAAGACTCCCTATGCAGAAGTTGTGAAGAATAACATACAATACGAACTTGCTAATAATCAATTAAGCAAAGGTAATGAGGGTTTTTTAACAGTTTTTAACAAGAAAAAGAATAATAAAAAATCTATATATGGCACAGGTATTAATAGTAATTTCTCCTCTAAATTAACTGCAGTTGAAAAGAAAGTTTGGTTCTTTGTTGGACGTATTAAGTCTGGGACCAAAAGCGAAACCGTTTCTGATCACCTACGGGAAATCATTCCGAATAAAGAGTTTTCTTGTGATGTTCTGGAAACACGGGGTGTGTATGCATGTTTTCGCATAGGAGTTCATGTTGATGATAAAGCCATTGTTGAGAATCCTACTAACTGGCCTAGTGGCACTGGAATTCGGCCATATATTTTTCGTAAAAAATCGGCCCCAGAAAACAATTTTTGACACTAAGATTAGTAGTCAAATTTTAAATGTGAACCAGTTTGGCAAATCTAGTATTCACTTTTATTATCAAAATGTGAGGGGTCTTCGTACTAAGACTATCACGACATTACTCAATATTAGTTCAGCTAACTTTGATTGCATAGTTTTTACTGAGTCTTGGTTATCCAGTGACATTTCTAATGGTGAAGTTATTACTAAGAATTTTATTGTATTTCAATGCGACCGCAAGTGTGAACTGCTAAACAAACGTAGAGGAGGAGGAGTACTTATTGCCATTAAATCACACATTAAGTCTAATTTACTACCCAGGTCAGGGTCTCATTATTTTGAGGATATTTGGATCAAAATTTTTTATGGTCATACTACCTTATTAATAGGAGCGGTATATTTTCCCCCTAAATCGTCTCATGAGCTGTACCAAGTATTTGTTGATAAAGTGGATTATTTAAGAACCAGCAATAATACAGCTAAATTTTTAATTTTTGGGGACTTCAATGTTCCTGAAATTACATGGGTTGATATAGATGGCTATTTTCTGCCCACTAAACGCACATCTTTGGTCAGCGAAGTTTTAATAAGTGGTATGCAGCTTACTGTCTTAAATCAGATTAACAGAATAGCTAATAATCAGGGTAAACACTTAGACTTACTTTTTTCTGATTTGGAATCACTTGAAGTTATTAGATCCCAGAATATTCTGGTCAAAGAGGATGGATATCACCCGGCTTTGGAATTAGTTTTACCTTTAAAAGTACCTGCAAGTATGCCATCTAACAATAAATCTGCGGTATTTCAGTTTAGAAAGGCATCTTACGAAGACATTATTAGATTTTTTCAGCAAGTTGACTGGAATTTTGTCCATACTGATCACAATATTAATATTATCGTTAACAAGTTCTACGAACGAATTAATCTTGCTATTAATCTTTTTATTCCTAAAAAATATTCTAAACCTAGAAAATTTCCTAAATGGTACAATGAGAAACTAATTAAGCTAATTAAGTTAAAAAATAAATTGCACAGTAAATTCAAGAAATCTAAGTCAATGGAGGATTACAATGACTACTCAAATTTGCGTCGGCTAAGCAAAAATGAAATGAACATATGCTATAGTCTTTTTATCAGGAACTTAGAAACTGAAATTAAAACAAATACTAAAAGCTTTTGGGCATACATTAATTCTGTTAGAAAAGAAGTGGGTATTCCTGTTAGGATGAATTATGGTGGTAATTTGCTATCCTCATCCCAAGAAATAGTTGATGCTTTCGCTGATCACTTCAGTTCTTGTTATCTAGCAAATCTGGATGCCAACAGAGGCTTATGCAACTTTTCTGATGTGTGTGTTTCATCTGCCGGCTTGTTCAGTCATACATTCACAGCCAATGAAATCATAGATAAGTTAACTAGTCTAGATATTAACAAAGGGCTGGTCCCGATGGTATACCTCAATCTTTTGGAAACAATGCTGTATGATACTTGCTGAACCGTTACAAGTTATATTTCAAAATCTTTTGATTTGGGTATATTTCGAACAGTGGAAGAAGTCCTCCCTTTATCCTGTGTACAAAAATGGAGATAAAAGTGTTATAGAAAACTACAGAGGAATCTCATTACTCTCTACTGTAGCTAAAATTTTGAATCGATAGTTTGTGATGAATTATTTAACTCATTTAAACATGCCTTGGTGAAGCAACAGCATGGTTTTTTCAAAGGTCGATCAACATGCACTAATCTTGCTGTTTACCAGGATTTTCTAGTTAATGCACTGGAAGATGGCAACCAAGTTGATGTGATATATACTGATATATCTAAAGCATTTGATAGGGTGTGCCATAATTTGTTGGTGGAGAAGCTGTATGCTTTAGGAATTCAAGGTGTTTACCTAAAATGGATTTCTTCCTATTTGTCTGGCAGATCTCAATACGTACACATTCGAGGTGTTAAATCTAAAGGGATTACTGTGACCTCGGGAGTGCCGCAGGGGTCTCACCTTGGCCCTATATTATTTTTGTTTTTCATAAACGATGTCGTTTCTGTGTTCACATTTACTCAGTGCTTACTTTATGCGGATGACCTCAAGTTCTTTACTTATGCTAATTCATACACGGATTGTTTACGTATTCAGCACGACCTTGATAATTTAGTTTCTTATTGTGAACGTAATTTACTAAGTCTTAATGTTGCCAAGTGTAAAACAATTAGTTTTTACAGATGTAAGAATCCGATCAGATTCATCTATCATATCAACAGTATTCCTCTGGAATTTGTTAACAGTATTTCTGACCTAGGTGTTGTATTTGATCGGGAATTGTCTTTTTCTGATCATATAGATCATATACTGTTTAAATCATTCAGAATGTTAGGTTTCATCAAAAGAAACAGCATAGATCTATTTGACATATGTTCTTTGAAGTTGCTGTATAATGCATTAGTTTTAAGTATTCTAGAATATAATTCTCTTATCTGGTCACCGTATTACAAATGTCGCATAGATAGATTAGAGCGTGTACAAAATAAATTTATTAAATATCTACTGTGGAAACTTAAGTTTCCTTATGACAACCTTGACCATATAATCAGAAGAAAGTTAGTAGGAATGCTAAGCTTGGAACATAGACGTAGGAATAATATGGCTTTCTTTATGTATAAACTTTGGAATAACATGGTTGATAGTGTAGACTTATTAAGTATTATTGGTCTAAGGATAACTCGTAAGAATACAAGGTATAGTGCTGTATTTAGTGAAAGTATGCATAGAACTAACTATGGTTCAACTGATTGTGTTTCAAGGCTATGTAAGACTTACAATAGATTTTTTGTAGAAGTCGACATTTTCAAGTGTAACTACACTGAATTTAAAAACAAAATTTTAGAATTATCTCAATTTAAGGCTTAGTGTACATGTTTTCATTTGTTTTATTTTTTATTATAGTGTGTATCAATTGGAATTATCTGTATATACACACAGATGTAAATAAATAAATAAATAAATTTTCCATGTGTATCGTCTTCTGGCATAATGTTGAAATAATGTGTTGCTGTGGTTAAATTTTTTTTGTCACAAAATTTTACCATCTGATATTCTCTTTCATTTCTTGTGCCTATACCAAATAAGCCTACTACCATTTCTTGCCTATCCCCGCCTACCACTGCATTAACATCTCCTGTAATTATTAAATTTTCATGCTCTTCCTTTTACGAATCTTAGTGTGTGTCTTCAATATCTTGGTAGATCGCTTTTACCTCTTTTTCGCCATAGCTAAAGGTGTATAAACCTGTATTATCACCTTGTATACCAGTTTAGATACTAATCTAACCATCAGTACTTCGTTATTTTGTAAGTAGTTTTGTACACAATGCCTTATCCTTTTCCACATAACTATCTCCACATCTGAATTTCCTTCTACCAATCCTGTATGAATCATCCTGAAGTCTGCGCTTCAAAAATCCCCCGCCTTGCCACCGAACTTTGCCAATCCCTATTATATTTAATGCTAACCTATCCATTTCCATTTTTAAAATCTCTGGCTTATCTACTTGCATCATACTTCTGACATTCAAGCCCCTACACACAAGATGTTCCTGGTTCGTCTTGATTTCTTATTGAGCTTGCCGGTCATGTGCTTCAAAGTTCTGCACAAGATTCGAATGGGTTTTGGTTTTTGGTACACTGTGCATTGAGAGATAGGGTGGTTTCCGTTGCCTTCTGCATCACAGTAGTGTATCTTAGAATGTGATGCTGGCCCTTGTGGTCTTTGCCACTCTTAAGTACCGAAAGAGTTGCTGCTCTCTTTCGGAATCCAGTCTTAGTATGTCTTCTCACTAAAGACCTCACGAATTTGATTAAACTTATAATTTGGCTCATTAGCTCATTGAAATATGCAAACCATTCTATCCATTGTAGTATTCGGGAACTTCTTCAAGCTGCAAGTCCGTTCAGAATGAAACTATTATTACAAAACAGTATTTTCTGTGCTATTTTTATAACTTATTACTCATATATAATAAACCGATGATAGCAAATTGAGGTTTTTAAAGGGAATCTTAAGCATGTGGGTGCTCTAAGTAAACATTTTCTTTTTTTTTTAAATATTTACAAAAATCCTATGGGACAATGCATGTATAAGTTCATCTACGTAATTGGCCAATAAAGAATTAAAAGGAATTTGAAGCATATGTATATTTTAGGTTTAGAATTTATATTTTCTGCGAATTTGTTGTTAAATAAGTTTATTTTGATAAATTACCATTATACTTATTTGCTTATTTTTAGGAAAGGAAAAAGCTCCGGCGTCAAAACAGACGTGAAACTTGGAAAGAAGAACAAGAAAAAATTCGTTTGGGTCTTACTGCACCTCCTGAACCTAAACTTCGTATATCCAATTTAATGAGAGTTCTTGGCACTGAGGCTGTACAAGATCCCACAAAAATTGAAGCTCATGTACGCGAACAAATGGCTAAGCGGCAAAAAGCTCATGAAGAAGCAAATGCTGCTAGACAATTGACAGTTGATCAAAAGCGCCAAAAAAAGGTACGGAAGGTTAAAGAAGATACATCGTTAGGTACTCATGTATCAATATTTCGCATTAGGGATTTGCAAGGATTACAAGCAAAAAAGTTTAAAATTGAAACAAATGCAAAGCAGTTGTTTATGACTGGATGTATTGTTTTGTACCCAGATTGTTGTGTTGTGGTAGTTGAGGGAGGACCAAAGCAACAGAAAAAATATACCAGATTAATGCTGCATAGAATTAAATGGGAAGAGGATCTTGTCAAAGATCCAGATGGCAATGAAATTCCTAATAAATGTGTTCTTATCTGGTCTGGTACAAGCAAACAAAGAAATTTTGGTGAAGTAAAATTTAAACATTGTCCGACTGAGAAATTAGCACGTGAATATTTTAAGAAACATCGAGTAGAACATTACTGGGACCTGGGATACAGTCACGCAGTTTTGGAACCTATTTCTGTTGATGCTTAATCATTACCTTAGTGAAAATTCTTAAAGAACTTTATTTGCATTTTAAACTTACCACTAGCATAATGAGTTATGTAATAGAGACATGCCTTAATTTGTTAGGTAATGTTACATATACAGTGTCTTGTTGCTTGAGTCTATCTATGTAGACATTAATATATTTCTGTGTTTTGAACAGTCATTTTGTGGTACTTTTACTTTTTCTCTCTTAGCACACAAAGTTAATTTGATGCAACTCTGCATTGTTCCCTATCCTCAGTTAATACTTTTAGTGCCATGCAACTAGCTTCCTTAATATGATCTATATATTTGAACCTTAGTGTTCTTCTACATTATCTTTTGTTCTGATCTCGATTACTCTCTTAACCATTCTATCATACTTCAAAACATTACCTATTCTCCTCTATGCTTTCTTCTAATTACACCTGGAAAGCTTTAAATTTTAATTTCTTTCCTCAATGTCAGTGTTTTGCAGCTAGAGCTATCTTAGACTTGAATATCATACCTTGCACTTCAAGATGGTTCTTTAGGCTACTCTATTTTTTACATATCTTTTACTTCTAATTTTTCTGTTACTAACTTTACTGTCATCATTCTACTGTGTGTTTACATATCATCCTTTGTATTGTCAATTCTGGTTTCATAATCTCAATTTTAAATATTTTCCCCCCTTATTTAACCTATTTCTAACTTTTATGTTTCTGGTAATGCAACTGTATCATCTGCATAATTCAACATTTGAATATTTTCTCACTGAATTACGACACCTATCTATTTCAATAATTTTATTTATTGTTAACTTTATATACCAGCTATATGAGTGGTGATAAATAACATCTCAATCTTACCCCTTCCTGGTTTTTGATTCTGTTACCTCATTATTATTTCTATTACACATATAAATTTTCTACGTAATTTTTTCCTGTTACCATTAATAACCTAAACAACGTATTCCAAGCTATATTGTAAAAAGCCTTTAACATGTATAAAGCCTATGTAGTTTTCTCTTCATCCTTTTTCTAATGCTAGCCTCCCTATTCTTAGAACCACTGTCGTTCTAAATCCAAGCTGTTGTTCTAATTTATTCTCTATTTTATTCGGTATCATTATTTTAATTAATGTTTTTGAATAATCGCTCAATACACAATACTTCCAAACTTTTAACGCAAAGAAGAATGTAGAATGACTTGGAAAAAACAAAAAATTATTGGAAGTGCCTAAAACATGCGAAACAACGAATGTGAAATAAAACATGTAGTATACAGAATAAACAAGCTGAAATGGTAGGAAGGAGTATAGATTAACGGTACAGAATATACTTCAAGCAAATGTATGGTGGAAAAGAGAAGGAAGGAAAATGAAAAATAAATAACCTCTGATGTAACAGAGTAGATGAGTAAAAATAAATAAAAACCATTAACCACAAAAGATATTTAAAATACTAGATACGTATTTCTACCACTATGTGGTCATCATCAGTAGGAATTTGTAATTAAATAATAATTAGCTGTTGTTCCGGAACACTTCAGATGATATTCTCCCCACCACTTGGGCTGAAGTGAACCTTCCCAACATACAATTTACTATGTTACTTTAAACACTATCAAGGATATTCTCCTCGCCTGCAGGCTGGTGTTCTCCACAACAAACAAGTGAATTGTGACGTTATAACTAAAATCTACTTAATTTATACGAATTCTAAATCTGCTGAAGCAGAACCAAATTAATCTTGCTTTCTCATTGGTTGTAGACCAATAGGGAAAGCAAGGCAGACGGCTCTATGGGCCCTTTATCAGTGTTTAAGATGTTTGGCGACCTGAGACCTTTTGTATTTACCATATTTGAAGTGAGCAATGTGCTCTTTAAATCTTGTTATATTCCTCTTGGTCTTACCAATATATTTTTGAAAACATCCTGGCCCTGAACAACTAATTTCATAAATCCCCTACTTTTGCAATTTTTCCACCTTGTCTTTTGGGTTGCCTAGCAAATCTTTAATTTTATTAGTATTACTGAAAGCAATTTTGAAATTAATCTGTGAATATTTTATCAAGACCCTTTGTGGGTTTGTGAAACGGAAGTTTAACATATTTAACATTATCGTTAGAGGTGGTCGATTGCAAAGTCATTGATTTACGGATGCTAATTCTGTTTTTACACTCTCTAAAAATATCTATAATATCAGAAGAGAAACCATTGCAATTCGCTATTTGTTTAATAATAGCAAATTCCTTATTAAATCTTTTTATTTAAAGGAAAATTCAATAATCTATTAATTAAAAAGTTAAATGAAGCCAACTTATGTTGTATGCTATGATTGGAGGAAGACAAAATAAAGCGATTTACATTGGTTTCTTTTCTATAAATGTCAAATTCCAATTTATTACCCTTACTAATTACTAATCTATCTAAAAAGGGTAATTGTCTATTATTCTCTAGTTCATACGTAAATTTTATGCTTTGAAATTTTTAATTCAATTCTTTAAGAAAATCATCAATATTTGATTTAAAAGTGTCAAAAACTGCAAAAATATTCACGTACCTTAACCATATTCTTGGGAAGTATTTGGAGTTTTCTTTTAACTTGGTCTCAAAGCAAAACAAATAAATTTGCTATGAAAGATGATAGGCTATTTCCCATTGCAGTGCCTTGTTGTTGTTCGTACAACTTGTTGAATTTCAAAATTGCTTTCACTAATACTAATAAAATTAAAGATTTGCTAGGTAATCCAAAAGACAAGGTGGAAAAATTGCAAAAGTCTGGGATTTATGAAATTAGTTGTTCATGGCCAGGGTGTTTTCAAAAATATATTGGTCAGACCAAGAGGAATATAACAAGATGTAAAGAGCACATTGCTCACTTTAAATATGATAGATACGAAAGTTCTCAAGTCGCCAAACATTTTTGAAACCAGCCACCCCTATGAATCAATTAAAATTGTTAATCATAAAGGACCCCTCTTAAACACTGATAAAGGGCTCATAGAACCATCTACCTTGCTTTCCCTATTGGTCAACAACTAATGAGAAAGCAAGATTAATTTGGTTCTGCTTCAACAGATTTAGAATTAGTATAAATTAGTAGATTTTAGTTATAACGTCACAATTCACTTGTTTGTTCTGGAGAACACCAACTTGCGGGTGAGGAGAATATCCTTGATTGTGTATAAAGCAACATTATAGTAAATTGTATGTTGGGAAGGTTTCACTTCAGCCTAAGTGGTGAGCAGAATATCCTCTGAAGTGTTCCGGAACAACAGCTAATTATTATTTAATTGCAAATTCCTACTGATGATGACCACATAGTAATCGAAATATTTTTTGTGGTTAAGGGTTTTGTATTCAAATCGTGCCACAGTGTTGCTATAGATTATTAGAGTAGATGAGGACCAAGTGCTTGAGGATGGAAAGGTACGGGAGTGATGATGTAAGTAAGTAAGTAAGTAAATTTATTGCATAACTCAACATAGGTTACTAAAGTATAAAAACAAAATATTATACTATAAAGCAAATTACTAAAATACAGTTAATAATATAATTAGTTTTCATTTCTACAACTTAAAATATATTTTTTTAAATTACTCTTAAATTTTCTTTGAGAAGGCTGATTTGTAACTGATTTTGGTAATGTATTATGTATCTTAACGCCATAATGAAATACATTTTTTGTGGTTATCGTTTTATTCTTCTTGTATATATAGTAATTGTCTGCTTGTCTTGTGCTGTAGTTATGTATATCTGACACTTTAATTAAGTTGCTAACCAAGTATGAAGGCAGCAAACCATTTATAATTTTATATATAAAAACCATACTATTATATTTCATTTGTTCCTGAACATTTAAAAAATTAAGGCATTCTAACATTTTACGGACTTTGGCAAATCTGCTACATTTTAATAAACATCTCATTGCACGATTTTGTATCTTTTGCAATCTTTCCAAATCACCTTGGTTTGAGACAAATAAAATGGTGCTGCAATATGTTAGGTGTGGATAAACTATTGCTCTATATAAAGTTATTCGAGCAAAACTTGATAACTTTGCACTAATTCTTCTCAGAAATCCAACCTTTTGCTTACTTTATTTATAACCATCTGTAGATGCATTTTAAAAGTTAATTTTCGGTCGATTATTACGCCAAGGTATTTAATGTTCTCTACTAGTTCAATATCAGACCCATCTATTTGTACATTCCTATTTTCTGTTTTTATCATTTGATAACTTCTATCATTCGTTAACAACATCCATTTTGTTTTATCAACATTTATCTTCAGCTTATTTCCAACTAAATATTTACTAATTCTGATTAAGTCACTATTTACAGATTGAATCAGGTTTATTACATTTGCACCTTCAGCATATATTAAAGTGTCATCAGCAAACATATGCATCTTTGTTACCTTCACTACATTCACTATATCGTTCATGTAAAATATAAAAAGCAATGGTCCCAAAATACTTCGTTGTGGAACACCCCACTCAATTTCTGATTTACTAGATGTTTCCCGTTGCCATCTCGTTTCTTGCTCCCTGTTTTGTAGGTAGTCTTTAAACCACTCTAACGCATTGTCTTTAACTCCATATTTTTCCAATTTTTGAATGAGAATATTTCTACTTATAGTTTCAAATGCTCTTTTGTAATCTATAAAGACTGCACACACCGCCTTTCCTTTATCTATTGATTCTTTCCAGTCATTTATAATTAGCTGAATCGCTGTTTCACACGAGTGTTTCGTTCGAAAACCAGACTGATACGTGGTTAATATATTAGTCTCATCCAAGAATTGCTTCAGTTGCTTATATATTACTGTTTCTAATACCTTTTCAATTGTGGCCAACATATTTATAGGCCTGTACTCTTCGCATTTCTTTGTTGATACTACTTTTTGAATTGGTGTAATTGTTGATATCTTTAAGTCCTTGGGCACAATACCATGCATAAGAGACATATTTATTATGTTTAGTAGCGGATAACCAATAATATCAAAAGTTCTTTAAGAACTCTACTGTTTACACCATCCAGGCTGCTTTTATTTGCTTGCTTATATACCAATTCTTTTAGTTCATGTATTTTAATAATTTAAAAGTACTTAATTCCTTCAGGCTTGTACGTATTGGATCGTGAAACTCAAACTTTTCAATACCAATTGATGATGTAATTTCTGTTATACTATTTATGAAGTAAGTATTGAAGTTTTCAGCAATAGTTTTGTCATTAGTTTCTAGTGTATTCTCAAATATAATGTGCTTACTATTTTGAATACGTTCGGTTTTTAATACAAGTTTTAAAGTCTTCCACATTTTTACTGGGTTACCTTTATTTTCATCTATTTTCTTTTCATAATATTTAATCTTAGCTCTACAGATCATGAATATCACATTATTTCTGCATTCTTTGTATGCTTTCCAATCTTCCATACTTCTTGTGAATGTAAATTTTTATAAAATTTATTTCGTATATTAATTACTCTTTGTATTTCTCCATTAAACCATAATTTTGAACTATTTTGTGACACCTCCTTGTCATATGAATTATGGTCAATTGCATTTTTAATATTTGTGTAAAATGTTTTATAAAGTTTATCGATGTTGGTTATTTCAAACTTCCAATCTGCCAATATCAACTCGTTCTTTATGGCCTCATTGTTAAGAATTTTCTTTATTTTGCTTTCTGCATCAACTTGGAGTTTTTGAGTGATGTGACTAATGTCTGCAACAACAATACTATGATCTGTAACTTTTGGAGTGTGCCATACTGTACTTTTTAATCCATTATTATTAGTTATCACTAAATCTATTAATGTTTCAGATTCCTTAGTAATTCTTGTACTCTCAGAAATTAGTTGTACAAATCCACAGTCCTTTACAATATTTTTTAACTTAATTGTATAGAAATCATTTATTTTATTCCAATCAATATTATAATCCCCAATCAGAATGATATTTTCACTACCACGTGATTCTACTAGTTATTCTAACAAATTTTCCAACAGGTTTAGAAAATTTGCACAACTTCCACTTGGTGAACGGTAAAACACAGCTATACTTATACTTCTACTATTCAACTTAATATTACCAACAATACCCCAATATTCTAAATGGAGGCTATACTCTTTTAATATTTCAAACTGTAGAAATGACTGATAGTAAATTATGACACCTCCAGTGTGTCGTGAACTAGAATCAACCCTACCTAAACTGTATCCTTTAATGCCTATTTCATTACTTTCAATACAATTTGTCAGATGTGTTTCTGTTAAACATACCAATATTGGTTTTTCTTGATTGATTAGCTGTTGTATCTCGTCAAAATGTGTAATTAAGCCTTGTGTATTTAAGCATAAAATAACAAAACAATGTGGCAATTGTAATTGCAGAGATAAGAGCTAGTTATTGTGAAGTTAACTGTTGATAATAACCAAAAGTTTGTATACTACCAATTTGAAATGTTAGTTATCTGTTGATATCATAGTTGTGATGCACTTTTTATAAAAAAAAAGTTTAGTAGTTTGAAAGCCTGTCTAGTTAGCTCTAAGATGATACCAAATTTGATATATAAGTAGCACTTTTTATCAGTTAATTTTAATATATTTTGAGGAGCACATTAACACATTGTTAACAAAACCAATCACTTAAACATGTAAAATGTTACAGAGTGGAGATACGTTGCTTATTGAGGGAATGTGCTAACTGCAACATGTGTATCAGATGTGTACAAGTCACGTTTCACTTGAAACATTCTGAGTTTATTCTTGTATAAAGATAAACATTATTAATTAACTTTAAAGTTTGAAATCTCATTTTTCAATATTATAGTGTGTTTTGTACGGTCTCATCACCACATGTAGTTCACTCTGCTGACAAAATACTTCTACAGTTTTTATTTACCAGCTATTTTAGTGCTTTCTGAAATTCTGTTCCTAGCATTTGTCACGCCTTTTGATGCACAAAGTTTTCATTTTAGTATTAGGTATTTAGTATTGCGATTCTTACGTATTGCAGGAGAATAACATACAACTTTATTGTATGTATTTGCTTAAGCACACATTTCCCAGGCCTAAAGGAATGTGTGTTCCTCGTGTTTAGCCAATGAGAAGCGTTTTTGTGTTGGGGACGAGTTCATGACAAAGGTGCATTTTAAACAAGAATTTGACCATCAACTACCATGGATATCGTCGTATTAAACACAAGTACACATTAATTGTAGAAAGTATGCCTTTGCATTCCCTCGCACTTGTCCAGGTACCTTAATAATGTCTTGTGTTCCCTAAAAGTGTAGGTTCAACGCACTCTATGGTAAGAATTTGCATCAAGCATAAGAAACGGACCTCCACAAAACCCTGATCTACCTAAAGATGTCAGCACAGAATATGCAAAATAAGCTTTTTGCATATTTTTAGTTGCTTTCTTGTATAATTTGACGAAAATAATTTGGGACTAAACTTGGTGCATAATAAATTATGCTCGGGGTTAACATAATTGACGTAGCGGATAGCTTAATATGTTGTGTATCTTTCTTTCTGGTTCTCTATGAACTGTGTTGGTTCTGGCCTTATTTAGTTCTCATTTCATTTCTGCGCCCTTTTCTAACCAGTTTACACAATCTATTTATCTTATTCCTAAGTTCATTGAATTTTGATCTACGTTCCTCCATCCCTATACTTATATTTCCTTCGTTCTTGTTAAACAAGAAATTTCCTGCATTCTTTCCTAGCTGCTATTATAATGTGCGCTTCGTCTAATATTACTTCGTACCAGCTCTCTCATCTTTCCATGTTCTTGTTATGTGCCATTTTACTATCTTTCCTATTATATATTTCTCCCTCATCATAAAATGCTTTAGTTTTTGTATATTCAATTTGGTCAGCCTTTCATCTTTATATTTCGTTAACTATAAATTGTATTTTCTCACTGTTAAGTTGTGGTCACTGTTTATATGTGCATAAAAAACTGTTAAAAGGAAAACCGTTTATGATTACGGAATCATTAACTAAGTGCAGACTTCTGACGTATAATACTGCTAAAGAACACTTTGGTGCATCAAAAGTTTGAACATTAGACGGACGAATTTTTATTCACCTGCCTAATAACAGTATAAAGAGTGTTATCAATTTGTCACAGTTAAATTCTTGCATCCAAGTTTGTGAGAATGAGACCGCAATTAAACGAGTTAAATATAGTACTCGAAGTCAAAGTAAAAGTAACTAAGTTGTACGCCTGGTATCTACCGCATTATTTGGATAGCTATATGATATGGTGCTCTATAATATTACATAATCTGGTGTTTCTTTTCTACTATATTTGTATTTGTTACTGTTATTTGATATTTGCTATTGATTTTGATTTAGTATCGGCTGGCTCTCTTTATATCCATTTATATCTTGTTTTGTTTTTGGCTCTTATTTGTTTTGTGCTTATTTGTTTGTACTTGTCTGTTTATTATTATGATTAGGTTTAGTATTAAGCGTTTGTTACGGTTAGTGTTTGTGGTTAAGAATGTGTGTGGGTATGTGTATAAGTGTGAATGTTTGAGCTTAGCTACAGGGATGCATTGCTTTTTACTGTTTGGTAATGTGATTTGTCCTATATTTAAATACTTATTTTTCTATTTCTGGGTGAAATTTATTAATGGCTGAAAATTTTTCAGGTTTATGCTTAATTGAGTTGGATCCTCCTGAAAGAGTTGTTGGTATTGATCTAGAACAACCCTACTCCCCGCCACCTGACCCGTCTTGTTCCGCTCTCCTTTGTCAATCACTCTCTCGCCATCCGAAATCTTTTCAATGCTGTCATATTAATGCCTGCTCACTTTCTCATTTAGATGAGTTTCTTTATCTTTTTGAGTCCTGCCTTCCACACTGTGTTGCTGTGTCAGAAACGTGGCTGAAACCAACTATATCTGATTCCTTGGTCAAGTTAGAAGGATATAAAATTATACGAAACGACAGAACAGGGAAAAGTGGTGGAGGGGTGGCTCTTTATGTTCGTAATGATCTTAATTGTAAATTTATTGCATCTTCCCCCTCCATGTATAAGGCGCGTCCGGAATTTCTTTTTCTTGAAATTGTAGCTGCGCAGGCAAATGTTCTAGTTGGAGTTGTTTATAAGCCACCAAAAATTGGATTTTTGGTTGATATTGAGGCGGAAATTTTTCAATATGCCCCACATTACACAGATATAATCGTGCTTGGAGACTGGAACATCAATTTACTGATTGATACTTCCGAGGTTCGTTATTTTCGGACTATGATGGATGCATGTAATCTTAGCATTTTACCACTTGAACCCACTCACTATGCACCCGTTTCATCATCGACCATTGACCATATTATAATTTCGAATGACAGAGCATTAAATTTTGGACAAATACCGATATTAGAAATCTCTAAACACGATCTTATTTTTGTATCATATTCACTTAAATCATATAAATTTCAACCTAAATTAATTACTTACCGGGATTTTAAGTGTTAATTCTGAACTTCTACAGACAGATATAGAACGTGCGAGCTGGCATAAAATCGATGAACAAGCAGATGTTGATGCTAAACTCCACAAGTTCAATACACTTGTTAACAATATTTTTGACATTCATGCTCCATTTAAAACAGTTAGGGTAACTAGACCAAAATCTCCATGGTTAACCCCTAAAATTAATGAAATGAGACGAATGAGAGACAGTGCACTTGCATTTTATAAGAAAGTTAACACTGCATTGAATTATGAGTGTTACAAAAGTATACGTAATAGGACCAAGCAGTTGATCAGAAACTCTAAATTAAAATATTATTCTATAGCTTCATATACCGATTCCCGAAGGAAAACCATTACTGCGGATGCCTTATAGCATACATGTAGATACCCTGAATCGATATTTTTCTGCATTAAAGATGCAAGACAATACAGTTAAACTGGATACTATCAAAGGCTTAATCAGTATACCACGTCCTTCATTTCCACAATTTGAGTTTACTGAAGTGTCGACCAATGATGTCCACAAGTCTGTTCTGCGCATTAAATCAAAAGCTGTTGCTTTTGATAAAATATCGAGCTCAATGCTTACACAAATCTGCCCAATTGCTCTAGGATCTTTAAGAAGTACAATTAATACATCTTTTAGCACTGCCCGTTTTTCATTAGTATGGAAACACAGGCGTCGCCGTGGATCAATGTAGTAAGCGTAAGACTACGGATCCCAAGGTCCCGGGTTCAAATCCTGACACGGCTGACTGCTTGAAAAATGGTAGGTGAGCATTTTTCACAAATATTACGCCCTCGTTCGGATGAGAGGTTAAATGGGGGTCCCGTGTGTGAGTGTTGTCACGCACGTTAAAGATCCCTACCTTGCCTGGAACGGCAAGGGTTCGGCAAAATTTTAAATTTCCAGGCAACAAAAAACTCGCCTCCTGGCCAATGTAGTACTTTCGGGTGGAGCATTGGAAATGTAAATGAACAGTATGGAAACACTTCATAGTTAGGCATACCAAAGAAAGCAAACCCTTTAGGTCCAGATGATTATCGTTCAATTAGCATTTCACCAGCGCTTTCAAAATCCGCTGAATACCTAGCACTTGATCAAATGTTGTTATTTTTAAAACAGTACACATTACTAGACGAATACCAATCGGGTTTCCGTGCGAATTATAGTACATGTACTGCGTTTCTGCGGGTAACTGATGATGTCAGAACGGTTAAGGATTGTCAAAAACTAACTTTATTGATTTTATTAGATTTCAGTGCAGCCTTTAACAGTGTTGACTTTAACATCCTTTTAACTAAATTAAAGTGTTTAAATAATTTTTCAGTCAGTAATCTCTTGGATAGAATCATACTTATGACAACGCACGCAGCAAGTTAAAGATGAAAATGGTAACATCTCACAATCTGTTGACCTTGTCACAGGCGTACCTCAAGGCAGTGTACTCGGCCCCCTTTTGTTTAGCTTGCATATTCAAGACTTTTCCACAACATTGAAGTTTTGTCGTTACCACTGCTATGTAGATGACGTCCAGATTTATTTCCATTTTTCTTAAACAGAAATAATTGAAGCATTCCAGGCAGTTAATGATGAATTATCAAGGGTTGACGATTGGTGTAAAAATAATTTATTAACCGTAAATCCAGCCAAATGCCAGGTTTTGCTTCTGGGAACACAAAATTTAACTAGATTAGTTCAGTTTGTGGATCTTCCCATGTCAATGCTTGGAAAATCGAACATAAACTTTTCACCTATAATTAAAAGTCTAGGTATCCTGTTGGATCCAAACCTTAGATGGAAAGATCGGGTATCAAGCGTGTGTAGAAAAGTTTTATTTACTCTACACACTCCTAAGCGTCTAAAACGGTTTATACCGACTAAATTAAAGTTAAAGTTAGTACAATCATTAATTCTTCCACATTTTGATTATTGCGATGCATTATATACCAATCTTTCATCTGATTTAAGTTTACGTCTACAACGTTCGCAAAATTGTTGTGTACGGTTTATTTTCGAACTAAAATATTGGGAAAGAGTCACCCCATTTTACACAAGAATGTCGTGGCTTAAACTAAACAATAGCGAAAACTTTACTTGGCCGTGCAGTACAGAAAATAATACTTTCAAAGAATATCGATGAGAAAAGCATACCATTTGTAAATGGTCGTCCTGGCAAAAAATGATATGCAGCCTTTTGTAGAAGGAATACTGAATTGGTTCATCGAAATCCAGAAAGTTTATCCAAGGGCCCCACAGTTGTGACTAAAAAAAATATTAGGAAGTGGTTTTTTGACTTGGAACCTATTTGAAATCTGATTTATCAAATAATGAAGGGTAAAGAAAAGGAGACGCGATGGTGTTAATAGTAATTTCTGCCAGTGGTGCTATTTCTTATCCATGCGTAGTGTTTCCGTATATAAGACCCCCAAAAGATGTGCTGGAAAGCATGGACCCTTTATGGAGTTTGGAAGTAAGTGAAATAGAGTGGATGCGTTCCGAAGTCTTTTTTGAATATGTAGCAAATTGTTTCAATTTGTGGTTAAAGAGGAATTAGTATTAAAAAATGGCCTTCAGTAAATTTTGTTCGTAAAACAGAATATTTCTATATGCTTTACCGCCAAACGCTATGCATATTCTTCAGCCTTGCGATGTTAGCGTGTTTAAGTCCCTTAAATACAAATGCCAGGCTACAGTTAGAGAGTGGCAAATGCGCGAGGAATACACAAATCAAGTTCTAACCAAAACTAAGTTCTGTCCACTTTTAAGCAAATTTTGAAGAAAAAATTTAGCATTAATTATTCAAAACGGTTTTTGAAAATGCGGATTTATCCCTTTCGATGCTAATGCTGAGGACTATTCTAACTGCGTTCAAAATAAGCTGCAACCGCTAGAACAGTTATACCAAAATAAGATACTTAATATCAATTCCGAACTTTTATCCAGCAGTAATGTTACAATAGAAGAGGAAGTCATTAAAAATCTTCGAAATAATTTAGAAGAACGTGGAATTAACGTAGATATCATTATTGAAGAGTTAAGTAGGGCAAAAAATGATTTAAAGAACATAGAGAACCAAACCAATGTATCTGCAAGTGAAAATAACTTGCTGCCAGCAATTTCAATATTACTGGATGGTAAGTTGCATGACCTTGATGAATCAGGGCATCTAATACCTTGCATCGAGAGATTTCAAGAAACCCTGCACTCTTTGCAAGCAAATGGCTTGTTGGTTCAAGAATCTGAAAGTGAACTTTAGAATGACTGTACACAGGATGTAGGTTTTGATGACATAGCAATTGCAGAAGATTTTAATTTTAATTCTAAAGAAAATTCAATTTCGAATATAAGTGAGACAATAAACAGCAACAGCAAAGACATGTTATTAGAAATATCTGAAAGTAGTATGTCATTTGTGAATATTGTGAATTAAGGTATTGTGAACCAAGTATTTTAAATGTTGTAATTATTCCCCCAAAAACAAATGATTTTCTGCATCATATTTTGATGTATCCCAAACCAATTCAAAAGAGTAAAACCGGGAAAAGTATACCAAAGTTTCCAAGCGCTATCATCTGAAATGTGGTAAAAGAAAAAAGAAAAGAATTTAAACAAATTGAAATACAAAAAAGGAAACTTATGAGATTACAGAATGTTAAAAATGCTTTAAATAATCAAATAACGAAAATTTACCACGAACCGCTCAGTATATAAACTGCAATGATATGAAGGAAAACAATTTGAAATAAGTAGTACTAGAAAAAATACGTATTCTGTGCAGCGCATGTGATGTTGCACTAATAAGCGATACCGAAGATAATAGTTTAAAAAACTTTGATTGTGATATATGCACTCGGTGGTATCACTTAAAGTGCACAACTTTTAAAAAGTGTTTGTATGAGGAAATGATTACTACAGACTTTAGTTGTACTAATTGTACATTATGATGTGTTTCTTTCGAAAAGTTATAACCTTATTAACACCTTGATATTGAAACATGTCATTTTACCTATGGTAAACGCCACGTTTCAGCTTGATTTATCTCTCCCTTTAAACCTCAGATTTTACTTTAAAAAGTCCATTGAACCTTAATATACACTTTTACTTTAATAGATTTATTATAATCTCAGAATATAAGAAGGTTATAGTACTTTATAAAGTACCGTGTTTGTTTTTCTAATATTCATACTTGTTTGTAAAGTTGCCTACAATCCAGTATTCTTGGTATTTAATTTCACACTTACTTTGCAGAAGAGCTCTATAGTTTTCTTTCCTTACAATCCTAAATACCCCGCTCTGATATTTGAGACAGATTGTTTGCCTGTCAAAACGTTCTGACAAAAGTTTTATTTTCTTGTCTTGACTTGTGCACAACAGGTCGCTTTTGAGTTCAAGGTGATAAAAATTGACCATGAGGTCGTATCAACTATCTTGTCTAGCGTTTCCTTCCCTTCATGGGCTGCGAATCCCACCGGATTGCTTTTCCGATGGTAAGAAATTAACAGATGTATTTTAATTTCCTTTTGACTTTTTTTTGCGTGTTAACTAATTCACATATTGTATTTTAGGGTCGTTCTCTACCCTCAGTTTTCCTATATTTGCACCTTACGCTCCGTAAAGAAGCAAATGTGTTTTGCTGTCGTTTGACCATGAGATGACGATGGCGTTGTACATTTAAATTAAGCTACCGCAACATACATTTTTAGTTTTATTAATTACTCTCTTAAATTTTGGTTTAATATGGATCTATGAAGTTAACACAGAATAATGTTTTTCAACTTGTTTGTATGCTAGCGAATTCTACCTCACCATTTGTTTAATTTTGATGTTACCTGGGACTCCTGCAGTTTCTACACATGTGATTTGGATTTCTACGGATGTTCCGTTCAAGAATATCAGGGTAACAAAAAAATATGTTATTCAATGCACATGTCAGGTATGACAAACTAAAATACTATTTATCTACTCAAAATTTAATGAACTGATTTATACAATATTAAATTTTCTCTTTATGTTACACTTGTAAAACATATAAATCTTACAGATAATTTATCTGGTGTTCACAAATAGTAATTCTTTTTATACATAGTCTTACTGGACGCATACTGTCCAAATGTAAGCCACACGTTTCATGAAACTTATGGTAGTAAAGTACATTTATTAATTTCATTACGCATTTAAAAGCACAAGATACTTTTCTTTGTATTTTTGAACGTTTAGTTCACGTTAAATATTTTATTGACTTTTATATGTTACATTCACATATTTAAAAACTCTCTTAGACTTATGTACCTACTTTGACTAGTAAAAAAAAAAGAAACATGTATCATAATCTTTACTGATCCTTTCATTTTATCTGACTTCATAGAATATTTATGTTTTGTTCAAAAATTTATTTTCTATAAAATTTAATAAACACACTATATAACTTTTCATAGTTTCTCACAGTTGTTTAATTTACAGTTATTAATTCACAAATTTTCTCCCCTTCGAGATTTTAGGTCTCTTGCAGCCTCTGCAACCTCAACGGTCGATGCTAGCTGTGCCAGAGTGTAATTTTTTTTATGCTCTGTCGTGCGCCTATCCTTTTTAGAACACCTGGAAAAAGGGTAGGGCGCAATATGCATAATAATTCTTTAAACCAAACCTATTGCTATAAGAAAAATATATTTTCATACTTATTTATTGTAGTTATTAAAACCCAAAGAAAATGTAAATAAGAATGCATAGGATGACTTCTCGTGCACTACTGTCCGTCTATTGAATTTCGCTGTCCGACTATTGGTGACATGTCACTATTTTAATTTTTGTAAGTTTAAATTTACTACAGTCCCATCTATAGCTCAACATCCAACATTATATATAGAATTATGTATCTACTTACTTATAGGCGCCGGTAGAATACTAAAGTATCCAGAAATATAAAGTAGAGTGGTATTCTATTTTGCGCGTTGTGAAAATGTTCCACTATTGGTGTCTTTACCCTAGCTCTGGATTAATAGTTGACTTCGGTTTAAAAACATTTTAAATTGTACCTGCCAGAACAAAATATTTTCATATACTTTAACTCGATACTTTTGTGTATTGGTAATAGTGAAATATAGACTTGCTAGTTTTAATTCGAATGCTTATTGCAACTACTATCATCTGTTGGTTGTTTAAAGAATGTTCAATAGTGATTTTTCAATCGCGTTCCGGTGGAAAAGTGTTTAGATTTTCTCAACTTGTTGCTATAATAGAGTAATTCGGCAAATGTTCAAGTGTTGAGGGATCTTGGTAGACACAAGCTGCTTAACCTTCTTCACATACCACTAAATATCAGGTAAATAAAGTATATATTTGTAAAACAATAGAAAAGGAACCGAACTGCACCTACCAAAAAAGAGCAGCAGGCTATGTTCGAAGACAACAAACGTAGAAACAAGGAGAAAATTGTTGAAAGCATACGTGTGGAGCACGGTACAGTATGTCTATGAAATAGGGCCAGCAGGAGAAGCAGACAGAAAAATGGTAGAAGCCTTTTGGACTAGTGTGCTTCAGATGTATGATGATGATAGCAATGACAGACAAAGTTAATAACAAAGATGTTATAGAAATAGTAGGGGAATAAAGATATCTGTGGAAAACAAAAAAAAATAGAAGAAATAGAAGAGCAGGATACATTCTAAGGCATTTGGAGAATAGAGAGGGATATATATTACAAGCAGAGATAAGATGAAAAGAGGTAGAGGTAGACCTAGATCAGACTATTGCATGCAAATAGTGAAAGATGCAGACTGGAAATTTCAGGGAAATATGTAAGTTAGCTCAGAATGGGAAATAATGAGCATATGCGTCTAACCAATTCCGGGACTGAAGACCTAATGATGAATATAGTGTAGGTTTTTGTATCCTTTTGTTTTGTAAAATGTCGTGTTCAAGTGAAAAACGAAAATGCACTGGAAATTTTTCAGAAAAAGCAAATTTCCTCCTACTAGAAACTGTATACCAATTTGCTTCTGCAATTGAAAGTAAAAAGATGGCTGTTGACAACAATAGAATAAAAAATAATGCATGTGAAAAGTATTATTTATCATTATTATTTATTGTTATTTTTAAAATATCAAACCATGGATAACAAAGGATATCCTGAATTTAATAAAAGAAAGACGAAAATACAAAAATAGATAAGACGAAACAGGAAAACAGAGATAGAAAGCCATAAAATGGAAAATTATACGCAAATGCAGGAAAGCTAAAGACCAATGGATTGATGAAAAGTACAAAGAGGTGCAAACTAAGATGGAAATATGAAGACAGAGGAAGCATACAAACTAATTAGAATAAATTTTAGGGATATAAAACCATATAGCAAAAATATAAGGGATGCGGGAGGAAAAGTCATTATAGAAAATGTAGGGAAAGTGATTAGATGGCAAGAATATATAGGAAATTTATATGCAAGAGAGGAACTAACAGCATTAGAACGAGAATGAGACATTGAAAATGATGACTTGGAATATCCTATACTTCTAGATGAGTTTGAATTAGCATTAAAGGGTATGAAAAATGGTAAGGCGCCGAGTATAGATAAGGTGCAAACAGAAATTCTAAAAGCAGCTGGACAAGTAATAACAGAAGAACGTCTCTTTCAACTTGTAAGCTATATGTATGAGATAGGCGAGATACCCAAAGATTTCAAGCATAACATCATAGTAACTATACCCAAAAAAAAGAGGCACAGATAGATGTTAAAATTTTCGAACAATAAGTTTGATAGCACACGTTTCAAAAATACTAACTAGAATTGTTCAAAGACGAACGGAAAAACAAGCTGAAGAAATACTGGGAGATCAATTTGGATTTAGGCGATACAGGCGAACATGGAGGTTGGGTGATAATGGAGAAAACAATAGAAATGGGGGAAAAGCGTGTTTACAGGGTTTATAGATCTGGAAAAAGCATTCGACAATGTAAAATGGAAAAAAATGTTCGAAATACTCAAAAAGATTGGAATTAATTTTAGGGATAAACGGATAGTACATTGCTTATACAAAGAGCAAACAGCGGTAATAGAATTAGAGCAGGAAAGTATAGAAGTAAATATTAGGAAAGGGGTGAGACAGGGATGTGCCTTATCCCCATTAATTTTTAACTTGTACATTGAAGAGGCAATGAATAGTGTCAAATGCAGGAAGATATTTGGAATTAATATGCAGGGACAAAAGATTAAAATGCTTAGATTTGCAGATGATACAGCGGTATTAGCATCTAGCAAAGAAGAGTTAGAAGCTGCTCTTAATGAAATGGAAACAGTTCTAACAGAAAGATATGGTATGAAAATTAACAAAAATGAAACTAAAGTTCTAGTATGCAAAAGAGGGAAAAATAAATCAAAAACAAGAATACAAATAGGTAACGAGAACTTACAAGAGGTTAAGAATTTCTGCTACTTAGAAAGCCAAATAACGCGAGATGGGAAAAGCACAAAAGCTATAAAACAAAGATTAACACAAGGTCGTGGTACATTTAACAAGAAAAAGCAACTACTGTGTTCATAGACCACAAACATAGAAACAAGGAAAAGATTGCTTAAAACATATGTGTGGAGCACAGCACTGTATGGCTGTGAAGCCTGGACAGTAGGAGAAGCAGACAAGAAAAAGGTAGGAGCCTTTGAAATGTGGTGCTACAGACGTATGATGGCGATATCATGGTCACACAAAGTTAAGAACAAAGAGGTACTAGAAATGGTAGGGGAAGAAAGGAATATGTGGAAAACAGTAAAAAATAGAAAAGGTAGGATGAGGACATGAGGGAATAGTGTGGAATATACTAGCAGTAGAGATAGGAAAAAAGAGAAGTAGAGGTAGACCTAGGTTAGACTATTGCAGGTTGTCTATGGATACCAAAAATCCAGAAAGTACTGAAAAAATGCTGATTTTGTAAAGCAAGTCCGGAAATGCGGAAAAAGTGCGTAATTTACACTTTGCGCATGGAAATTATGTGCTTGCTTTAGACGCAAAGAAAATCTTAATTCTATTTTGCAGACTTTCATTGTGTATACAAAATAAAATAAACAATATTTTTAAATTTTAACCTGCTTTGGCCTGGGATGCAGAGTTAAAAAAATTATTGATGTGCTCTGTTTTTGCACGAATTGATTCGAGGTTACTACTAGATCTGAATAAAACCACGGTTGTTAAAATGCTGACGATTTTATGGGGTACATAGGGAAAATATCGGAAAATAGTGTGTAAGTTAGGTTACTGTTTGCAGGGGCGTAACTCAAAACTGATGGGCCTCCCACAAGAAATATTATTACATTCTGAAGCTGTTTAGTGGAGGTTAAGTATCTGTAGTTGTCGCAAGGCTCCTTTGCAAACTGGGCCTCCCCCGCACATCGGGGGCTGTGGGGGTGAACGTTACGCCACTGATTATTAGAAATGTTTTACTAGTAAAAACTGACCAAACGAATACAACGGCCATGAATTCATCCATAATCGAAAACAAATTACATAAAATCTCTCTTTAGGTTAGATCCATTCTTCTCTATTTATTTGTGTTATTTTTGCTGGAAGATTGGGCATTTTAGCAACGGCCAATAAAACCTCAATTAATATATCGCTACACTTCACAAAGATCTAAATGAAATTAAGAATTTAATAAGAAGCATAACCTCTAAATTACTTTTAAAATGCAATTCATCCGTGAAATTTGTATAGTTGTTAGCAGAATATAAATATAATTATTTCAAAATTTTTATCTGTATTCTAATTTGCTAGCCTACAAAATGGATTTCTGACAGTTTACCACTCTTTTCTACTTTTGCAATTGTTATTTTGTTTTACAGTTTTAATTCAAACACCCCATATCAATTGTTAGTGCGAGTGTTAGCTATAACACGAACCAACACGATCCCTCTAGATCATTCATTCAGAGTTGCATTTTTTCCTTAATCATTACCAGTGGCGGTTCCTGCCTCTGAAATTAAGTTAGGTGGAGCACAACTTATAACTACATATAATTAAAACACGAACAACGATCTTATCATGGTTTCAATAAAAAGTCCATTCAACGTGAGGTGTTCTGTTTATCGCAAATTAGTCAATCACTCTTCCATTCGTCCTTGTACAATTCTAGTTAATATTTTAGACACGTGTGCTGTCAGACTTATTGTTTGAAAATTTTCACATTTATCCGCACCTCACTTTTTTGGTATAGTTACTATGATGTTACGTTTGAAATCTTTGGGTATCTCGCCTGTCTCATACATACAGCTTACAAGTTGGAAGAGACGTTTTGTTACTGCTTGTCCAGCGGATTTTAGAGTTTCTGCTTGCACTTTATCTGTACCCGGCGCCTTACCATTTTCAAACCCTTTAATGCTAATTCAAACTCATCTCACAATATGGAATATTCTAAGTCATCATTTTCAAAGTCTGATTCCTGTTCTAATGCTGTTGGTTCCTCTCCTGCAGGAATTTTCCCGATATCTTTCAGCAATTCATTTGACTTTTTTAAAATCTTTCATGGATATCTTTAACTTTTAGTTTCTCAAAGTCAAAGTGCCTTTTTCCATACCTTTTCCAAATATTAAAATTTGAGAGCGGCTTTCATAATTAGGATGTTGTGGTCAGTGTCTATATGTGTTTCTGGATAGCTTCTACAGTCTTTTGCTTGATTCCTAAACCGTTGTCTAATAAGAATGTAATCTATTTGATATCTTTCTGTATCCCGTGGCATTTTACAGGTGTATCGTCTTCTAGCATGATGTTGAAATAATGTGTTTGTGATGGTTAAATTGTTTTTATCGCAAAATTGTACCAACTTATTTTCTTAATCGTTTCTCGTGCCTAATCCAAATAAAGCTACTACTGCTACTTCTCTACTCTCACCTACCACTGCATTAAAATCCTCCGTAATTATTAAATTTTCATGTCCTTTTACGTATCTCAGTATGTCTCCGATATCTTTGTAGATCGCCTCTACCTCCACCTCACTGTGGCTGGAGATGGGCATGTATACTTTTATTATTACCGTATTTACCGGTTTAGATTCTAATCTAACCATGAGTACTGTATCGTTCTTTTGTAAGTAGTTTTCTACACAGTGCCCTATCTTTGTTCGCATAACTATACCACACCAGAATTTCCTTTCTTTGTTCCTGTATAAATTACCCTAAAATCTTCGCTCCCAAAAATTCCCGCCTCTGGCCACCGAACTTCGCCGTTCTCTAATATGTGTAATGCTAACATATCCATTTCAATTTTCAAGTTCTCTAGCTTATCTACTTGCTTCATACTTATGACATTCCACCCTTCTATTCGCAGAATGTTTACGACTCTATTTTTATACTTTCCGATCACATCTCTCGAAGTAGTCCCCTCTTGGAGATCCGAAATGGGGACTCATTTAACTCCGAAATGTTTTACCCTAGAGAATGCCATCATCTTTAATAACAATTTAAGTACGCTGTGTACTTGGGAGGTGATGTGGTGGGTTTCCGTTGCCTTCCACATCGCAGTAATGTGCCTTAGAATGCCATACCGACTCCTATGGTCTCTGCCACTCTTAGTACACAAAAAGTACGTGGTGCACGAGAAGTCATCTTTAAAAATTGCTATAAAAGGTATTTTACAATCATATAAATCACAATTCAGTCTTCAAACACATGCTGGATTACATTTCAGATAGGACTTGGGATCCATTCAACTTATTCAAATTTTAGTATATTTTGAAACGCTAATTTCATACATCAAAATGTAAAATAATGGTTAAATGTAAATGGACGTAGGAATGATGTTCTTGTGTACAGATATATTTTCCTGGTGTGATGTGCTTATTATCATCATCATCATCATTTTGCTTTCGACCTTACTTAAGGTCGGTTTGACGCAGCTCTAACTTCTTTTCTATTCTGTGCTAATCTAAAAAGCCCTACATACCCTTCACAACCTAAATTTCTAATAATTTGACTAATATAGTTTGGTCTAGGTCTTCCTATATCCTTCTATCTTTTTTTTATCCAGCTGGCTCTACATAGATATTAGCAACCTGATGGTTGTTAAAGAACTCTAACATGTTTACATGATTACCATTTATAAGGAATTGAAATATAACCTGGTTATCCGTTTCAAAAAGGAAAAGTGTTAAATTATGTTATGGTAAGGCTTAATCAACGAATCGCTGCCAACATGCCAGACCGCTACCTAATTGTGAGTTATGGCATGGTGACTTTATGAAATTATATGTTATGGTAAGGCTTAAGCAACGAAACGCTACCAACATGCCAGACCGCTAACTAATTGTGAGTTATGTCCTGGTGACATTTTGTTAACTGATTTTATTTTTTTTTGTTTTGTTTTCGAACTTACTTAAAGTCGGTTTGACACAGCTCTAAATTCTTTTCTATTCTGAGCTAGTCTAAAAAGGTCTACATACCCTTCACAACCTAAATCTCTAATAATTTGACTAATATAGCTTTGTCTAGGCCTTCCTACTCTATTTTTATTTGGTAGTCTATAATCTAAGAGTTTACTAAATAGTCCCTCATAACTGGTGCCCTATCATTTTATCTCTCCTGACCTTCAATTGTTTCCACATACAGGGATCCTCACCTATTCTTCTATAAACTTCCTCGTTTGTGATTCTATCTGTCCAACAAATCTTTAACATTCTCCTATAACACCAGCTTCTATCTTTTTCTTATCTACTTCTTTAATTGTCCAAGTCTCACTACCGTATAGTAGAACGCTCCATACGTACGACTTTATGAAACTTTTTCTATTATCTAGACTAATACTATTAGCTAGTAGTGAGTTTTTCCTTCTTTAAAAACATTTTTCTGGCTTGAGCTATTCTAGCTACTATATTCCTTCTGCTACGTCCATCCTTTGTAATTATACTACCTAAATTTCAAAATTCATCTACCTCCTCTAACTCGGTATTACCTATTTTTAATTGTGGTTTAGAACTAGGCTGTAACTCACTTGTCATTATCTTTGTCTTTACTGAGTTAATTCTCATACTATAGTTACTCCGTAGTATCTCATCTAAAATATTTAAAAACTCTCCTAACTCTTTTCTAGACTCTGCTATAATGACTATATCATCTGCAAAACATAACATGTCTATTTTCTGTCCCTGTACACTAATACCTATCTCTTTTCTGTCTCTAGCTAAGTTTAAAGCTTCCTCAATATAAACATTAAAAATCAAGGGAGACAGTATACAACCCTGTCTAACACCATTTCTAATCTTAGCTTCCTTTTCTATTTCATCAAATCTAATTACTACACTTTGGTTTTTATATAGACTGTAAATAATTTTTCTATCCCTATGAGAAATTACTATTTTTTGCAAAACCCTGAACATAACAATCCAATTAACCCTATCAAATGCTTTTTCTAAATCTACAAACGCAAAATGAGTCTTTTTATTTTTTTGTAATCTTTTTTCGATAATTACCCTAATCAGTAGTATCGGTTCTCTAGTCCCTCTGTCTTTACGAAAACCATATTGGTCTTCGCCTAAATAATTTTCAGTCAAAGCTTCTACTCTATTTTTAATTATTATTGCTAGTATTTTGGAAGCATAAGAAGTTAAACTAACCGTTCTAAAATTCTCACACCTATCAGCTCCTGACTTTTTTGGGATTGGGATAATAATATTTTTTTCGAAATCTATTGGAACCTCACCTGTGTCATATATTACTTTTACTAGTTCATATAATCTGTCTAAAGTTTTCCGACTTGCATATTTTATTAATTCTGCGGGAATATCGTCTATCCCTGGCGCTTTATTTAGTTTAAGATTTCGAACAGCTCTATCAAATTCCTCTCTTAATATTGAGAACCCTATTTCTACATCCTCTTCTTGGTCGTTCTCTAACTCATCCATATCGTCTCCCTTATATAAATCTTCTAAATATCTTTTCCATCTATCTGCTACCTCAACTTTATTTATTAGAAGCGCATTATTTTCGTCTCTAATACCATTATATTTTTTCCTATCTTCCCCAAAAAACTTTTTAACTGCCCTGTAAGCCATGTCTGTCTTGCCTACTCTCAAATCATCTTGAATTCCTTTACAATTTTCCACCATCCATTTATTTCTAGCTTTTCTACACTCATGTACTATCTTATTTCTAACTGTATTATATTTTTGCTTACTTTCACTATCCACTTCTCTGAAAGGTTTAAGCTTTCTTCTATTCTATATTAAATCTAATATCTCCTTTGTTACCCACGGTTTTCTCGCTTCAATTTTTTTCGTACCTATAGTCTGTGTTGCTGTATCATGTACAGTCAGTTTTATTTCTTTCCATCTATTTTCTACGTTCCCTCCTACAGCTATCTCTTTGCTCTTAATATCTAATACTTGTTTATATTCCTCTTTTACCCTACTATCATTAAGCTTACCTAGATCCCATCCTCTCTTTTAACCTTTCTCAATTTTTTGAATTTTAGTTTACACTTCATTTTAACTAAGTTATGATCGCTATCTATGTCAGCCCCTGGATAACTACGACAGTTTTTAACTTAGTTTCTAAATCTTTGTTTAACTAAAATATAATCTATTTGGTATCCAGCCCTATCACCTGGCGCTTTCCAGGTATATCTTCTCCTAACATATTGTTCGAATAGGGTGTTTACAGTTACTAATCTATGTTCCTGGCAAAACTCAACTAATCTTTCGCCTCTATCATTTTGTCTGCCATACCCAAATTTTCCTACCATTTTTCCCTCACTACCTTCTCCCACTGACGCATTAAAATCGCCCATAACTATTAAATTCTCATCTCCTTTTACTTTTCTCACTATACTATTTATATCCTCGTATACCTTTTCTACTTCCTCATCCTCGTACTGAGTTGTTGGCATGTAAACCTGTACTAAAACAGTGTCTGTGGGTTTTGTACTCAATCTAACCATAATTATTCTACCACTAAATTGTAAGTACTCTTTAACTTTACGTCCTAATCTTTTACCTAACACTATTGCTACCCCTGCCTGTCCATTAGTTGAAGAAGTTTCAAAAGTCATTACCATCTGGCCATCTCACCTCACTAATACCTAAAATGTCCACCTTTCCTTTTCTCATTTCGATTAATAAATTCGTTAACTTATCTACTCTAAGTAATGACCTTACATTCCAAATCCCTATCACTAAATCGAATCGTTGTTTTAAATTCTTACGATGATGAGCCCCAAGTACCTCCTCACGGAGATCCGAATGAGGGAGAATTTTACTTGTGAGCTCTCCATCATACATATTTCGTGTTTTAGGCCACGCATACCTGGCAGATATTGTGGTGGGTTCCCATATCTTTCCACAGCGCAGTTTTTAAAGATTTTAGCAAAAATCCGCATCTGTCACGGCCAACCCCCAACAAGCTTGTAAATTATTGAGAATCGCCCGAGACCAACCGACCCTCCTCCAATATCTTTTAGCCAGCAAGGCTGCTGCCCCTTGCTGCGCCTTTTAATCGCCTTTTACGATAAGCTGGCTTACTATAGTAGTATTCTTTACCCCCTACTATAGGGATGTGCTTATTATGGCGACATCTAATGTGGAATATTTAAATCGTGTATAGGAAGCTTATGTATTTAATTCTTCCAATGCAACTAAATACACTTTGCTTACTTATATAGACAATGGTGTTTTACATTAGTATCAGAAGTCCGAAGGGAAGTAACGGCGCGTATCGCCAGGTTTTTTCCAATTCGCGACGGCGGTGAAAGGACCTAGTCCAGGTACGCTATTCACGGGATCTTTATGAACTTCTATGACAAGGGATGTTTAGTGGGTCTGGGATGTCCTTGCTCCGGCAAGGGAAGAGTCATACCGTAGAGTAACCTTCAGAGTGTTAACTTATTAGGAAAATTTGTCCGGACGCTATAAAAATCTATCTCACTTTATTTTATAGATTGAAGGATGATACTATCTTTATCCATCAATATGTAAAGTGTATTGAGAGGGCGCAAAAAGCAATCATAAATTTTACAGATTTCTAGATAATTTCCGGCACGCAACTGTCAGGTTGACAGCTATCGGTGTTTAGAAAGTTAAAACAGCTTATAAACAAAATGGTTTCTGCTGTTTATTAGATTTTTGTGTTTATATTTAATGTTTATGTTATTGTTGCGTTTATGTATATGTTATTCTTTAGTGTAGTTTGTTGTATTGAACTAAATAACAGCGCCTTAATATTTTCGCTAGAAAAGTGCGTTTAAATTTAACTGCAAGTTATTATATTTTTGACCATTAAGAATTTTATATAAACTAACAACGTATTATCATTATAGTTGAATTGGTAAGTATATATTATCATTGATTTACATCACTATTAAAAAGTTTCTAACCCTTTACTAAATTTGGAATTTTTGGTGAACGGTTATAGACACCTATAACCGTATAATATTATTCATTCTAACTATTGCCTGTTTTTAAATATAAATTTGTGAAATATGCTATAATTTTTAAAATATGTATATGTTTTTACAGATTAATTTTATATAATGGTTTTTTGTTTGGTGTGTGGAAATGCTGACACAGAAGTCGAGCGCATGCATAATTTCCCTCAAAATCTCGAAAAGTGAGTATTTTTGTATTTAAATCGCTATATATAAGTAGTTGAATTCGTTTGTAGATCGAAATAGTGGCTGGAAGCAGTAGGCATATACTATAATGGGGACTCGTTATACACCTCTGTTATTTTAAGCCAACACTTCATAAATCCTTTATTATATCTGCAATAACAAAATCTGTCTGTCGTATTGGTATCCCTTGGTTCTGTACTCGACGCAATCGTTCACATCAACATGTAAAGAAAAGTTCCACAGCGCTAGCACGTAAATTAAAAAAAATCCAGAATTTGTTATTTAAACATTGATTCATTTCTGTGTAGAAACTGTGCTCTTTTATTAGTAATCTATGACGCTAAAGCTAAAATACATTAAGAAACGTAAGGGAGTGACCAACTGTTTATACGCATGTAATCTATATTATAAAATGTAGAATTATATTATATCTGTCGCTATGTTTTGCAAATTGTGTCTTTTAAAAAATAGTTTTGCATTAAAATATACAATAAAGACCATGTAGAATTATTTTTTATTAAGTTTGTTCAACGCTAAGGGTTTATCATTTGTAGTGTTAAAATTGACTGAGTAAAGTTGAAAACAACAAATTGTTGAAACGTTAGATACAACTCGAGACCAAATCATCATATGTAAAATTTTAATAATTAATATAAAAGGGAAATTAAAATTTTACATTGCATGGTGATTTGATCTTGAGTTGTATTTGAAGTTTCAAATAAATTTTTTCCTACAGCTTATTTGAAATTCCCGCCAAATTCCGCACCTAGTAATTTGAATTAAAGCGTTTCCCGCCATTTCCTCCCACCCACATTTGTTGCGCCCCCTCAGTACACTTTGAAACTGTGTAAGAAAGATGTAAGTATATAAAAATTGCTATCTCTGTCTCTCTCACAGCGGAAAAAAAAATTAGCATTAAGTTGACTCTCTGAAGGTTACTCTATGGTCCCACACAGCGGATATAAAAGCTTTTACCACTATAACAAAAAAATAAAAATAAAAAAACGTACATTAGTATTGCATATGATTTCTTATTTTGATTATATTCGTTTAATTTTTATTTCCTTCAATTGAAATAAAAATTTACGAACTATCATTTTTTGCTTATCCTAAGTAAGGAAATAGTAATTATATTACGGTTTTAGCATAGTTCTCTTTACAGTTTTAGTTGCTTTGTTCAGTAGCATTATTACTGGCAAATTATTAAATTATGATTGACTTAGCAGGTACCTAATTTTTAATATCAGCGTTTAAAATTATTAATTAAATATTCTTGTAGTATACATCAGTGTAATACTTTCATTTTAATAGAGGAATTCAATGCCTATTGGGAAATTGATTTACCATTATGTTGCCAAAGGTTAAGTAAATGCATATTATACCAATATAACTGATAACAAGTACAGAAGCAAAAAATGAATAGACGTGTTTACTATATGCTCGTGAACTTTTACAATACCTGTTCTACAAGTGGAAAATATTTTTGCAAGAATATTATTAGTTTGATCTCAGTATGCCTGGAAGTGAACGTAATCTAAGATCTGCTGCTTAAGACAGTGATGAAAAAGATTATGCTGTTGTACTACGCATTGTTGAAACTGTTTCACCTTCACCTACATTTATCAAAGATATTTGTAACAAAATAACTAAACGAATTTCTGATAAAATTGAGGACATGTATAAAGCTTTCGCTAATACAATTCAAAACCCGCAGTTAGAACTTTGTGTTGCACAAAAGGTTATCAGCATTAAGAAGACAAACTTGGGGTCTCCCTAATTTGCTGAATACATCCAGGAATTTGCATAACGGGGATTATTAAGCCTTGCAGCGATCTGATTTTCATAAAACTAACATTGAACGATGCGGTCAACTTGACCGCATCTAATAATAACACATGTATTAAAAAAAACGGTGTAGATTCTTATTTATTTACCATTATGCAAAATTTTAAGCAATTTACATTGACCAGCTGTTAATTAGCAACAACTGCGCATGTGCACAAGTTACAGAAATCTACAATTGTGGTTAAAACAACTTCAACAAAGATGGCGAAAAGAGCAGAAACGAATAATTTTCTACAAAGTGAATTTATATATTACAAAATATATTTAACGGTCTTCATTAATTTCATTATATATATTTTTATTTTAAATCTTTGCTACGGCTTTTGAATAAAAAATACATATTGATTTGTGACACCTTTGATTGCATTAATGTACCTTTCTAAATATATTATTAAAGAAGCAAGGTTTAATATAATTTGTAAAAAAAATATATTCAGTTTACCAAATTGTCATTTGATAGACATTGTGTGTGCATAGAAATTGAATCGGAATCTCAATAAAAAATCAAAGCTCTTTTGTCTGCATAATGTAAAAAGTCGCATCGAGATATGCAACTCAAGTCAAGTGCCACAACCATTTCAAAACTATTTTATTATTGGCCTTGTAGAGTTTGACTGTAAATTCAATACACTATGACCGACCGCACCCAACACAAAAAATAGCAACCTTCTATGCTTAAAATTGCGGCTGCCAGGAGCCGCCAAACATATTCATTCATCAAAATCCAATTTTGGGTATAACTTATTTTTAAACAATAAAATCGATTGTAAATATTAATAAAGCGGTAAAGCTTTTTTGTCCGCATCGTTTGAAAAAGTACCAACTAGCTATATAGCTGCGGTCAAGAGCTACAGCCATTTTATAATTTTTCAAAATTTTTTTATTTTTGGGCCTATCAAGTTCGAACTTTGTAATATAAATACATTATAACTGACCGCACTCACCACAAAAAATTACAACTTTCTATGCAGACAATTATGGCTGTCAGAAGCCGCCAAACATCCATTCATCAAAATACAATTTGCAGCATAACTCTTTTGTAAATAATAAAATCAATTTTAAATATCGATAAAGCGGTAAAGCTTTCTTGTCCGCATCGTTTGAAACAAGTCCCAACAAGCTATGTAGCTGCGGTCAAGAGCCACTACCCTTTCAAAATTTTTCAAAATTTTTTTATTTTTGACCCTATTGAATTCGAACCTTGTAATTTCAATGCACTATCACTGACAGCACCCAACCCAAAAAGTTGCTAGTTTCTATGCAGAAAATTGTGGCTGATAAGAACCGCCAAACATCCATTCAGCAAAGTACAATTTGTGACATAATATTTTCTAAATATCAAAATCGATGTTAAATATTAATAAAACGCAGTGGCGTAACTACACCCCTGCCAGCCCCCGCTATGCGGGGGGGCCCCAAGTGCAAGAAGGCCCAAACGATAATAAACTCAACTTATTCATCTTCAACGTATTTGGCAGGTAAGAAACGGTCAAGAAAATATTGCAGATAATTCAGAAACCGCAGGTTAACGAACGTTTTCTTGATGTTACTACTAGGAACTGCTGAAATACAAGAAATAATAATTAAGATAAATACTGAACACCACCTGCAGCCTGCATCCTTTCTTCTTTCTATCCGTTCTGTCCTATTTTGTAAGGGTTAATAAACAGATGAAAGAGACTGTAAACTTTAATAACAAAGATGTCTATATTATTCTTAAGTGATAAGTTGTATAAAGTGGTAAAGCATTATTAAACGACGTATAGTAGGGTTAGTTTGGTTTGTGGGATTTTAAATAGGAATAAAAGGGCTATTGTCTGTACAGTACAGATTCACAGGATGGCAGGTAGCTTAGTAACCTTCGCTTTCTAGAAATATAATACTAGAAAGAAATTCATTTTGTGGTTTCTAGTCAGCTGGTTGCAACGTATTTGCATTAGCTGCATTATATATAACGGAAAGGAAGTAAAAAGCATTCCAGTACGTTTTACTCAATAGTGTTGTGTTCGTATTACAGGAGGTCTTTCATATTTAAACGTAAGTATTTATATCTATTTTTATTAAACTACTATTGATTTGATCATAGTTGAAGTCGCGCTGAGAAATACATATAAATAAATCTTTAAGCATTCAATAAAATCATTTATATTTTGTTAATTAAAGCATTTAAAGCAAAGTATGTATGTGTTATTTGTAATTTCAAAAGGCTTTTAAATAATTATTACTTATCTAATTACATTATAATTAATTTCATTCAAAATTGCAGGAAATAATATACAATGAGCACTACAAGCGGCGCTGCAAAAACGAAAAAGGAAACTATTGGAAGAATCAAAGAGCAAGATTCCAAAATAAGTTCCTTTTTACTTCTAAAGAGTCCGAAAACAAGAACAATCTATGAAAGAAATTGGGCTTTCGACAGTAGCATCTACTAGTTCCGCTACAGACGAACAGCAGTCGTCAACAATTTTAAAACTCTCACCCAGGGCGCAAGTACATCACATAATGACGGCCGCGATAGAAATTTGGAACTAGATACCACTACAATTACAGAGGTAAATGTGAGTAGTACTTTTCACTTAATGAACTATCTATGGATCTGACGAAAGAATATCCAACCGATTTTGCACATTTTTAAAAATCAATGTTTTACAACATGACAATTTAAGAAAAGAAATAATTAATTACGGATTGTGTAGACCAGATGGTGCGTTTCCTAAAGATAATAAAATAGAAGTTTTTCAGTTCACTATTATTACTTAATAACTGCAAGCGAAAATAAAAGCAATACGTTAAACTTACCACACAATTCAAATGGGTGGTTGTGATATTCTAAATTAAAAATTGTGTTTATTGTCAACCATGTTGGCTGTTTGCTTCAGTAAGGTCAAGTTGGACGACCGGAATTAATGATTGGCAGGGTTTATCAAAAAATTAAAGAGCATTTGCTTGCTCAATCTCATTTAACTTGTTGTTTTATTTACGATATGTGGAAAAAAATTATACCATAGATAAGAAAGATACTCTACTATTAAAACAAGAAACTGAATTTTGGAAAATGTTTTACACAGACTTTTCAATGTTACTTTAACACTATCCCAGCTTGCTGTCATTTCGAGGACATAGAGAAAGTTTTCTGATTCAAAAGACAGTTACAACGGTAATTTCTTAAGTTTAGTTCATTTAATTAGTAACTATGATCCTATATTACAAAAGTGCTTGAACGACCCAAAGGTTCAATTAAATATCTTTCCCAAAATTCAAAACGATATTATTAATACTTTAAGCGCACACTTAAAAATATTTTATTAAATAAAATTAGATCCGCTCCTTTTTCTCAATCATAATAGACACTACACAGGATATAACTAAGATTGATCAATTAAGTAAAATTGTAAGATATATTGATTTTAAAAAGACAGCTTGGGAGAGGTAACCAAAATAGATATTTGTGAAACTTTTGTGGGTTTTACAAAAGTAGAGTCCCAATCTGCTGAAGGACTATGTAATACTATATTAAGCAATTTAACCAACATGCAATTAGATATAAATAAATGTAGAGGGCAGGGCTACGATGGAGCTAACGTTATGAGCGGTACGTATTCTGGCGTGCAAAAGAGAATTTTAAACATAGAGCCTGCAGCCTTATATATGCACTGTAGTGCCCATAACTTAAATCTAGTCATAAATGATGCCGTTAAAGGTATAAAAGAAATAGAATCGTTTTTCTACTTTTAGAAAACATATATACATTTTTGCTAATAGTATAGTAAGATGGAATTGGCTTTCTGTTTTTAAAGAAAATTTCACACAATTGAAACGCTTAAATCCGACACGTTGGGCGGATCGAGTAAAATCTTTAGCTGCCATAAGAATTCGGTATAAAGATATAGTAATGTCTCTTAATAAAATTATTATGATATCAAAAAACAGATGAACGAAATGACGCAAAGCAAATATTAACTAGCATGGATAATTTTAATTTTATTTTTTAAGTGTTTTTTAAGTCAAATTCTAGAAGAGCTTAACAAGCTCTCACAAACTGCTCAGAGTGAAAAGGCGAATATTAATCAGATAACTCTCTTATTTCAAAAACTTTAAAATTTTCAAGGAAACAAGAAATAACTATTCCAACATCAAGGAGGAAGCAGCGAAAGTTGCAGGGCAATGGAATATTAAACCGGAATTTATAAAAAAGGCAACCAAAAATAAAAAGCATTACGATGAATTATCCAATGATTATCGATTTAATGATGAAGAATTTAAATTTAAAATAAATGTATTTTATCGCGTAATGGATATTATAATTTCACAGCTGTCGAATCGTTTTAAATCGCTTTTCATGTAAACGAAAAGTTTAATTTCTTAGAACCTAATGTATTTTTGAATTTAACTGCAGACGATATTTTATCTAAGACAAAACAATTGCAAAATTTTACTACAAAGATTTAAATGATGCTATAGGTATAGAACTTACTACACTCAAAAATAATAGACTTATTTGTGATGAATTAAAAATGTTAACGGTATCTTACAATTTTTAGAATATCTAGTACTTTCCAAATCTACAGGTTCTAGCAGTTTTCCAAACACCATAACAGCCTTAATGTTATACCTAACTTTACCCGTTAGCGTTGCAAGTGCGAGAGATCTTTCTCAAAATTAAAATTATTAAAAATTATCTTAGGAACCGCACTTCACAAGATAGATTAGACGATTTATCCCTCTTAGCAGTAGAACATGACACTGCCAAAAATATGAATATAGAGGATACAATAAACGCGTTTGCAGCAAAACATGCAAGAAAAACAAAATTTTGAATTTGATTTGGAATGTCTGCTAGCTCATAGGTTTTTACTGTATCAAATTTTTAGGTGTAAATAATTTTGTGCGGCGTATAAATATGTAGATTTAATATTAATTAACTTATAAGTTTGAATTTATGAAATTTGGTTTTATAATTAATAAAGCACTTGATTAATATAGTATATGTATTTAATTCTATACTGCTTCCTTCTCTACATGTACTATAATTTAAAAATATGGCTAAATATAAGCCAGTAAAAGTAATACATTTTAAAAAGAGCCCACTTTAAAATTTTTGCGGGGGGGCCCAAAAATCGTAGTTACGCCACTGATAAAACGGTAAAGCTTTCTTGTCCGCATCGTTTGAAACAAGTTCCAACGAGCTATGTAGCTACGGTCAAGAGCCACGGCCTATTCAAAAATTTTTTATTTTTGACCCTATCGAATTCGAACCTTGTAATTTCAATGCACTATGACCGACAGCATCCAACGCAAAAAGTTGCTAGTTTCTATGCAGAAAATTGTGGCTGACAAGAACCGCCAAACATCCATTCAGCAAAATACAATTTGTGACATAACTTTTTTTTAAATATCAAAATCGATGTTAAATATTAATAAAGCGGTAAAGCTTTCTTTTCCGCATCGTTTGAAACAAGTTCCAACAAGCTATGTAGCTGCGGTCAAGAGCCACGGTCTTTTCAAAAATTTTCAATTTTTTTTTATTTTTGACCCTATCGAATTCGAACCTTGTAATTTCAATGCACTATGAACGACAGCATCCAACGCAAAAAGTTGCTAGTTTCTATGCAGAAAATTGTGGCTGACAAGAGCCGCCAAACATCCATTCAGCAAAATACAATTTGTGACATAACTTTTTTTTAAATATCAAAATCGATGTTAAATATTAATAAAACGGTAAAGCTTTCTTGTCCGCATCGTTTGAAACAAGTTCCAACAAGCTATGTAGCTGCGGTCAAGAGCCACGGCCTATTCAAAATTTTTTTATTTTTGACCCTATCGAATTCGAACCTTGTAATTTCAATGCACTATGACCGACAGCATCCAACGCAAAAAGTTGCTAGTTTCTATGCAGAAAATTGTGGCTGACAAGAACCGCCAAACATCCATTCAGCAAAATACAATTTGTGACATAATTTTTTTCTAAATATCAAAATCGATGTTAAATATTAATAAAACGGTAAAGCTTTCTTGTCCGCATCGTTTGAAACAAGTTCCAACAAGCTATGTAGCTGCGGTCAAGAGGCACGGCCTTTTCAAATTTTTTTATTTTTGACCCTATCGAATTCGAACCTTGTAATTTCAATGCACTATGACCGACAGCACCCAACGCAAAAAGTTGCTAGTTTCTATGCAGAAAATTGTGGCTGACAAGAGCCGCCAAACATCCATTCAGCAAAATACAATTTGTGACATAACTTTTTTTTAAATATCAAAATCGATGTTAAATATTAATAAAACGGTAAAGCTTTCTTGTCCGCATCGTTTGAAACAAGTTCCAACGAGCTATGTAGCTGCGGTCAAGAGCCACGGCCTTTTCAAAAATTTTCAAAATTTTTTATTTTTGACCCTATCGTATTCAAACCTTGTAATTTCAATGCACTATGACCGACAGCACCCAACGCAAAAAGTTGCTAGTTTCTATGCAGAAAATTGTTGCTGACAAGAGCCGCCAAACATCCATTTAGCAAAATACAATTTGTGACATAACTTTTTTCTAAATATCAAAATCGAGGTTAAATATTTAATAAAGCGGTAAAGCTTTCTTGTCCGCATCGTTTGAAACAAGTTCCAACGAGCTATGTAGCTGCGGTCAAGAGCCACGGCCTTTTCAAAAATTTTCAAAATTTTTATTTTTGACCCTATCGTATTCAAACCTTGTAATTTCAATGCACTATGACCGACAGCACCCAACGCAAAAAGTTGCTAGTTTCTATGCAGAAAATTGTGGCTGACAAGAGCCGCCAAACATCCATTCAGCAAAATACAATTTGTGACATAACTTTTTTTTAAATATCAAAATCGATGTTAAATATTAATAAAGCGGTAAAGCTTTCTTGTCCGCATCGTTTGAAACAAGTTCCAACGAGCTATGTAGCTGCGGTCAAGAGCCACGGCCTTTTCAAAAATTTTCAAAATTTTTATTTTGACCCTATCGTATTCAAACCTTGTAATTTCAATGCACTATGACCGACAGCACCCAACGCAAAAGTTGCTAGTTTCTATGCAGAAAATTGTGGCTGACAAGAGCCGCCAAACATCCATACAGCAAAATACAATTTGTGACATAACTTTTTTTTAAATATCAAAATCGATGTTAAATATTAATAAAACGGTAAAGCTTTCTTGTCCGCATCGTTTGAAACAAGTTCCAACGAGCTATGTAGCTGCGGTCAAGAGCCACGGCCTTTTCAAAAATTTTCAAAATTTTTATTTTTGACCCTATCGTATTCAAACCTTGTAATTTCAATGCACTATGACCGACAGCACCCAACGCAAAAAGTTGCTAGTTTCTATGCAGAAAATTGTGGCTGACAAGAGCCGCCAAACATCCATTCAGCAAAATACAATTTGTGACATAACTTTTTCTAAATATCAAAATCGAGGTTAAATATTTAATAAAGCGGTAAAGCTTTCTTGTCCGCATCGTTTGAAACAAGTTCCAACGAGCTATGTAGCTGCGGTCAAGAGCCACGGCCTTTTCAAAAATTTTCAAAATTTTTTATTTTTGACCCTATCGTATTCAAACCTTGTAATTTCAATGCACTATGACCGACAGCACCCAACGCAAAAAGTTGCTAGTTTCTATGCAGAAAATTGTTGCTGACAAGAGCCGCCAAACATCCATTTAGCAAAATACAATTTGTGACATAACTTTTTTCTAAATATCAAAATCGAGGTTAAATATTTAATAAAGCGGTAAAGCTTTCTTGTCCGCATCGTTTGAAACAAGTTCCAACGAGCTATGTAGCTGCGGTCAAGAGCCACGGCCTTTTCAAAATTTTCAAAATTTTTATTTTGACCCTATCGTATTCAAACCTTGTAATTTCAATGCACTATGACCGACAGCACCCAACGCAAAAAGTTGCTAGTTTCTATGCAGAAAATTGTGGCTGACAAGAACCGCCAAACATCCATTCAGCAAAATACAATTTGTGACATAATTTTTTTCTAAATATCAAAATCGATGTTAAATATTAATAAAACGGTAAAGCTTTCTTGTCCGCATCGTTTGAAACAAGTTCCAACGAGCTATGTAGCTACGGTCAAGAGCCACGGCCTATTCAAAATTTTTTTATTTTTGACCCTATCGAATTCGAACCTTGTAATTTCAATGCACTATGACCGACAGCACCCAACGCAAAAAGTTGCTAGTTTCTATGCAGAAAATTGTTGCTGACAAGAGCCGCCAAACATCCATTTAGCAAAATACAATTTGTGACATAACTTTTTTCTAAATATCAAAATCGAGGTTAAATATTTAATAAAGCGGTAAAGCTTTCTTGTCCGCATCGTTTGAAACAAGTTCCAACGAGCTATGTAGCTGCGGTCAAGAGCCACGGCCTTTTCAAAAATTTTCAAAATTTTTTATTTTTGACCCTATCGTATTCAAACCTTGTAATTTCAATGCACTATGACCGACAGCACCCAACGCAAAAAGTTGCTAGTTTCTATGCAGAAAATTGTGGCTGACAAGAACCGCCAAACATCCATTAGCAAAATACAATTTGTGACATAACTTTTTCTAAATATCAAAATCGAGGTTAAATATTTAATAAAACGGTAAAGCTTTCTTGTCCGCATCGTTTGAAACAAGTTCCAACGAGCTATGTAGCTCGGTCAAGAGCCACGGCCTTTTAAATTTTCAAAATTTTTTCTTTTTGACCCTATCGAATTCGAACCTTGTAATTTCAATGCACTATGACCGACAGCACCCAACGCAAAAATTGCTAGTTTCTATGCAGAAAATTGTGGCTGACAAGAGCCGCCAAACATCCATTCAGCAAAATACAATTTGTGACATAACTTTTTTCTAAATATCAAAATCGAGGTTAAATATTAATAAAGCGGTAAAGCTTTCCTGTCCGCATCGTTTGAAACAAGTTCCAACAAGCTATGTAGCTGCGGTCAAGAGCCACGGCCTTTCAAAATTTTCAAAATTTTTATTTTTGACCCTATCGAATTCAAACCTTGTAATTTCAATGCACTATGACCGACAGCACCCAACGCAAAAATTGCTAGTTTCTATGCAGAAAATTGTGGCTGACAAGAGCCGCCAAACATCCATTCAGCAAAATACAATTTGTGACATAACTTTTTTCTAAATATCAAAATCGAGGTTAAATATTAATAAAGCGGTAAAGCTTTCCTGTCCGCATCGTTTGAAACAAGTTCCAACAAGCTATGTAGCTGCGGTCAAGAGCCACGGCCTATTTAAAAATTGTCAAAATTTTTATTTTTGACCCTATCGAATTCGAATCTTATAATTTCAATGCACTATGACCGACAGCACCCAACGCAAAAGTTGTTAGTTTCTATGCAGAAAATTGTGGCTGACAAGAGCCGCCAAACATCCATTCAGCAAAATACAATTTGTGACATAACTTTTTTCTAAATATCAAAATCGAGGTTAAATATTAATGAAGCGGTAAAGCTTTCTTGTCCGCATCGTTTGAAACAAGTTCCAACGAGCTATGTAGCTGCGGTCAAGAGCCACGGCTTTTTCAAAATTTTCAAAATTTTTATTTTTGACCCTATCGAATTCGAACCTTGTAATTTCAATGCACTATGACCGACAGCACCCAACGCAAAAATTGCTAGTTTCTATGCAGAAAATTGTGGCTGACAAGAGCCGCCAAACATCCATTCAGCAAAATACAATTTGTGACATAACTTTTTTTAAATATCAAAATCGATGTTAAATATTAATAAAACGGTAAAGCTTTCTTGTCCGCATCGTTTGAAACAAGTTCCAACGAGCTATGTAGCTACGGTCAAGAGCCACGGCCTTTTCAAAATTTTTTTATTTTTGACCCTATCGAATTCGAACCTTGTAATTTCAATGCACTATGACCGACAGCACCCAACGCAAAAGTTGCTAGTTTCTATGCAGAAAATTGTGGCTGACAAGAGCCGCCAAACATCCATTCAGCAAAATACAATTTGTGACATAACTTTTTTCTAAATATCAAAATCGATGTTAAATATTTAATAAAGCGGTAAAGCTTTCTTGTCCGCATCGTTTGAAACAAGTTCCAACGAGCTATGTAGCTACGGTCAAGAGCCACGGCCTATTTCAAAATTTAAATTTTTATTTTTGACCCTATCGAATTCGAATCTTGTAATTTCAATGCACTATGACCGACAGCACCCAACGCAAAAGTTGCTAGTTTCTATGCAGAAAATTGTGGCTGCCAAGAACCGCCAAACATCCATTCAGCAAAATACAATTTGTGACATAACTTTTTTCTAAATATCAAAATCGAGGTTAAATATTAATAAAGCGGTAAAGCTTTCTTGTCCGCATCGTTTGAAACAAGTTCCAACGAGCTATGTAGCTGCGTTCAAGAGCCACGGCTTTTTCAAAAAAATTTTATTTTTGACCTATCGAATTCGAACCTTGTAGTTTCAATGCACTATAACCGACAGCACCCAACGCAAAAGTTGCTAGTTTCTATGCAGAAAATCGTGGCTGCCAAGAACCGCCAAACATCCATTCAGCAAAATACAATTTGTGACATAACTTTTTTCTAAAAATCAAAATCGACGTTGAATATTAATAAAGCGGTAAAGCTTTCTTGTCCGCATCGTTTGAAACAAGTTCCAACGAGCTATGTAGCTGCGTTCAAGAGCCACGGCCTTTTCAAAAAATTTTTATTTTTGACCCTATCGAATTCGAACCTTGTGGTTTCAATGCACTATGACCGACAGCACCCAACGCAAAAAGTTGCTAGTTTCTATGCAAAAAATTGTGGCTGCCAAGAGCCGCCAAACATCCATTCATCAAAATACAATTTGCGACATAACTTTTTTCTATATATCAAAATCGAGGTTAAATATTAATAAAGCGGTAAAGCTTTCTTTTTCGCATCGTTTGAAACAAGTTCCAACAAGCTATGTAGCTGCGGTCAAGAGCTACGGCCTTTTCAAAAATTTTCAAAATTGTTTATTTTTGACCCTATCGAATTCGAACCTTGTAATTTCAATGCACTATGACCGACAGCACCCAACGCAAAAAGTTGCTAGTTTCTATGCAGAAAATTGTGGCTGACAAGAACCGCCAAACATCCATTCAGCAGAATACAATTTGTGACATAACTTTTTTCTAAATATCAAAATCGAGGTTAAATATTAATAAAGCGGTAAAGCTTTCTTTTCCGCATCGTTTGAAACAAGTTCCAACAAGCTATGTAGCTGCGGTCAAGAGCTACGGCCTTTTCAAAAATTTTCAAAATTGTTTATTTTTGACCCTATCGAATTCGAACCTTGTAATTTCAATGCACTATGACCGACAGCACCCAACGCAAAAAGTTGCTAGTTTCTATGCAGAAAATTGTGGCTGACAAGAGCCGCCAAACATCCATTCAGCAAAATACAATTTGTGACATAACTTTTTTCTAAATATCAAAATCGAGGTTAAATATTAATAAAGCGGTAAAGCTTTCTTGTTCGCATCGTTTGAAACAAGTTCCAACAAGCCTTGTAGCTGCGGTCAAGAGCACGGCCTTTTCAAAATTTTAAATTTTTATTTTGACCCTATCGAATTCGAACCTTGTAATTTCAATGCACTATGACCGACAGCACCCAACGCAAAAATTGCTAGTTTCTATGCAGAAAATTGTGGCTGACAAGAGCCGCCAAACATCCATTCAGCAAAATACAATTTGTGACATAATCTTTTTCTAAATATCAAAATCGAGGTTAAATATTAATAAAACGGTAAAGCTTTCTTGTCCGCATCGTTTGAAACAAGTTCCAACAAGCTATGTAGCTGCGGTCAAGAGCACGGCTTTTCAAATTTTCAAAATTTTTATTTTGACCCTATCGAATTCGAACCTTGTAATTTCAATGCACTATGACCGACAGCACCCAACGCAAAAATTGCTAGTTGCTATGCAGAAAATTGTGGCTGACAACAGCCGCCAAACAGCCATTCAGCAAAATACAATTTGTGACATAATCTTTTTCTAAATATCAAAATCGAGGTTAAATATTAATAAAGCCGTAAAGCTTTCCTGTCCGCATCGTTTGAAACAAGTTCCAACAAGCTATGTAGCTGCGGTCAAGAGCCACGGCCTTTTCAAAATTTTTCAAAATTTTTATTTTTGGCCCTATCGAATTCGAACCTTGTAATTTCAATGCACTACGACCGACAGCACCCAACGCAAAAATTGCTAGTTTCTATGCAGAAAATTGTGGCTGACAAGAGCCGCCAAACATCCATTCAGCAAAATACAATTTGTGACATAACTTTTTTCTAAATATCAAAATCGAGGTTAAATATTAATAAAGCCGTAAAGCTTTCCTGTCCGCATCGTTTGAAACAAGTTCCAACAAGCTATGTAGCTGCGGTCAAGAGCCACGGCCTTTTCAAAATTTTCAAAATTTTTATTTTTGACCCTATCGAATTCGAACCTTGTAATTTCAATGCACTACGACCGACAGCACCCAACGCAAAAATTGCTAGTTTCTATGCAGAAAATTGTGGCTGACAAGAGCCGCCAAACATCCATTCAGCAAAATACAATTTGTGACATAACTTTTTTCTAAATATCAAAATCGAGGTTAAATATTAATAAAACGGTAAAGCTTTCTTTTCCGCATCGTTTGAAACAAGTTCCAACAAGCTATGTAGCTGCGGTCAAGAGCTACGGCATTTTCAAAATTTTTCAAAATTTTTTATTTTTGACCCTATCGAATTCGAACCTTGTAATTTCAATGCACTATGACCGACAGAATCCAACGCAAAAAGTTGCTAGTTTCTATGCAGAAAATTGTGGCTGACAAGAGCCGCCAAACATCCATTAAGCAAAATACAATTTGTGACATAACTTTTTTCTAAATATCAAAATCGATGTTAAATATTAATAAAGCGGTAAAGCTTTTTTGTCCGCATCGTTTGAAACAAGTTCCAACAAGCTATGTTTGCTGAACATGTTTAATTTTTCAATATTTGCGTGATAATTAGGCGCGAATTTGCCCCGCTAAAACTAATTTTTGCGCTTTCATTGCAAAAAAGCTATTAATAAAAATAGATTTTCCCGGCCAAGTTCACGAAGTCGTACTTATTTCCAATTTTCAGATAAGCTTTATTCCATAATTTAGTGCCAATTAGGCGCCATTTAGCGCCGTGTGATCAAAGTGTTACGTCTTCTTGCGTAACAAGTTGTTTGAAAAAAAAGCTGTTCCCCCAATTATGGTGTCAAATTTATTAACAAATTCAGAAAAGTTGCGACCAACTTCACGCTTTTGAGTATCTCTGAGAAATAGTCTTTTTCAAATAACTTGTTATACGCGAGGGCGCAAAATTTTGTTTCAATGGTCAAAAATGGCACGTAATTGGCACTTAAGTATGGTACAAGAATTTTTAGAAAATTCTAAAAAGTTGCAGCCTACTTCGTGCTTTTGCGTATGAGAGTTTTTTCGTGTAAATATACTCTACTTAAAGTTTATTTGGCCAGTAAACTATAACTTCAGATTACATTAAACAAATAAATTTTTATGTGAACACATTAATAGTTGGAAACTTGTAATGATTATTGTAATGATTATAATTTTTAGCAATAGATAATAGGACAATAATTTCCTGTTAGGTTGTTAATAACCTTGCCAAAGCCAATCATTCAAAAGCTTAGTTCAATGTTCAGCAAACTATTACCATAAAACCAGTAGTTCAAGCTAAAGTGTGAATAATATGTTGCTTAAATTGCAGTTTAGGTGATGTTATTGAACCCTATTCAAATATAGTGGGGTGTTTTCTTTACCAACAAAATTATACCTTTCATGACATTGACTACATAATACCTCTATTGACGACTACATCTCATGTTGTGTCTAATAATATCTTTTTGTATAGGTCCCACAGACAATTTTTTATAGTTCTTCTAACCTTTGTGCTGCACCCTGAAAGGTATATTGGGTGAACAAAAGGGTTTAGAAATTCTTAAGAGTTTTCATGATAAACGTCTGGTTTCTGGCGTCTAACTTCTTGGTGGAAATAAAATTTAACATATTTACGATAATGATATGTCACCAGGTTTGAGATTATTTTAGAAAGATACTAATCAGGAAATACCTGTCATTGTTTGCTTTTGTTGCAAATCCCATACAGATACTCTGGACGTTATAAGAATGGACCCAGTCATACTCATATAAATACATTGCTAACATAGTTCGGACGTGTGTTCATTACTGTGAATAACTGAATTAAATTACAGTGTCATTGTATTATGTATAAATTTGCAATGACTCTAGTTATATACATACAAGGACGTTATAGTATACATATATTGCAAGTAGTATATATTATAAAGAATGTTTAAGGTCTATTAAGCTGTCTGAGCCAAATTATCAGAATACATAAAAATATATATAGGAATTATTTGCTAATTATTTGCTTTTTTTGCTGATAAAACCAATTTTTTGCATATCTGTAAAAAAGTTACAAGTGGCTAGATAGCTTAATATTATGCGATCTAGCCAACTAAAAAAAAATACCAACACAAAATAAGACAAAAAAATTAACAATATATAAATTTTTTGCTACCATTTGCAAAAGAAAAGAAAATCAAATTTTCAAATAATAAAATAAATATCAATATCTACAGGAGTAAAGTACCTTAAAGAAATTAATTGCTGGCATGACTAAAGAATACCTACGTTTAATGAATTATTTACTCTTAAAATATTCCACTCCAAATTATCAGAACACATAAAAATATATATAGGAATTATTTGCTAATTATTTGCTTTTTTTGCTGATAAAACCAATTTTTTGCATATCTGTAAAAAAGTTACAAGTGGCTAGATAGCTTAATATTATGCGATCTAGCCAACTAAAGAAAATACCATAACAAAATAAGACAAAAAATTAACAATATATAAATTATTTGCTATTTTTTGCTACCATTTGCAAAAGAAAAGAAAATCAAATTTTCAAATAATAAAATAAATATCAATATCTACAAGAGTAAAGTACCTTAAAGAAATTAATTGCTAGCATGACTAAAGAATACCTACATTTAATGAATTATTTACTCTTAAAATATTCCACTCTAAATTATCAGAACACATAAAAATATATATAGGAATTATTTGCTAATTATTTGCTTTTTTTGCGATCAAACCAATTTTTTTGCTATATCTGTGAAAAAGTTACAAGTGGCTAGATAGCTTAATATAAGCTATCTAGCCAACTAAAAAAATATCTACACAAAATAAAATAAAAAAATTAACAATATATAAATTTTTTGCTTTTTTTTGCTACCATTTACAAAAGAAAAAAAATCAAATGTTCAAATAATAAAATAAATATCAGTATCTACAAGAGTAAAGTACATTAAAGAAATTAATTGCTGTCATGGCTAAAGAATACCCACGTTTTATGAATTATTTACTCTTAAAATATGCAACTCCCGAATTTTTTACTCGAGAAATTAAATGTTCAAACGATAATAATGGCTTTTGTCGTTTTTTATATTAATTTCGTGAGCAAAAAATTCAGGATTTACATAATTTAAGAGCAAATAAATCAAGCTACTTGATTATGAAATTATGATAGAAGCAATTAATTTTTTAAAAGCACTTTACTGTTGTAGTTTCAGGCCAACTTATATTATTATTATCGTTTGAACATCTAATTTAACGAGCAAAAAATTCGAGAGCTGCAAATAATTCATAAACATTGTAAATGCTATAGTTGTGTCAGCAATTAATTTCTTTATTGTACTTTACTCTTGTAGATATTGATATTTATTTTATTATTTGAAAATTTGATTTTCTTTTCTCTTGCAAATGGTAGCAAAAAAATAGCAAATAATTTATATATTGTTAATTATTTTATTTTATTTTGTGTAGGTATTTTTTTTTAGTTGGCTAGATAGCTATCTAGCCACTTGTAACTTTTTCACAAATATAGCAAAAAACTGGTTTGATCGGCAAAAAAAGCAAATAATTAGCAAATAATTCCTATATATATTTTAATGTATTCTGATCATTTGGCTCAGACAGCTTAATAGACCTGAATGTTTAGAATTTTGCAGGAAACTGAATCTAACCTCACTTTGTTTTGTGATAAATGAGTAGTGTTTAATAATAAAACACATACGCCCATTGTGGGACCAGACAAACGAGGTTATATACGGACACACAATATGTTTAACGATGATAGGGCAAATGCGTGTGTCCAAAAACACCATCGGATGTTGGTACGCATACACGACATACGTTATACCAGATATTTACATTATGGCTTGGTCCATTCTTATAACGTTCTTGCCTGCAACATTTAGTTGCCATCCAGTGATTATCTGCAGGAAAGATATGACTCACCGTTTGCAGGACAAAGTACGTATGAAACATTCGAAGCGTATAAACCAATAATGATATCTTAAAGCACGTAATAAACTATAAAAAAATGTATTGCAATCAATATAAGAAGCTTTGATTCGGTAGAAAAGTATAGACGCAATGCGCCGTGATCCGTGAACCACCCTAAAATAAACTTCTTAATGTTAGCATTAAAAATAAAAAAGTTGTTTAAAAAATAATCTGGTTGGTATAAATTGGCGTCCACTACCAAGCGACTTGATTTATAAACTAAATCTGTTTCTGATGCCTTGTTGCGCTTAAAATGTGCTCTAATGTGCCCAAGAAAGCTTATGTTCTTGTCCACCCTCCAATTCAAACCTGTAATAGATATGAACAAATTAAGTTCGTTGGTAGTGTGTATAAATAACACCATTTTCTAAAAATTAATATTTTGAGAGTTGTTTTATGTTGTTAGAACCTCGTACCACATTGCTACAGGCGACGTTATTTTATTCCTAATAATTTTTCAAAATTAAAAGCAGAAGAAAAATCAAACTTATCTACAAACAGAATCCCGGATAAGAAGTAAACGTATAAAACATAAGGTGCGTGAAGTTAGCACTGCATTTGCATTTCCAATGCTCCACTCGAAAGCACTACATTGGCCAGGAGGCGAGTTCTTTGTTGCCCGGAAATTTAGAATTTTGCCGAACCCTTGCCGTTCCAGGCAAAGTAGGGATCTTTAACGTGCGTGACAACACTCTCACACGGGACCTCCATTTAACCTCTCATCCGAACGAGGGCGTAATTTTTGTGAAAAATGCTCACCTGCCATTTTTCAAGCAGTCGGCCGTGTCGGGATTTGAACCCAAGACCTTGGGATCCGTAGTCTTACGCTTACTACATTGATCCACGGCGACGCCCGTGAAGTTAGCCGTTCATTTACATTTCCAATGCTCCACCCGTAGGTACTACATTGGCCAGGAGGCGAGTTTTTTGTTGCCTGTTTTAAGGTAGTTTTTTTAAAACGGTAGCACCCTAAACACACAACGATGCCTAATTATAAGCAGTTAAATACAGGTACACTGTCCCAATATGCTAAAACAGCCGGGAATTTAATAAGATATCAATAAGAAGCAATAGCGTCTCACCACAAAGTTCAACAAAAAACAATGAAAAAAAATGTTTATAAGTTATGGTGATTTAGTAGAAAAAGAAAGAATAAATGATGTAGTTAAATGTGGGCGACTGCAATAACTCAGAGGAAAAACACATGGAATAGACAATCCTAGTTTTTTGCAACTGCGAATATGAACTATTTATTTCAATGGCATAGATCGCGCGTGTCCTATGTGAGCCCAAAGAAGAAAAACATCCACTCTAACATCAGCTAAAACCAATCATAAAAATTCAATGAGTTATTACAACCAAAGTTACGACAATTACCACACAAAATTAAATGACGTAAGAAAAATACTAAAAACCAAATAATATGCTATAGGAAAACTTCGAGAATTAATTAAATGAAACGACAGAGTTATATTGGGGGGTGTAGAGAATGAAGTGATATATAAGTAACAGTATGGTCAAGGAAAAGTCAACCAAAAGGAAAAAGATAGCTAATTTAGGGTAAGTAAAGTTAAACGTGTAAGAAATATACACAGTACAAGAGAGGAAATAAGCAATTAAAGTTACTAATTAATGGTGAGAACAAAAAATATTAGGTAAATCGTAAGGGGAATGGAACGTGAAAAACTTAACTAGCATTTGGGTCAGCAGAGAATGGCTTAAGGTCTTTAATATGCCACCTGCCTTGGCGTTTTCCTTCAGCATCCTGAAGTTTGTAGATAAGGGGACTAATGACACGAATGACCTTACAAAGAATGAATTTAGGGGTTAATTTTGAAGAAAATTTCTTAGATGCATCCGATAAGACATAATTCTTGTTCCAAACTTGTTCGCCCAAGGCGAAGGAAATATTTCGTTTACGTAAGTTATAGTGGCCCTTACTCTTTTCGTAAGCTTTTAACAAATTTTTTCTAACGTCGTTAAAGATAGAAGGTAATGATTGTTGGTCTTTGTCCCAGCGTATTTTATCGTCAAATTCAATTACGTTAGTATAGTCAGGCACTAAACCATAGTAACTCCCATCGATTGGGGTATATCTTCCAAAAACAAGAAATGACAGAGCGAACTGGGTTGCTTCGTGTTTAGATGTACGCAAAGCTTGAGCAATTTTAAAAATATGTTCATCCCATGTAGTATGGTCTGAATCAATATAGGAAGAGATAGCGGTAATTAAGACTCTATTTACTCTTTCGGTAGGGTTTACTTGGGGATGGTATTTTGCGTTAAACCAAATTTTTTGTACTTTGTAACTTGAAACAAAATTCTGAAAATCTTTAGAGATAAATTGTGCCCCATTGTCACAAAGAATAATCTGAGGGACACCAAAGATAAGAAACACATTTTGTTCTAGAAATTTAATTATAGCTGCAGATGTAGCTTTACGTAAGGGTTGCACCATAACAAATTTAGAAAACCAATCGGTGACAACTAAAAGATATTGGTTACCTTTTTTTGATCGGGGGAGAGGTCCTAATAAGTCAAGCGAAATTAATTGAAAGGGATAAGATACACGTTTAAAGTTACCAATTAAACCAGGACGAGCGTCTTGCGAACTCTTATGAGAACCACAAATTTTACAGTTCTTAATATAGCGACAAACATTGCTTTAGTGAGGGCCAGAAATATAATTCAGATATTTTAGCGTGAGTTTTTGTAACACCAAGGTGCGCAGCTATGGGGTCATCGTGACATAATTTAAGCACCTCACTACGGTTAGCAGTAGGCACGACAAGTTCCCATTCACGAATATTAGATATTTTATGTGGAGAAGAAGATACAAATTTATATAGTCTATTATTAGTTACGCGAAAGGTAGGAAATTTATCGGGATTGTCAGAAACTTTTTAATCATATTAAGATACCAGGTATCAGGAATTAAATTTGGAATGTTAAGACAGACAACATCACGAAATAAGGCATCAGGTACGATATTTAATTTGCCAGGCCTATGCCTAACATCAAAAGTGAATTGAGAGATACGCAAGTTCCATCTTGCCAAACGACCTGCGGGTTGTTTTAAGTTATTAAGCCAAGTGAGAGCACAAAACATTAGGTACATTGTCAAAGAAGTAAACGTGAAAAGCTCTTAGATATACGTAGGGTTAAACGATTTTAAAGATAATTTTAAGGCATTTAATGAGGTTTAAATCGATATGTGAAGAGATAAGAGTAATTAAAACTCGATTCACTAATAAAATTGTTGAAAAACAAAAAGATATTTTATAAAGCATATATTTACTGGGATGGGAAGCTCTCATTCGAGTTCTACCCAAACCAATAAGGAAAAATTTCAACATCATCATTAAAAAAAATGATTCACAAATTCTAAAACGACAAACTTAACAACCAAATTCTCGTCTAGACTTATAACGCTTAACGACCCGCCTTTGGGTCTCGTTCTAGACTTACAGAGCTATACGACCAAATCCGACAGTAAATTTCGCTTAATGGATGTTAAAGTACGTTGAAATATCGATAACAAAAAAAAATATGCAATCAAGACAAAATCATACTCGCTACATGAAAGAAAAATTCCACGATACATATACAAAAAGTTAGTATTCCAAATTATTGGAATGTTCTTTCGATATTGCGGGAGTTATCAACAACTATCGTAAATGAGTTTAAATAATAAAACGTTAACGGAAATTCCTTTATTGTAGTATTTAAAGGAGCAGATATAAAGAGATCCAGTTTATTACAACATTTTGGAAGGTAAAAGATATGGTTAGGTATATTTCGTTACTATATATAAAGCAAGAACCTCTATAAAACGCATTTATAGGTTATACTGTTTAAAACATTCAAGGGAATAACTTTTAAAACTATATCAAAGCAAAATAATATCTAAGAAAAAAAAATACATCACGATTAAGTCAAAATAACGCTTTAAAAGACACTAAAAACTCAGGTAAGTAGGAAATCTATATTTGGACAAACAATTTTGTTATATATATGTAATTGTGAATTATACTAAATGATTTCGGTTATAGAAAACACTTAAGGTGTGAAATATTCATCTTGAATTTATATTTGAGACACGATATATATCAGGTATACAATACTGAGGTAATTTAGAAGGTAATAAACCGTACAGCTACTTCAAGTCAGTACGATAAAGATATTTAAGGGTGAAAACTTCCTATGAAAGGTATTCGTAAGGTATAATATTCGAATTTAATCACGCTAAGTATCCAAAACACTAAAGAAACACGTATAAACCTGTATGAGGGCAAGGTTAGTATTTAATAAAAGAGATATATCATTGATAAACTACAAAAAGACACTCCAAATTATAAAAACACGTAGGTAATGTGTAATTTACAAATGCAACAACCCGTAGTTTAACGTTTCTTAAAAAGATATTGAAAAAGGGCAATTTATTTCGTTAAGTGCTTTTAAACACAAGGTTTTCTTGTAAAGGTATTTTGAAATATCATTAATTAAACAGGTAAATTACTAAGACACTTTTTTTTTTTAGTGTAAACACACAAGATAATTTATGTACGGTTTCTTTTTTTAAACAGCAAGGGTTATGTTTTAATCTGATATAAAGTAGATAGTTTCATAGTAAACCGTGTTTAAGACATGCAATTACTTAATTGTTTATTTAGTTGATTGTTTGTTTATTTATGTATAAATAATTCACTTACCAGTATAATACAGAAGTAAGGTTAAGGTATAAATTCTTCCTAAAAATTTGCAGTTCTGTTTAGAACAACTAAACACATATCTCAGATAATTTCAGTTATACACTTCATTTAAAGTTACAGTAAATTAATTAGATTAATGTAGCATTTTTAAGACAACAGGTATATATTACAATAACCCCAAAATGGCGGTTTTCATTACAACAGCTGACATGTCAATTCAGGAAAATCTTTAGTAAGTTACAAGATACCAACCTGAAATTTAAAATCCACAGATATATTAGAGAACATAGATAATAGAAGCGGTTTGTAGTCCCTACGGGACTACTTTGAACGCCTCTACTCGCTTTGTGGGCCACTTTCTTTACGCCCCACCATCTTTACTCCCTACCATTTTTGCGCACCGCCCTCTCTACGCCCCGCTCTCTACGCCCCGCTCTTTCTACGCCCCGCTCTCTCTACGCCCCGCTCTCTACGCTCGGCCCCCTCTACACCCTGCACCCTCTACGCACCGCCCTCTCTACGCCCCGCCCTCTGCGCCCCGCCCTCTCTACGCTCTACCCTGTCTACGCCACGCACTCTCTACGCTTCGCACTCTCTACGCCCCGCACTATTTACGCCCCGTCCTATCTACGCCCCGCCCTATTTACGCCCCGTCCTATTTACGCCCGTCCTATCTACGCCCCGACCTTTCTACAACCCGTTTTATGTACGCCCGCTCTCTGTACGCCCCGCCCTCCCTACGACCCGTCGTCTCTACGCCACGCCTTTTCTACACCTCGCGCTCTGTACACCCCACCCTAGCAGACTTTGTCGAAATCACTTCTGGGAGTCAATCGGATCAAGATCACCTCGCTCAAGTAGACTTTGCCGAAATCACACCGGGAGTCGATCGAATCAAGATAATTTTGCTCTAGTAGAGTTTGTCGAAATCACCTCATGGAGTTGATCGGATCAAGATGACTTTGTCCTAGTAGACTTTGTTGAAATGACTTCAGGGAGACGATAGGATGAAGATGCTCTAGTAGACTTTGTCGAAATCACCTCGTGGAACCATCGGATCAAGACCACTTCGCTCTAGTATACTTTGTCAAAAACTCTTTGGGGAGTCAATCAGGCCAAGATCATTTCGCTGTAGTAAACTTGTTCGAAATCACTTCATGAGTAGATCAGATCAAGATCACTTCGCTTTAGTAGACTTTGTCGAAATCACTTCGGGAAGTCGATCGGATCAAGACCACTTCGCTCTAGTAGATTTTGTCGAAATAACTTCGGGGAGCCGACCGGATCAAGAACACTTTGTGTTAGTAGACTTTGTCGAAATTGCTTCCGGGAGTCGATCGGATGAAGATCATTTTGCCCTAGTAGACTTTGTCAAAATCAATTCAAGGAGTCGACCGGATCAAGAGCACTTCGCCCTAGTAGACTTTATCGAAATCACTTTGGGGAGTCGACCGGACCAAGATCATTTCGCCCCAGTAGACTTTGTTGAAATCATTTCGTGGAGCTGATCGGATCAAGACCACTCCGTTCTAGTAGTTTTTGTCCAAATCACTTCAGGGAGTCGATCCGTTCAAGACCACTTCGCTCTAGTAGTCTTTGTCGAAATCACTTAGGAGAGTCGATCGGATCCAGATCACTTTGACTTAGTAGTCTTTGTCGAAATCACTTCGGGGAGTCGATCGGATCAAGATCACTTTGGCCTAGTAGTTTTTGTCAAATTCACTTCGGGGAGTCGATCAAAATAAGATCACTTCGCCTTAGTAGTCTTTGTCGAAATCACTTCGGGGAGTCGATCGGATCAAGACCACTCCGTTGTAGCAGTTTTTGTCCAAATCACTTCAGGGAGTCGATCCGTTCAAGACCACTTCGCCCTAGTAGTCTTTGTCGAAATCACTTAGGAGAGTCGATCGGACCCAGATCACTTTGACTTAGTAGTCTTTGTCGAAATCACTTCGGGGAGTCGATCGGATCAAGATCACTTTGGCCTAGTAGTCTTTGTCAAATTCACTTCGGGGAGTCGATCGAAATAAGATCACTTCGCCTTAGTAGTCTTTGTCGAAATCACTTCGGGAAGTCGATCGGATCAAGATCACTTTGGCCTAGTAGTCTTTGTCAAATTCACTTCGGGGAGTCGATCGAAATAAGATCACTTCGCCTTAGTAGTCTTTGTCGAAATCACTTCGGGGAGTCGATCGGATCAAGACCACTCCATTCTAGTAGTCTTTGACGAAATCACTTCAGGGAGTCGATCAGATCAAGACCACTTCGCCCTAGTAGCCTGTGTCGAAACACTTCGGAGGAGCCAATCGGATCAAGACCAGTTCGCCCTAGCAGTCTTTGTCGAAATCACTTCGGAGAGTCGATCGGATAAAGACAACTTCGTCTTAGTAGACTTTGTCGAAATCACTTCCAGGAGTCGATCGGATCAAGATCACTTCGTCGTAGTAGACTTTGTCGAAATAACTTGGGGAGTCGATCGGATCAAGACCACTTCGCTCTAGTGACTTTGTCGAAATGATTTCGGAGAATCAATCGGATCAAGATCACTTCGTCCTAGTGACTTGTCGAAAGCACCTCGGAGGAGTCGATTGGATCAAGATCACTTTGTCATAGAAGACTTTGTAAAAATCAGTTAGTGGTAGTCGATTGGATCAAGATCGCTTCGCCATAGTATACTGTCGAAATCATTTTGGGAAGTCGATCGGATTAAGACCTTTGTGTCCTAGTAGACTGTCGAAATCACTACGGGAGCCGATAGGATCAAGATGAGTTCGCGCTAGTAGACTGTCGAAGTCACTTCGGGGAGTTGATCAGGATCAAGATCAGTTCCTTAATAGTACCTACGATGCGACGTTTAGCTTCAAGTAATGTAAATGACAATAATCGGTAACTGTACTAAAATATTTACCTAACTGTTTAAAGTAATTAACGATTTCTTCTATTTTATTTGCTTTTTATACCATTGTTGCGTGTTGTACAATAGGAAAAGTAGTGAAAAAACCTACCCTGAACTCAATTTTAACCTTAATACTACCTTAAACTATATACAGTAAAAACTAAAAAACTATATACAAAGAGCGGGTAGACGGAGGTGTTAGCCTTACGCTATCGAACCTTATTTTGTAGAAAATTTTTTGCTTGTATACGTGTAATAGTCGATGCCTCAAAAGATGTATAGCGTTTTCTAAATTATTTACGTAGACTTGAAATTTTTCAGATGTATTCGGTAATAAACGTCAAAAAAAATGTTTAACTTTTTGTGTTTAAAATAGACCGCGTGTATTAATGTGTGATACTTTTTTATAATCAGAATTAATAATTATCAGTACTATAAAGAATTATTATGTAATTTAGAAGCTTTAATTGTAGAAATTTGCAAATTAACTGTGTTAACAGAGTTTCAGAAAGTGCGTACTCGTGCTTCAAGGTCGTAACATAGGTTAGATGAGTTAGTATATATGCGCCACTTCCTGTTTATAAGCTGTTGCCGTCTTTGTCCGCCATTTTGGAGGATAGTGTTAATACTTCCTATGAAATTATAGGTTTGGTTAGCATCTTCACTATATTTAAAAGGTTAAAAACCCTGCTATGATTTACATCGAAGAATGCATTGCAAATGTATTTGAAAGGTTGTAGATGCAAAAATTTATATTTCCATATTTCACTCAAATGAATTACATACATACATTATGTATGTACATAAGTCAAAGTAATAAAACTGAAAATATAAGTTTGTACATCATACATGCATTTTATGAAATGAAATAAACTTTTTACCAAAATATATTATTGGCTTATTGCATGTTACAGGAAGAAGAAAACTGATTTCAGGTACAATTGACAAATACAACAAAACACGGGCCATTGGCATACAAATCAAAAAAATAATCATGGAAACCTAATTTTATTCTTATAAGGATTTGAAAATCTATGCCTAGTGGCATTCTTATTTCCGCAACCTCTCACATAGTAGAGAAAGCATCCATAATCCACGATTCGGATAAAAATATGTAACCCATTATTTTACCATTTGTTACAAAAACTAATAAATATGAATCTCCTCTAAATACAGTAATGTATAAACAAACACCAAGCTCTAACTTTAAGATATCAGTTTCTCGTAAGTTTCAGTTTTACAATAAATTATTTGCCCATGCAATATCGGTAGGTATGTAATAACAACATTAACGGTGAAATAAGTACCTATAAAAAGAATAGTAATGTAATCTTAAGTAAAACTAATGTTTTTTTTTAATCACATACGTGGATATATTGAAGAAGTCGAATATTAATATCACAATTCATAATAAATTTTTGGAAATGCAGCAAATCAAATCAAACAATCTTTGAATAGCGCTACGGTTAGATAAACAATAATTCTAAACGTCAAATTAATGTCAAATAAATGTCAATTGTAATTGCAGTCGAAATTGTGGGCGCCATCTATTCGGATAGTGTCAATACTAAAATGCTCCAACATAATGGTATATAGAGTAGCACCACCGTGGTCCGTAACCTGCTTTTGACATTTCTCAAATAAATTACACAAATCGTAGTAAAAGTTTTAAATACAGATGTAGAATTTATGATAGATGTAATATTTTTTGGTACATATTGGAAATATGTTAAGGATTGTATACAAATTTTTGAAACCAACTCAATTGTCTGTTCATCAACGCAAATGTACCGGTTTTAGCTCTGGACGTTTGAGTTTTTAGATCGTGAAATATCAAAGTTTTTTTAGTTTTTATACACATATAAGCGAATACGTTTCTGCAAGTTGGACAATATCTGAAAAGTAAAGATTGGAAATGGTTCTTGACTAAATATGTGAATCGCACTGAAGCATATGAAAAAAAAGTGTTGGGTTATGTAATGCATATTGTTAAATAAATGCTATTGCATGTTTTAAAAAACAACAAAATTAAATTTAAAAAAATGAATTTGATTGGGCATCGAACCACCGGAGTCACGGTTCGTAGCCATACATGTTAGACTGGCGCTATGAAGGCGATGTATATTGAAATCGCGTTGGTTGTATACTTGCTATGTCTAATGTTACATAAGAAATAAATCGTTTTAGGAATAAATCACGGTCTATTGTAATTGTTCGGGCGATTCCGCAAACAAACGTCAAATGTATTGTATAATTATTTTTCAAATAAGTAGTCCGTGTTTATGAAAAAGCGATGTTTTCGTATAATTGTAGTCAATTATCGGTACTCTTAAATGATATTAGACGAATTATAAATTTAAATTTGAGAAATTTTAAAAGAAATGTGTCCTCATAGATTTTGAAGGTACATATTCGTTCGCTTCCGTCGGCTTTCGGTACGTGTGTTTGACGTTTGTCAAAGTAATTATACAAATTTTAGTACCTGTTTTAAGAAAATACTATACTGCCAGCTTGCAAATCGTTAATAATTCAGGTTCTAGAATACGAATAGCGTTATTTGGTATATATTAGATATTTTTTAACGCCCGAATACGAAGTTTAGAAACCAACTCGATGTTTCTACTCTCTCGCACCAACGCTAATGGAACAGTTCCCGACCTCGTCGCACGAATGGTTCGGTTTTTAGATCGGAAATTTTTGAGGGATCCAAGCTTTTTTAACACGTTAACGAATACGTCGCTTCAAATTAATCTTTTCCCGGAAAATCCTTATTTCTCCGCAAGTTACCGGTTTTCCGCCATAAAAACCGGCCTATCCTAAGCACGCAAAAATTCTCCACCTAACCACCACCCGCCCGCGCCCCCAACCCCGAAACCCTCGCACGCAAATCCCAATAAGCGATCGATTTGCGTCTCTCAACTTTAACACGAAGACGGGCGTCCGAAATTTATAGTTATTAGATTAGATTAGATGACGTTTATTAAATTTTTTAAATGAAAAAGCTTTTTAAATAAGATTCGTTTATACATTGTATGTTTATAAAAGAAGTATTACACAACCTAGAGCACGTTAAAGGTGCCAATTCTTACATTTTAAAATGCAAATTCTTACAATTTAAAAGTCGTAAACACAACACCGCAAGCGCGGTTTACTAGACACCACAACAGTTGGTAGCGCTAATCTTATACAGATTTGGCGCGCCCATCTGTTAATGACGTCACCAATGCACAAATTTCAATTACGCAATATATTAATTTAACTTAGCAACAATTATGTCAATGAGGTACTCACATAATAGGTCCAGATTTCCACAAAGTCCGCCAAGCGTCCTTCAAGATAGATAAAGATGGCGTCAGCACATACATAAGGGCTGCTGATGGCCGCCTTAAAGATAATTGCTGGAGGGTACGCCCAACGCTCTTCCAAAGCGCTCGGAACAGCTCCGGCAGTCGCGGTGGCTACCAGGACTCGTTCATCTAGGGTCGTGGCCTCCGGTTCTCCCTAGGCTGCTGCAGATTTTCTCTACCTATGTAGGGATCAACAAGGATACAGGTATAAGGGCGATAAACAGATAAACCAAAGCAAGGATCTACATAGATATAAGGTAAAGGCACGATACGATACCTAAAACGTCCACTGCACTCGAAGGTTCAGGCAAAAAAAGCCACGTTAAAGCGTCTAACGGAAACTTCGCCCCTATTTGTCCCTACTCCACTCGCGTCGCGCGATTTGGTGCAAACGCACTGTGACGACGGAAATGCACGCCTAGTCTTTTGAATTTATGGCGTGAAACTTCGCACATCAAAATTAACCTAACAAATGTTTAAGTGCCAATTTATTGGCACGAAACAAGATTCAGTTCAGTGCATTTTTATTCAAAAGTGAGCTTTAATCTATAAATCGGGTTTATTCCAATAGTCGATCTTCTTATGACGACTACTGGACAAAGTAACATTTCCCAATATCCAGAAGTCGACCCTCTACATAAATAGAGAATTACGCACAAAAAACAAATAATGTTTACTTAAAACATATTAATTGAATCATTAGAAATGTATGAAACAGATATTTACTTGTTAACTCACAAAATTTTTCAGATCAAAACACTTTTATTTGACCACTGAATTGTAATATAATTGGTAGACACTAAACACTATAATGACTTCTTCCTACAGGCATCACTGTATGTTCTCTATGGTGATAGGTACTAAAATGTGTTGCTCCTATTGGTTAACTTATTCCAAGTGTATTAGTCGACCTAAAAACGTATTAGGGTCTAAATATTATGCTTATATTGTTATTTTTAAATGAAATTCGTTGCAAGTGGTCGAGTACTGGAGACGGACGACTTTGGAACATCTTACCCTAACTAATCCTGAAGTTAACCCGCTTTGGTACAAACCACCCTGCATGTTATACTGACCCATCTACTAAAACATATATCAAACTTTTAGAATTATTGGAAAATCATTTGTGCCCTGTTCCCAATGTTATAGTTCAACAGCATCGATTCTTATCAAGGATACAGTTCATTTAAATTTCCAATGCTCCACCTGTAGGTACTACATTGGCCAGGAGGCGAGTTTTTTGTTGCCTGGAAATTTAGAATTTTGCCCAACCCTTGCCGTTCCAGGCAAGGTAGGGATCTTTAACGTGCGTGACAACACTCACACACGGGACCTCCATTTAACCTCTCATCCGAACGAGGGCGTAATTTTTGTGAAAAATGCTCACCTGCCATTTTTCAAGCAGTCGGCCGTGTCGGGATTTGAACCCGGGACCTTGGGATCCGTAGTCTTACGCTTACTACATTGATCCACGGCGACGCTTTATCAAGGATACATCAGGAGAATAAAAATATACCAACTTACATAGCCAAACTTCGAAAGCTTTCATCAACATGCAAATTCGAATGTGATTGTACAAGGAGTGTTAGCAACATCTTTCTACGATCTCAATTTATTAGGGGTATCAGAAATACTCAATTTAGAGAGAAGTTGCTACAATTAACAGGCTAATTTTGAGAAAATTGTCGATAATGCTTTAGCTTTGAAGCATCAAAACTAAACAACAATGAGGTTTCTCAGTCAATGTCGAATTTGGCAACAGGTTCTAATACGGTTAACCAAATACCGAGTTCCTTATCTAGAGGAGCAGGCAGTCAAAATCGAAAGAAGTCATTTTCACGTCATCGATCAAAATCTCGTAAGCGTATTGATTTTAAAGCCTTAGGAATTGATAAAAACTGTTTAAAATATGGAAAAGACAACCATTTATCAAATGATTGTCGGATTCCTAGTAGAAAGCTGCAGTGTTTTCATTGTAATCGAGAGGGGCACATACAAAGAGTTTGTATATCATACCTATTGCTGAAACAATCAAGTTCTAAGGTCAAAGCTATCACACAAGTGGAAGAAGATAAGGAATCTACAAATATTTTAGACGATCTTGTTGGATATAATAAAATTTATAACATATTTTTTATTCCTACGGAGTATGTCAAAGATACATCAAAATATATGCTATCAGTTTATTTAAACGGGAAACAACAAGAGTTTGAAGTAGATTCAGGTTCAAGTTTTACCTTGCTGCCGGAAGATCAATTCCAAAAACTAAAGATCGACACTGTAATAAACAACACGGATATACAATTCCGTTCTTATACCCATGGCGTGTTTCATCCAAAAGGGTATGTTATTTTAGACGGTTATAATGGGAACACATCATGAGAATTATTGTTTATTGTACCGGACAATCTATCTCCGATATTAGGACGAGTTTGGATTCGTCATTTAAACATTGACTTAAAGAAACTTGACAGTACAAAAGTTAATGTTACACGTTTCAACATCAACATCCAACACTTTGATTGAATCAATTTTTGAAGAATACGCCGATATTTTCGAAAAACGTGTTGGATGCATTCCTTAATTTACCTGTTCGTTAAAGCTACGTAAGGATGCAAACCCAACATTTATTAAGGCTCGCGACGTGCCTTTTGCTCTTGGGGAATGTATTGAAAAGTAATTGAATGCTCTCATAGCTGATGAGATGGATAATCTGTAAGGTAGACGTCTGATTACGGTTCACCGTTAGTTCCCATTCCAAAACCTGACAACCAAGTATGGCTTTGTGTTGATTACAAGGTAACAGTAAATCAGCAACTTCAGGAAGCACATTATCCGGTTCCTCGCATCGGTGAAATCATCAGTAAACTATGCAATGCAAAATACTATTGTACGTTAGACTTGTATAAAGCTCATTTGCATGTACCAGTAGACAGTGATAGCCAAGTCATACGGACAATGTCAATACACAGGGGCACTTATGCCCAAAAAAGGCTTTCTTTTGAAATAAAATCAGCACCGGCTGAATTTCATCGAATTTTAGATCAAATTTTGGCAAATGTGAACAGTGTCACCTCATATTTTGGTGATGTGATTATATATGGAATTGATATGGCTACTTGTAAAGAAAATTTATGTAAATGCTTGAACCGTCTACTTGATACAAAACTTCAATGTGCTGCATGAATTGCTTGTATATTACATATTCGACAACCTTTGATAATATGGGGAGAATGCTGATTGGTCTGAGTTCTTCATAAGAGGTAGCAACACTAACTTTGGCTAAGAGGATGATCGACTCTTTCCATAATGATGGCATGACTGAGGACTCAAGAATGATGTTGATAAGATGTGTGAGAGTATCAAGACAATATGGGATGACCAGCTTTAACATTTTCATGCTGATTCCGTCAAGGCCAACAGCATTGGATTCCATAGACTGTTTGGGTTTATTTGTAACTTGAAATTTGATGTATATAGTAGGCTTGTTTCTCATTTTTCACAGCCTATGTGTCATAATTACGTAGTTTTGAAATAGTCATTTTCTGCATCTTGATATATTTCTTATGAGCTGCATTTCTTAGTTTCATCATTTGTCTAATGTCATAGGTTAGTCATCCCCAGGATATCTGATAGTTCTAACTTTTATTGTGCACTTCGGGGCATTTTTGTCGAAAAGTGTGGTGATTAAGTGGTTAAGGTGGAAAACTTTCTCATTCATAGTACTAGGACAAAGGCAATGCTGCCATCCCCTATTAGTTGCGTCCTTAGCAAACTCCTCTAAATTAAAGTTCTTTAACGTACGATGAGTTACCTTTTTTGCTGTGCACTTAACATAATTTAAATTTAAATTACAATGTACCATTTGATTGTCAGACATGTGAATTGAGTCGTAGATGCCAGAACTTGTGTATGGTAAATTTTCAGTTATGCAAATAACATCTAATAATGTAGAAGTTGTTTCAGTTACCCGTATTGGTTGTTTAATCGTCTGTACTAAATTATATCTTGAAAGTATTGAATTGAAATAGCCATTCAGGCTATTGGTTTAAGTAAGAGGTTTATATTCACATTCCCCATTAAGATAATATTATTATATTCTAAATATACTAAAGATAGAGCTAGTTCTAGCTCTCGTAGGCGAGAAACCGGACTAGAAGGAGGTCTGTAAATAATTCCTATTGCATACGACGTTTTCTTGATGCAGGTTCGTAACTATAGTTGTCTTAGTGCTCCAGTGGTTACAGTGCCAGGTTTTATAAGTTTGCAACAAATGTCACTCTGATAACAGCAACAGATACCCCACCTTTGTTAGTTCTATCTTTCCTGAATGAGTACCCAGGAATCGTGGAAACTTATGGGAAGTAACAGGTAGCTAAGTTTCAGATATAGCAATAATTGACAAGTTTTTCTTAACAAAAAAAGTGTATTATTATGCGTCTCGTTGATAATAAAGACTCTTGTTTATTGTTAAACCATACATACGTTGTTATTTCCACTCGGCCCCGGAGCCTCGTGGTTACAGGTCGCCTTCTAGGTTGGAGCGCTCGGTAGTGGCTCTCTCACCTTACTCTACATCCCCCCTTTTTACATAAACAATGATAATCTTACATTTTGTAATCCGTCATCCAAGCAGGCTTGTTTCGCACACGACAAGGTCTACTTGAATGCTCTATTCTAGGAGTACCTACATTTTCACTTATACTAGCACTAAGAACAGGATCATGATGTTTACAGTTTTTTGAATCCACTATTAGTTTTTCTGGTGTTAACGGTTTCACCTGAGATTGCACTGGGGTGATATCACCTATACTACTTTGCTTTGCCTGTTCTGAACTATCACTGTTTACATGTACATTTGGCTTTACGAACAATTCTGGTTGAGGACATTCTGGCATATTGTAATACGGTGCAGGCACAAGATGCCATCTATTCCTACGATAAACACCCCCTGTTGAGGTTTTAATTATATACGAGCGAGGCTCATCACACTTTCTCAAAACTTGGCCATAAGCACGTATATCAGTGACCCAAACAGAATCGTTCGTTTTCAACTCTGACACATCTTTAACACGATGACGTTTATTATAGTTTTTCCTCTGAATTTCCTTTCGCCCTTTTTCAATTTTTAGGTATTCAAGTATCAACTATTTCTGATAATTTACTAGGAAGTACCGCAAAGTAGTTCTTAGTTTACGTGACAAAAGTAATTCTGCAGGACTATAATTTGACTCTAATGGTGTAGTACGATACGCTAATAATGCTAAATGAATGTCATCATTCTTCTTTATTAGGTTTTTTGCAGTTTTAACGGCTGCTTCGATACACCCATTTGATTGAGGGTAGTAGGGACTACTCTGGACATGTTTAAATCCATAGACTTTTGCAAATTCAGAAAATTGAGATTTAAACTGAGTGTCATGACCTGATCTGACAACCTCTGGAATTCCAAAACGTGCAAAGACCTCTTTCAATTTAGAAATTACTGCAATTTCTGTCAAACTAGTTAGAGGAAATATTTCAATAAACTTGGAATAATAATCAGTTATGATCAAATACCATTGTTTATGTTTAAATAAATCCACAGCAATTCGTTGCCATGCACGGACTGGACTTGTATTAGTAACAAAACTTTCTTTAATATTGGTGCGTTCTTCGACACACTGAGGACATGCTTTGATAAGGTTTTCAATTTGGGTTGAGATTCCTAACCACCAAACTGACATTTTAGCACGAGCCCTACTTTTAACAATACCTTGGTGTCCTGCATGAATAAAACTCAAACATTTCAACTGTAATGCCGGAGGGATAATAATACGACTACCTTTCAGTAACATATTTTCACAAAAAGAAATGTCAAATCTGAACTGATAATAAGGATATAACTCTGGCGATAAGTTATTTTTATCTGGCCACTGAGAAAGACAATATTCCTTCAATTTAATGCATACTAGATCACGAGATGGTTCAATCTGTATTTGGTCAAGAATATCATCCTTAACTGGTAAAGATTTAATGATGTAATGTACGTGTGCATTGACTTCTGCCTGCAATTCCTCTGAATCAGGACCTTGCTTTAACGGATTGCGAGATAAAGCATCTGCAATGACTAATTGCTTTCCCGGAATATAAATTACTGTGTAACTATATCGCATTAGTCGAATTCTAAACCGTTGTAACCTGGGGGTTAACTCATCAACCGGTTTAGATTGAAGTATCTGAATCAGTGGTTTATGATCTGTTTCTAGTACGATTTTCAAACCAATTATATATTCTTGAAAACGATCACAAGCCCAAGTCAATGCGAGTGCCTCACGTTCAATTTGTGCATATTTGCATTCTGTTTTAGACATAGATCTTGATGCATAAGCAAAAATTTCACGATTGTTTTCCTTAACTTGCATAAGCACAGCACCAATTCCATATGAACAAGCATCTGCGCTAATAATAATTTGTTTTAATGGGTTGTAAAATGCTAAAACTGGAGCATTTTGCAATAACTCTTTTATCGTTTCAAAAGCTTTTTGTTGGGATGGACCCCAAGTAAACAGAACATCACTTTTTAGCAATGCGTTTAATGGTTCCATTATTTGTGACTTGTTTGGAATATATCGAGCAGTAAAGTTGATTATACCCAAAATTTGCTGTAACTCTACTTTATTAGTAGGTGCTTGCAGTTTACTAATTGCTTCTACTCGATTTTTATCAATAGAAATACCATTTTTAGTTATGGTATGCCCTAAAAATGTAACTGTTTCAACACCAAAGATACATTTGTTTTTGTTTAATGTGATGCCTTCGGCATTCAAACGTTTTAGAACTTCAAACAAGATTTTATCATGCTCCGCACGTGTGCATGCATATATCAAAAGGTCATCTACGTGCATAACAACCCCCTTAACTTCTGCAACACTTTTAGAAAATTTAATTGCAAAGTACTCCGGGGCACACGAGATACCAAATGGCAATCTTTTAAACTTAAACCTTCCAAAAGGTGTAATAAATGTAGTAAGATCTTGACATGATTCTTTCAGAGGAATTTGATAAAATCCAGAATTTGTATCAAGCTTGGAAAATATTACTGCCCCTGAAAATTTAGACAATGTAGTTTCAATCCCCGTTATTGAAAAATACGGTCTTAAAACATTTTTGTTTAATTCTGTGTAATCGCAGCATAACCTTATTGTATCACCTTTTGGTATGACAACAATGGGTGCGACCCACTTTGTATACTCATCTACTGGTGAAATAATATCTAGCCTTTCCAAACGTTTAAGTTCATATTTTAATTTTTCTAAAAGTGAAAGTGGTACAACTCTTGGTACACTTTGTATAAACGGTTTAGGATTATCTACTAATTTTTCAACCAAACTTCGTTTGGTTAATGAGATGGTCTAGTCTGTTGGTCGGTCTGTCTGTCTGTCCGTTGCATGGTTCCCGTGATGTTACAAGACATATAATATATGATTCTTATCCAGTTTTTTACGCTGAATACGAATACGCTATTCACTTTTCGATATTTCAATTATTAATCAAGATATTCGACTTTAAATACAAATTTTTACACATTACTATTTATTATTTAATTTTTTTATATATCGCGTACAATTAAATTTCAAATATTTAACACAAAGGTAAGTAATATTTGTTGAACTTAATGTCTAAGTTTGGTTGTGAGCCGTACATGCGGCTTAGATTTTTTTTATTTCAATTTCCTGTTTAAATTTACCTAATTCATTGAATATACCTGGAAAAACTTTACCAATAGCTTGATAATCATTATCAAGTGTATTAATTTTAAGACTTACATCTTCGTCCGTTGTAAATTTTAATACATTCAACTTTGTAATACCTGGAATACCCAAAATAGACGACTTCAAATTTTTTATTACATAGCCTGCATGACTGTGACCTCGTCCTTGTATTTCAGAGTAAAATCTACAATACCAATAACATTAAGATTTTTACCATCAGGGCCTGATATGGTTTCATCCGTTTTCACTATTTTATTTGACATTGACTGTACTAAGGTCTCTGGGATGCAAACTACATCAGCTCCTGTGTCAACTAAAAATGCTTCACTTGTACCTGTATCAACAATTTCAATAGGAGCATGCCACTTTCCCTCATGTGAAAATATAGCCTTTACAGTAAGTGATCCTATAAAATGATTACCATTAAAATTATTACCTTCGGACATAGGTATGCGATCCGAATCCCTAAAAGAATCAGAATTCTTTATAGTAATACTTTTAATTGATTTCCTAGAGCGACAAACTTTGTACCAGTGCCCTATTTTACCGCAATCACGACACTTTGACTTACGTGCTGGACAGATCTCTCTCTGATGATATGCTGAACCACAAAAACAACAGAATTTTACCTTCTTTTTGTGTTCTGCATTCTTCTTTTCTTGCGAGTGTTTTGATACTACAGCTACGCTTTCTGTTTTCCCATGACTGCTTAAAATCTGGTTTTGGTGCTCTTGAACCTCGACCTGACGAGCCGCAAATATCACATCTGACAGTGTTACTTGTGCTTGACGAAGCAAATGTTCCCGTGTTTTACTGCTAATCATTCCTACTATAATGCGATCTGCGATAAGATCATCTTTAATTTGACCATATTCACAATTTTCAGCAAGAGCATGTAGTGCTGTTATAAAACTATCAGCTGTTTCCCTTGGTTGCTGATATCGTGTATTAAATTGATATCTTTCAAACGTTACGTTACGTCTAGGTATAAAATGATTTTCAAACGTCTTCACTGTTTCTGCGTATGTTTCTGGTGTTGTAGCAAATTGTAGCAGAATATTTTCGCTTTCCTCTCCCATTACATATAACAAAATGTCAATTTTTTCTTGGTCGGCTTTCATTGCCTGGCCTGAAACCGACATATAACGTTGAAAACGTTTTATCCATTGCGGCCAGCTATTAGCTGTCGCAAAACTAAACTTCTCCGGCGGCAATACATTCATGATGCTATTTACCGCGGTGTTTGTAACCTTCTGAGCAGGAGTTGCTGTTGTCATTTTATATATGTAATTTCAACTTACGGTTTTCTTGTTTTACCGCTGCCACCATGTATTATTATGCGTCTCGTTGATAATAAAGACTCTTGTTTATTGTATTTATTGTTAAACCATACATACGTTGTTATTTCCACTCGGCCCCGGAGCCTCGTGGTTACAGGTCGCCTTCTAGGTTGGAGCGCTCGGTAGTGGCTCTCTCACCTTACTCTACAAAAAGCACAGCAAAGGTGTTACTAATGGACCTTATAATTATACGGCTGATTACAAAGTCACTGATCGCCTGTAATTGCTACAATTGTCCATAATCGGTTCTTGATTTTAGTCTATCAATCAGCATTAACACATTCAGTGCTGATGGCGCGTAAACGCATCATTCTTGTTAAACCTGCATAGCGCATGACACAAATTCGAGTCTTGTGATATTAATATTTAAATGTACATTTAGTAGCTCAGTCGCTGGAGAATGAGATTGTTGTGTCGTGAGCGTGTGAATTAGGTATTCTAAAAACGTAAAACTTTATTCGATCAAGTTCGCAATGGATTTTGTTCAAGCAGGCCCTTCAGGTGCAAGGACAACACTAAAACGTAAGAGAAGGTGGGAAGACATTAGACCTCTTAGTGATAAAGAAATTGAAAGTTATTTATTGCATTCAAGTAATGAATTATCTGATGTGGATTCTGAAAGCGATAATTTTGAAGCCAGTGATTCCGATATTGAACAAGGTGAAATTATAAATTCTCAAGATGAAGACGAGGTTGACGTATCACAAGATGAAGTCGCTTTCGATGATTTGATTTTACCAACAGCTAGTAAAATTCAGAATATAATATCCACGAGTATATGTTCTGACGATTCAGTAAAATGGACAGTAACTGCTAGTAAACTTACAACATTTGCATTTACTAGAAGCAAAGAATTGAAAAAATTGTCGCTTGGTAAGAAATATTTTAAAATATTCTGTATTGTAGTTTTACATGATATACATTCCTATCTAAAACATAATGTTCTCGTTACAGGAAACACGCCATTTGATTATTTCAATTTATTAGTGGATGATGAGTTTTTGAAACTGGTTGTTTGAGAAACAAACCGCTACGCTGTAGAACTATTCCTTAGTGAAACAATAAGCGAGTATTCGCGTGTATTGGTGTATTGGCGTGATTGTACAGTAGCGGAAGTGCATATATTTTTTGGTATATTTTTACATATGGCAACAATAACACTAAATCAGATACAAGATTACTGGAAAAAGAATAGATTTTTTAGCATTCCCGTTTTTTCTTCGGCTATGAGTAGGGACAGGTTTATGATAATCTTGAGATGCTTGCATTTTGTGGAAAACCCAAAACCTCATGCTCCTAAATCAGATGATAGACTGTACACTATTAGAGCTTTGATTAATTATTTCAATAATAAAATGTTAGAAGTCTATTATCCAAGCAGGCAACTTTCTCTCGACGAGTTGATGATATTGTGGCGAGGAAGACGTCTTCCGACAATACATAAAGAATAAGCGCCATAAATATGGTATCAAACTTTATATATTGACCGAGCCAGATGGAACAATACTAAAGTTTGCTGTATACACCGGACTACTACGCCCAAGGTCCCGGGTTCGAATCCCGACACGGTCCGCTTGAAAAATGTTAGGCGAGCATTTTTCGCAAAAATACACCCTCGTTCGGATGAGAGGTAAAATGGAGGTCCCGTGTGTGAGTGTTGTCACGCACGTTAAAGATCCCTACCTTGCTTGAAACAGCAAGGATTCGGCAAAATTCAAAATTTTCCAGGTAAAAAAAAACTCGCTTCCTGGCCAATGTAGTACCTTCGGGTGGAGCATTGGAAAATCACATGTAATGTATACACCGGAACACTTAATGATTTTGGAGGTAAAGGTCATGCAGCCAATGTAGTACTGCACCTAATGTTGGAAAAACTAGATTTATGGATAGTTATTATAATAGTTATAGTTTATGTTGTACATTATTGAACCGGAAAGCGAACTGTACGGGAACTCTCTCGCAAGGATAACCCTGTAGATGTAAAACTGGCCAAGCTGAAAAAGGCGACACTATTGCTTGTTATTTTAACGGTGTTATGGTAGCTAAATGGCGTGATAAGTGTGATGTTTCCTATATTTCTACCGAATTCTCAAATGATTTAGTGCAATACACAAACAAAAGAAATCAAGTGAGACAAAAACCAGAAGCCATATTCCAGTATAACAAGTTCATGGGTGGCATAGACAAGCACGATCAGATGATCTCCTATTATCCTTGTACCAGAAAAATGCTTAGATGGTACAAGAAATTGGGCATCCATATTTTGCAGATGTTGCTGGTGAATTCATTTTTATTATATAAAAAATATGAAAACAGGAGGATGTCCTTGTATGACTTTCGATTGAAAGTAATTGCACAACTTGTTCCACCCAAAGCAGCAATACCACCAAGTCTAGTAGATGATCATCTTCCATAAAAAAATCCCGATTACATCAAATAAAAATACACGACCTCGCAGACGATGTCAAACTTGTTATAAAAACAAAATAAGAAAAGACACAATCTACTTTTGCCTGAAATGTCCAACTATGCCAACACTGTGTTTGGGCGACTGTTTTAGAAATTTCCATGATAATTTATAGTTCGATTATCACCTTATTTTTTTATTAGCATTATGTTCCTTTTTTTTATTAGCATCTATAAACCAATACTGAATTGTTTGTTTATATATTAGTGGTTCATTCCAATTTTTGTCTACTATATACTTTTTTTATCTTCTGTATAAAATTATACTTTTATACCAATGTTTATTTATAACCGCATGCAAGCCATACGTCAACATCTACATAACAAATATACACGCACACATGTATGTCTCCATATGGGTACACACACATATGCACCCTCACATGTACGCATGCACACATACAAATGCAATGAACGATACCGGTAAATAATAATTTCAATAACGTAATTTTTACAAGATATGCGAAGCAACATTTTATGTGACGCAAAAACGAGACATCAGCATTGTAACAATAATTTATTACATAATGCTAATGATGCATTTTCGCGTCAATATCCATGTTATTGAAAATTTGCATACCATTTAAAAAATATATAAAGTCTATCATATAGTAGGTTTAAATAAGTGTATTGATAAAAAAATTACTGTTAGCCTGGGGGGTTGCCACTTTCCAGTGATCAGCAGTGAATGTGTTAAGTAGTAAGGACATGTAGGCATTGGCTTTGGGATCTGTATTTAACGATAGCTTGAGGTTATTGTTGGCCTTCACACAGTTGATACACACCATCTTGTCAGTTTTGCAAGTTTGCGTATGGTGGTGATAACCTACACACTTGTAGCACTGAACAGTATTTAAACGATTTGATACATGCCCTTGGGACCAAACAATTGCAATTTTACCTAGCGTTACGATGGATTTTTGGATCTGCTTCGAAAATTAAGGTCGACATTGGTAAACTTGCTTTTCTGAACAGTAACAACTTTTAGTTTAAAGCCATCGGATATTTTAATATCGTTTTGCCTTATTACTTTCTTTGGTAATGCTTCGAGATCATCTCTCAAGCATCATTATTGATATAAAAAATCGTAGGTTTATGAGGAACAGAAATTTTATACTTGTCTCCAAGCTTACTAGTGATGCTATCCTTCAGAAGCTCTTGACCGTCTTATTAGTTACTCGAACTCCACCTCTAGCAACCTTTTTTAATTTGAGACACATTTACTATGATACTGTTCAGTTTACTGCTCTTTTATTTGCAGATTCAGTGATCTTTCTCATTGACGCTGTAGAAATTCCCAGGTGTTTCAAGTGTAACGCATATAATCACACATCTCATTCCTGTAAGAATAATATCAGCTGTCCAAGATGTGGATTGACTCATGAGCTTAAATCTTGCACTGCTACCGACTCTCAACTCTGCTGTGTTAATTTCACAATAGCAAATCAAAGATTAGGGGAAAATGTCGATGCTAAACATGCAGCTTGGGATCACAATTTGTGCTCTGTCTATCAGCAAAATATCACTAAACTCAAGTCTGATCTTTTTGGTATTGAATAGCAATTACAGCTACAGGTTAAGCAGTTCTCTGAAACATTTAAAACTTTAACAGTCTACTATCAAAATGTAAGAGGCCTTAATACCAAAATAAAAAACTTTTTTAACTCCATTTTAATAGCTGATTATAACATTATTACAATCACGGAAACTTGGCTAAGTTCTAACATCGGAGACTATGAACTGTTCACTAATACTTATAACGTATTTTGCTCTGATTGAAAATTTGCTGAACTAAATACATCTAGAGGTGGTGGGGCTATGCTAGCCATTCAGAATACCCTCAATGCTGTGCCCATTGATCTGCATATGTATTTTGAAAACATGCCTTTCATTGATATTGTAGCTGTTAGAATTTCATTGAAAGATGCCAGCTTAATACTTCTTTGTATGTATGTGATTCCAAACCTATCTAATACTCAATATGACTATATATTTGATAGTTTAGGTTTAATTGAAAATATACATAACTCCAAAGTTTTAATCACAGGGGATTTCAATCTTCCAAATTATATTAATCGCTACAACTTATCAAGACTATCTGGGTCATTGTTGGTGTTAAAAGGATTTTTAGATATGCTACAATTACAACAATATAACTTCGTAAGGAATCAGAATAATTGTGTGTTAGACCTAGTCACCTCGGATTTATATTGCACTGTGGAATTGTCATTTGATCCTCTGCTACCCATTGATGCTCATCATCCAGCACTGTTAATACATATACATCTACTCACATCTATGCAAAGCACTATTGACTTACCAAACCAGAATTCTTATAACTGGAATTTTAGAAAGGCCAATCTAAACTATTTGTATCAACTTCTATTGGAAACAGATTGAAAAGCCCTTCTCAATTTTGATGATGTGGATCTTGCATGTGATTACATGTACAATCAACTTGGAACCATATTTGATCTCACAGAAACAAAAACCAAGCCTGCATCTAAAAACTATCCACCGTGATTTAATGGTCTTATCATACAAAAAATAAAATTGAAGAACAAATTATGGAAACGTCACTGCAGAATTCGTTCAGACTCATCACTTAATGAATTTAAAATGATTCGTTCGATTCTAAAAAATGAAATACATGAAGCACATAATTTATACATCAAAAACATACAAGACGGAATTAATACCGATCCAGCAAACTTCTGGAAATACATTAAAGCAAGATGCAAGATAGCTGCCTACCCAAAATCTATGACGATTAATGGTGCAGAAACATTTGATTCTCAGGAAATAGCGAATGCCTTCGCAGATTATTTTGGTAGTACTTACATCTCGTCCAATTGTAACTATACAATTCCTCCAATTCCCAACATATATGACAATAATAAATTAGTAACTAAACCCTTTTCTGAAGATGAAGGGATATCTGCATTAAAAAAACTGAAAGGCAAGCTAACTGCTGGGCCTGATCAAATCCCTGCCTTTGTTTTGCACGACTGTCGTTCTATACTTGTTAAGCCTATAACCACAATATTTAATTTGTGTATAAAAACTGGCGTTTATCCAACTGCTCGGAAGATCTCTAAAGTCTGTCCAGTATTTAAAAAAGGTGACAAGCACTCTGTGAAAAACTATAGACCTATATCTATAATAAACAACTTCAGTAAAGTGCTTGAAATGGCCCTATACAACAGAATCCAAGACATTTTTAGTAAACACCTAATAACTCAACAACATGGATTTGTAAGTGGTCGCTCCACTATCACTAATTTATTTTGTATTTCGCAATTCATATGTCAATCTTTGGATGATAGAATGCAGTGTGATGTAATTTATACAGATTTTACTAAAGGGTTTGACCGTCTTGACCACACACTTCTGCTAAAAAAACTTCAAAGTTATGATATCCCTACTGATTTACTCATACTACTTAGATCTTATTTTTCAAACAGACAACAATTTGTTTTAATCATTAACTGTAAATCTAACATTATAAAGGTTACCTCTGGTGTTCCGCAAGGCTCTGTATTGGGACCACTATTCTTCAATATTTTTATTAATGATATAGTTGGCATACTTGATAACACTATACAGTGTCTCCTATATGCTGATGACCTTAAATTATTCTCGAAAATTTCCAATATTGCTGATTGTCAGGTTCTACAATATAACCTAAATAAAATATTAATCTGGTGTGACAACAACAACTTTGAACATCGAAAAATGCTTCAGTATGTCTTATAACTTAGCACAAAACACAATAGTATACAATTATACAATCAATAATATTGTTTTATTAAGACCGCAAGTTATTCATGACCTAGGAGTGATATTTGATTCCAAACTAACATTCAATGAGCACATTAACCATGTTATTTCCAAGGGCTACAAAGCACTTGGTTCTATTATAAGAAACTGTCGAGAGTTTAATGTTAATACAACTATAATACTTTACTCTGCATATGTAAGATCTAACCTAGAATATGCAACAATAGTATGGGAACCGTATTATGAAAACCACATAACTTGTATTGAAGCTGTACAACGTCGGTTCTTAAAGTTTCTATCTTTTAAATCTAGTGGTATTTATCCTTCAATTGGATTTTCTCAGACCCTACTTCTACAACAGTTCCAGTTTCAATCACTCCGCAACCGAAGAAAGATTAATTTATTAACTTTTCTACATAAGCTCTACACTCAACAGATTAATTGTGATGATATCGCACATATGTTAGAACGCAATAGATCTTGCCTATCTGTACGTAATCCTACCTACTTCTACTTAAAAACACCTAGAACCAATAGACTCAAGTTTTCACCATTACACAGAATATGTACTGCATATGAAGATGTACGTGTAATTATTGATATTTCAAGATGCTCAATCAAGGACCTAAAACAATTAAAATTTTAACAATACAAATGATTTTTATTTACTCTTGCTTTAGTATTAATTGTGAAATTCTGTACTCTTTTTATTTGTGTTTATAGCTTCTCTTTTTTCTTTTATATTTCTTAGTTTTAGTTGCATTTAAAATTGTATTTTGTTGTATTTCTGTTCAAATATGGGCATTTGTCTTTTGAACATGTAAATAAATAAATAAATAAATTAGCAGGTTTTACAAGCAGCACAAATTGGCAAGGCCTATCATTGCCATCAAAAATACACAGAATTTTTATTTGAAGGCCACACCTATGTGTTCAAGGTCCTACCTTTTGGCCTGTCTACTTCAGTAAAAAGTTTTATACGGTCGGTGTGCATGGTCTTGAGGTCAGACGTACTAAGTTGCGTGATTCCATACATTGATGACTTGTTAGTGTATTTGTCAAATCCTGAGCTTCACTTAGCCACCTGGCTATACTTTTCAATAAATTCAAGCAAGCTGGAATGATGGTTAATTAAAGAAGTGTTTCTTTGCCAGAAAGTCTGTACATTTCTTAGGGCATATTATTTTTCCGTAAAGGATTGGGGTGTACATCGAGAGGGTCTATTTTGGAATTTCTAAGTCCCAGAAATGTTCAATCTTTGAAATCATTCATAGGACTCGTCTATTTTGATCGCCGTTTTGTCAAAATTTTTCTGATGTCGTTCCACTTTTGTCTTCTAAAAAAAAAAGGCAACTGCAGAGGTCGAGCGAACAGGAAAGTTTCGCATTTGAAAAATTAAGCAAGCCTTTGTAAACGTTGCATTTCTTAGACATCTCGATATGAAAGATTTTTTGTGTAAACTGATGCTTCTGGTTATGTCGTAGATGATTGTTTGTACTGGAAACATGATGAAGGGGTACCAAACGAATCAAATTGGCATTTCGGGGCAGAAAAATGTTTCCGATCCTTGCAAGAATTTTATTTTCTGAAAATGTGTCATTACATTTGGAAAATTTTTCAGGCTGCGAATCGTCAGCAAACAAATATATCCTATCGCTTAGTTGGGGAGATGAATAGTGTCATCCCAAATGGAATTAATCAGGCAGGATGCGTGGATCGTATGGGCCCTCTGCCAAAATCTACTGCAGGTTGTATGTTTTTGTTAGCATTTGTCAAATACATTGCATTGCATTGGTTGAAGAGCTTCGGCATTAGCTGTTGTTCGTTGCTTGAAAAGTATATTGAAGGAGTAAGCAAAGCCTCGGACTGTATTATCCAAAAATGGTAGCGAATTTGTGAGCAAGTTGTTGGGTAGAACCCTGTCTGATCTAGGTATTCAGATATTACACACCTTGCTGTATTTTCCACAGGGAAACTTGACAGAAAGGGTTAATCGTGAGATAGGACATTTTCTTAGGTCACTTTGTTTTGCTAAAAAAATATAAAATGGGCTAGTTGCGTGAAGGATGGCTTAATAGAGTGCATCACAGTGGTACAGGGTACATTGAAGAAACTCTGCATTTTGGGAAGAAGAAAACCAGTTCATGTGAAAGTATTAGAAAATTCCCAGACTCTGGTGAGGTTGAAATTGCTAAGGAGGAAATGGTACTTCTGGCTCGATAACGGTTGCTGTCAAAGGCCAAGAAACGTAAAATTCAGCACGATGTTAAAAATTAAGTTAAGTAACTTTTTATGTTGGTGGAAAAGTGTGAGTGCACACACATCTGCAATCTTAAGCGGAATTGTACAAAGTAAAAAGTTTTTCTTACTCTATGATGGTCCAGGTAATATTGTAGTAAAAAAGAGAGCTAATTTATATGTAGTTTCTTTGGATGTAGGTAATGTTAATTTTTAGAAGTAAAAATGTTTATAATTTAAAAAAATATGTTGCACCTGTATATGATATAACAGTTTGTGTCTATTGTCATATATGCTTATGTAAGTTGTTAGCTGATAAGTTGTTTGCGGGTCTTATAGTATTGATTTTTCATTGTTGGTACTCTTCAAAATTGATAGGGGGGTAATGTAGCATGTCCATTGTCTTGAATAGCCATATGTATTATAATTTCACATGCTAAAGTAAATCCTAAGTACACAAGTTATGCCACTGATTAACAGTGTTAACTATGATTGTTGCGGAACTGGTGAACGGGTCGAAAAACGTGCGGTACAGGGGATTCAGTGTGGAGACTTGGTGAAAGACGGTTGTTGGGAATATTCTTTGTGATTATTGTCTTTTGTAATTATTATAATTTAAGGGAGCTTGTTGCTCTTGATAGTTAGTGAAAGTTGTGAATGTTAGGTGTATTTTATTCCAGCAAACTATTTTCATTAATACCACTTTGTCTTACTGGAGTTTTTTAATGAAGCTGCGTAACTTGCTGTCCATAGAAGTTTGTGGTCTGTCATAATTTACAGATAAACGTCATCCATAATTTGCCAGAAATTCTGTTGCAATTACTTAGAGAAGTAAAGAATCACCAGATAAAGTATAAGTTGTTTAATTTCATGTTTATCTGCATGTGCACCTAGAACTATTCTTTTACTACTGCATGCATAAAAACAATTGCTCTGTACATTATTTTGATGTTTGGTGCACCAAACATGCACGTATTAGTGTGGTAGGCTGTGTCATGGAAACCCATCTGCGGTTTTAGTTGTAACTGTCGTAGCACTGCAGCGAATAATGATAACAAAACTCAATCATGTGCTAGGTCAGTGACTTGTTATTCTTGCTCAAACCCATCCCGTGATATTTAATGGTGTCCGAGGGTCATTAACACCTAGACCCTTACACCTTTGTAGTTTTCTTTTCAAAAATGCCTGGCGGTTTGGTTGACGTGTTCCGTTTGCAATTATAGTTAAAATTAACTTTAATTACTGCATAAAAAGTAGCTTGCAGAACAATACCCCTCCGTCGTGTATAGTATAATCTATGGTTTCAACCGCGATTAACCTTCAAGTAGTTTGTGTTGAGACAGTTGTAGAAAGGCTGGTGTGATCATAGCTATGGTGCTATAAAAATATTGGTTAAGTTCCGTCAAAGGTCGACAGTTTCTCGTCCTGCCGCTGTCGCTTTAATTTGAAGTGTTACTGGTAAGTACTTGAAGGTTTCACTTGTATAATCTTTGCTCATATTTACACGTGTACTATTCTCCAGCATCTGAGGCTATCGTAGTTAACACCGGAGAGTTTAATGTTTTATTCTTTCTGGAAGGAATGATACTAAGACTGCTGAACTGCATTTGAAGACACCAATCAAACAGATATATGCTTTGGCAATTACAGAATTAATTTACTAAATTATGGAAGCTTTGTCCTGTCAGAGAAATAGGCATACTAAAAAAGATAACGAAAACAGCATTTTACAAGCAGTTGCCAACAATCCTCTTATGCCTCTCAGACAAATTCATAAAGCATAGGTGTTGCTGACTACGACAAGAGCTATTTTGAAGCATTTCAAGTACTGTCCATGTCAGAAATTACGTGATGAAGATAAAATTCGAAGGATGAAATTTTGCGATTGGTATTTCAGAGAACAGAACGAAATCCAATTCTTGACTATAAAATTTTGTGGTCTGACGAAAGTTTTACAAATTGTGGTATGTAACACGATCTCTTGGTCATATTAAAATCCACATTTGAACCAAGCTAGATATCAAATCAAATGGAGATTCAATATCTGGATTGGTATTATTGGAAGGTACGTCATAGGTCTGTTTTTTTATTATGCAAATTTAAACTCTGGAAGATACTTAGATTGTAACAATCCCATTTTGTGATTGTTACTTTTCTAGTTATAATTTAGGATTTTGTTGTTTATCAAATAAATTTGAAGTTTTAGTCTAATTTATTATTAGCTTAGTATGGCGTTGACCTTTTCAAAACCTGGTTTTCTTATCTCAAGGCACTTACAGGTTATATAGTTTGACACTTTTCTGTTGAACTCTGTCAAGCTAGAAGTGTTCTAACAGATTTTCATTTTGAAATTTAATTACAATTTTGAGGCTGAAACTGTTTAGTTTTAGGAAACATTTCCTTTATTCTTATTTTGAGTATTGCAGATTCTTATTGGAATTTCAGTTTAATAAGAAAATATTCATCAAATTATTTAAACTGCTCTCAACTGGATTCGTTTTACAAGACATTCGAATCTGCAGCTACGTTCATTTCAGTATTTTTGAATGAAACTGTTGAGTCAGCTCCAACTAAATTTGCTAACTGCAAGTACAGTAGTGAATTTAATTCAAGAGATATATTGCAATAAAATAATTGGTAATAGAGAAACTACTTGACAATCCATCTCATATTTATGTATATTTACCACACATAGACACACCCATTTGTGTTAACAAATTATTGTTTTACCAGATGTACAATTTTAATGGTATATTTTAAGTTGTTACGAGTCAGGACTGGTTCCTTTGCACTTCGGATCCAGCTGCATTTATTTAATTTTTGCTTGTCTATGAACAACATATTGTTTAATTAAAAAAAATAGGCATTTGTTCTGTTATTTACTTATGCTTAATTTAACAGGTTTGGATTATAAACTCCATTTATCCGTTTCCAATTCATGTGAGGTATGATCATATCACATTATTTCTATGGTGGGTAATAATATTTTTTCTGTATACTTTTTCGCCCAGTATTTTTATTCTGTTATGCATTTGTTTAAGAAATACATGAATATTTATTTGCTATTTAATCAACTATATTACTGTACGGGTTGTTAATTAATAGTTTAGTTTCACATTTTGTCAGAAGTACATCGAATGCTAAGGTAAGTTTACTGTTGCTAAAAGAATCTTTGAAATTGCGTGAAAAGTAATCAGACTTCCGATAGACTAATGGACCCTCCACTTGCTACATTGCAAAATATGTTCTTTCAGAATGATGACGCTCCACTGCACAATGTTCAGATTATTGAGGATTTTTAAAAATCCGAGTATAATGAAACCTGGATTAGAATTCGGGAACCAATCAAGTGACTGGTGATATTACCAGACTTAACTCCTCTCTTTATATGGGGCCATTTAAAATATCGTGTGTATTCAAGAATGTATAAAAATGTCGCTCAATTATTACAAGCAGTCCAAAACGTCGTAAATGAAATTACTCCAACTATGATGACAGACTTTTGAAGATATTTATAGAAGGTGTCAGTTATGTGTTCAACAAAACGGAAGGTTATTTGAATTAATCAATGAACTCATGTGTGTCTGACTAGTGGTTTTTTCATTGTGAATTTTTTCATTATTACAACAAATTGAATTTAAAGTTTTTAGAACAGTTGTTTCTTCTTATCATAATGGACTAAGACTAAAACATAGTTTTTAATGTTTTGATTCGATCAAATATAGTCATGTTATACTTCTTTGGAAATGATTTTTAACTGGCATTTCAAAAATGTAAAAATTCAATATGGTGGCTATTAGAAAATAAAAAGTTAAACATCATCCCACAAAATCTAAGCACCTTAGACAAAAATCTAAGTTCAGGATGTGAAGCACAATGGTGATTTACCATCATGTCCAATATTTGAGCATTCTATATTGATTAGTAGCTTATTTACGAGCAAATAAAGAAGTCGTCGATTTTGTAGTTTTGCCTATATCTAAGTAACCTATGAAAAATGTTTGAAATCTGAAACCGATCTGAGGACACCCTTATTATTGAGCTACTTTCGTCCCATTTAACCAGATTGTACCTCCTACAAGTTTCAAGATTCCCATGTACTGAATTTTAAACTGTACACAATGTATACAGCGGCATGAGTAAATCCAAGTTAATTACTAGAGTAACTGAAATTTGAAAACAAACGAAATCTTATATGTAAAAATCGCTCATATCCTAAAGAATACACAAGTACAATAATATAGAAATCACTAGATTACAACCAGCTAAATTTAATAAAACTTCTTTTATTAACGCAAATAAGTTAGGTCACAACTTGATGTCAATAACAATAACAGATTTTTATTTTAAACTACAGCTATAATTTGTTTACATAACATTGTCTACGAATACTTTTCCAACACGAAGAAAATACAGAAATAGCATATATTAATACTGCAAGAAAAATTTTTATATTCAAAAGTTGTATTCTGTAGACAATATTTTATGAACGTCCTGTACACTCTTAATGTGTATTTACATAACCTTAAGTTAATGGCAGGGAATTTTAAACATTTTTCTAGTCGAAGAAAAGAAACAGCAATAAATCTACCAAATTCGAGTAACAATTCAATTAATATAATAGGCTATTGTATAGGGGACTTGCACTGAACTAGAATATAATCTCAAAATCAATTAATATATTGAACGATTAAGTTTTAAATCTCAAAAACATAATGCGAATTAAAACTTAATCATTATTTAAAGAGCCCACAGGATTCAGTATTTTATAGAAAGCTGTCTCCATGGTAGCACTACTGAATATCACCAAACACTAACGAGATTACTTAAGAGGGGCCACTTATTAATGCAATGAGTCTGTTGCAAGCACAGGTTAGGAGATACCGCATTAGAATTGCAACCATTATGTGAGAAGGATGCAAATTCAGTGCAGATATAATAAGCGTGGAGGAAGAGTCCACACTGGTGGGGCTGAACGTCACAGTTGCTCTTTAGCTGGCACCCATATAGTTGGACCTGACTGTTCTCGTATAACTTGTTTTATTTCTTTATAAATATCTTCTGGTGTATCACCTTGAATTACCGCTGAAGTATTTAAAAATAGTTATTACAAATTTAAAAAACAATTTCAAGTTTTGCTAACCTGTAAAATATTCACTAAATTCTTGTTCCATCTTCAACGCTCGTTCATAAGTTTTCTTTCCTTGTTCTTCTGTCATTCTTTTATTCATTTCTCTGTAAAAGGAAAATATTATTAACCAGACTACTCTTCTAAAATATATCTAAATATGGAAAGTGTTACTGCATTGATGTATCAAGGTCAATCTTAATTGTGCCCTACTTTTTACAATTCCGAACTTTAGTTATGTTAAATACGGTGAAAAATTTACAACTTCATTATGGAAGTTCTTTTTTATTTAATTATAGTTGGAGAGTAATATTGGAAATGGTTACAGGAAGATCGAATTAACTAGTTTATTAAAACAAAATAAACCGCATGCCCCCACTAAAAAAATGTTTTTTCAAAATACACACCACTATAAGGATGTGATAGCAAACTCTCCCTCTGAAAGGGGGGCTGGTGACAATATGAGAGGTCACTGTTCGACTGAGAATTAAGTGTTAGGAATAAGCATAGTTTTGTGACGAGAAACGACATATTTTCTTCGAGAATTGGTATTTTCAACAATTTTTGGTTAAGCGGTTATATCAAGTATGGCATGTTAAAAGCTAAGATTTTCCCGAACACATGAACCAAATGCACAGTGCATGCGAGCAGCAAGGTGTCGATCTAAACAAGCATGAGGAAGATGGAAAATCAAGGTGGTTTCCAAAATTTACTTCGAGGCTTTATAGAATATTTAATATGCACATGGAGACTTGATAATCATTTAGAACCTGAATTGGATGCAGTTTTCACATAGATCTATTTTTCGAGAAATTTGCACGTAAGGTTGAACGAAATTATTTGACTTCTGTCAAAATTAGCTTACGAACAAGGACAGACAAGCCCAAGTTTTAGCATAATAATCTAAGGATCTCAATTTTTTCTAAATTCGAAAACTACAATGTTATAAAATGTCCAAAATGTATTATGTCTTAAAAATCGTTTTGAATCTAATTTTATACCGATTTCAAATACAGAGGGTTTATTTTTAAAAGAAAAATATTAAAGTTCATCCACGGACATGTTCAAAGCCATCCAAATAATTACGTTCGATTGTGAACTTTTTAGTAAATCGAAGTAATAATAATAATAATAATAATATCGTCTTTATTGATTATTAATAAGTTCTATAACAAAAAAAATAAGAATGTAGTATAACAGGCGAAGTTCAGCCAAAGGCTGTTCTACCACTTAACCTGCAACTAACAATACAATAAAAATTAATTTACAAATAAGAATAGAAACATGTAAAAGAAGCCGGATGTTTATAATTCTGGTGTGAACACCACTGCAAACAGTTTAACACTAACATTAAGTTGGTACTTTATGAGCCAACACTTATTTCTGCTAAAGAGTATGAGAACAAATGAGAATATATAAATGTATAGACCAGTAAATTTATTGTGTTGAAAGTAAATACTTTTTAAATGATAGTTTAAAACTTGATACCGATTTGGTTTTCATGGAGTTGTCAATTGAATTATATAATTTAACTGCAGTGTACTGGAATGACCTCTGGAAGAGGGTGGTTGAGTGCCGCTGTACATGCAGCAAGTCACGAGATCTTACCTGGACAGAATGACAACTGCTACGCGGTAGTAGCAAATTTTTTATATAAATTGGTGCCGATAGAGAATTTACAATTTTATGCGTAAAGGTTGCAAGATGCAGTAAACGCCTGTTTTCCATTTTTAACCAGCCCGACTGGCGCAGCGATTCAGAAATGTGAGCGAATTTCCTTAAATTGAAAATAAATCTAAGACAATCATTCTGTATTCTTTGAACCCTTGCTGTAGTAATAGAGTCTAAACAGGGACCGTAAACAACATCACCATAATCAAATGCAGACAAGATAAGTGACTCGCAAAGTATTTTACGAAGCTTTTGATTTAACGAATCTTTGTTAACATACAGTTTACGCAGAATTATGTATGATCTTTTAACTAAATTATTTATATGACAATCAAATCGTAATTTAAAGTCAACCGTCAGTCCTAAGTTTTAACGTGATTTTGTATTTCAATTTTTTCGGCATTTACCACTAGATTTATGTTATCAACAACTATCTTCCTGTTTTTCTCAGGCCCAAAAATAATTGCTACCGATTTCTTAGGGTTAATAGCTAAGGAATGATTTGCTCCAAAATCAGAAAGCTCCTTTAGATCTTCATTGATCTGTGCATTTGCAACTGGTAACTGATTAATTTTAAATGAGAAATATATTTGTGAATCGTCAGCGTAAAATCTAGATTGACAATTACGAAGTTTACTTGCCAAGTCAGCTGTATACAGCAAAAAAAGCAGAGGACCTAAGATTGTACCTTGAGGTACTCCACTAGTTATATTTTTTGTTAGAGACGTTTTACCACTAACATTAACCAACTGCTTCCTTATACATAAATAAGACCGCATAAGATGTAGTGAGTTTTTGTCAAATCCGTAATATTTTAATTTAGCAAGAAGTAAATTGTAGTCTATGGTGTCAAACGCTTTAGAGTAGTCCAACAACACTAGAACACTAACCAAATCCAAATCAAAAGACTGAAGAATATCGTTAGTAACTTTGATTAATGCACCGGTGGTACTATGGCCCACTCTAAAGCCAGATTGATTTGCAGGTATGATTTGTGCAAAATAAGTGAATTCGTGGATTTGTTCATATACAATTTTTTCCAAAATTTTTGATAGAGGCGGAAGAATACTAATAGGTCTTAACTCAGACAAATTAATGACTTTATTAACTTTAGGTATAGGCGTAATGACAGCCAGTTTCCAACATTCTGGAAAATATCTTTTTATAATACAATTATTAATAATATTAGTGATGGGTTCAATAATTTTTTTTTCGCATAATTTTAACATAAAAATAGATATAGAGTCACTTGCAATAGCATTGGACTTAATGGATTTGACAGCTTTCAGAACCTTATCAGTTGTAGTAGTAGAAAATGAGAATAAGATATTGCTATTAAACTGATTGTTATTATAAAATTGAAACATATGTTGTGGAGGGTTGGTTTTAGCTTGTTTACAGAGTCTATGAAAATGCATTTATTTGGTCCGGATCACATAGACTTTCTGGTATACAGTTTAGTTTAGATGTTACGATCTTAGAGTCCCTGAGAGCTTTCCAAGTAATATTAGCTGATTGTTTAGCAATAAAATCAAAGTAGTGCCTTTTTCCTCGTCTCATAGAGCTTGTTACAGAATTTCTCAACTGTTTATAATGCTCCCAATCTGATTGTGTTCTGCTATGTTTAAATTTAATATGAGCTTTATCACGCAGTTTCATCATAATTGTGATTACGTTGGTAAGCCACGGAGCTTTTGCTTTGGTAATTCTACTCGTCTTTAATGGCGCATGTATATCAAAAAGATCTATTAATATTTTGTTGAGTGTTCGTATTTGTGTATCTATATCATCAATATAAAAGATCTCTTCTACATTGATATCCTCCAAGTGATTGTTGAAGGCCGTTAAATCAAAGTTTTTAAAATCTCGGTGAGTGATGTATTTAGAGATGCGTGCAGGCTTTTCAAATTTGAGCTGTACAACTACTAGGCAATGATCAGATAAGTCATGTACACCTATACAATCCACTGTATCAATTATACTTTCATTATTTAGAAGAATAACATCAATTAATGTTGAACTATACTGGGTGATCCGTGTAGGTTCAATTACGGCTTGTTTTAAATTATACATTTTAATAATAGCATTAAACCTTTCAACATGGGAATTTGTGAGATTAAACAAATTTAAGTTAATATCGCCTCCAAAAGATGTGATCAAATTGAGGCAAACTTGTGCTAGTACTAATTCAAAACCTGTGAGAAAGTTATGTGCTGCAATTATTTGTGATCGATATACTACACCAGCAGCAACTTTTTTACTATTGTAAATGAAACTTACCACAACTGTTCAAAACAGTCATTAGTGTCATAATCTATGTTTATGACTTTGCAATTTTAACAAGTCCTAGCATATACAGCAACACCACCACCCCTTCCCTTACGATTAAAACTTTCTAGTTGATAGTCATTAATATTACATCTTTCAGTTAGCCATGTTTCTGTTACAAATATGATATCAAGTTTGTTTTCATCCACCAGAGCAGAAAAAGTTTCAAAACCAGTATTAAGAGAGCGTACATTAATTGTTGCGAGTTTAAACATAAATATAATTAAGGTATTAAGTAAACAGCTAAAATATGCTAAACTTTAAGAAGAAACGAGCACAAGAGTATACTTTTAAATGTGTAATATTAGGTCGCTTCTTTGTGAAATAGCTGGCATAGCAGTTGTACTACTCCTACAATGTAACAATCTTTAAGGAAAAGTAAATAAATTGTCTATACACGGTTAGGTAGTTCCACAGTAAGAAAAAAAATAATATAAATTTTAAACTAAATATACAGATTTTTGTGCAACTGTATGTATCAGTATGTAATTGCTTCTAAACTACAATGTTACATAAGTTGAATAAATGCATATACTGTTTAATATTAATTTCAAACGAAAATTAAAGATCATTTAAAACGTTATCAACATGTATGTATACTACTAGTTTTAACCCATATTAAGGTGTGTTATGAATACCATCCTTAGTTTTATAGAACAGTTTTCCATCATGGGACCAACAATTTGAGTAACACTAGAAAATACACGCATAAAACGTTTGACATTTACACACACCCTTGGCATGATAGTCCTGTGCTAATGCTCTTAGATAACGTGCACGGAGTTCCAAGTTCGATGCTGAGGTCGTTCTATTTTTTTTCTGACTATTCAAAGGATAACTGACGCCATATACTTCACAGTCCTTGTCAGGATCGAATTTTCTAGAAATTTTAATGCTGGAATCGTGCACACGTCAGCTTCTGCTTGGTTTCACATTTGTTGGTTATCTGTCATTCAAGTTATTACATAAAAAATTGTGACGTTATTAATTATTTGGTATATGCTGAAGGGTTCGAATCCCAACACGGTCCGCTTGAAAAATGTTAGGCGAGCATTTTTCACAAAAATACACCCTCGTTCGGATGAGAGGTAAAATGGAGGTCCCATGTGTGAGTATTGTCACGCACGTTAAAGATCCCTACCTTGCTAGGAATAACAAGGGTTCGGCAAAATTCCAAGTTTTACAGGTAAAAAAACTCGCTTCCTGGCCAATGTAGTACCTTCGGGTGGAGCACTGTTTCAAATATAGATTTTAATTTTTAAGAAAATTTATTAAAAACTCCCAAAGGTCGATAAACGAACACGTATATAAACACTTAAAACGTATGTTCAGTACCCGATATGTCATTCGCAATTTTCAATAAAGAAATATGATACGATAAAATGTTTGATTTATAGTGAGAGACTTAAAAATCTAGTTCACATCCCATTCAGTAGTAATTTCCAATATAATCTAGTCTAATTTTTAAGAAAAGTTGATGAAATTGCATCAGACTTGACATATGCTTTTTCTCACACGATCATAAATATTTATTCTTTTAAAAGGACAGTTGACGTCGTCTTGTATCAAACATAGCAATCACTTTTTGGAAGAAATTTGAAGGTTTCCTGGAAGGAGCATCTAGGGCAAAAGAAAATCAATCCCTTAACCACTGAAAACCAATTCCAGTCAAATAACTATAAATTCTGATAGCTAGCTTTCGCTCCTATTGTTGAGAGATTTGTGTGGAGACTAATCGCATAGCTCATCCATGAGGGAGGGTGGTAGGGGCAGGGAGGGTCAGGATCCGATGACAAGTTAAGTTGTATGCAGTAGGTTAGAATTTGTAATGGAAAACGAGAAAATGCATTTTTCAAGAAATTTTTGGTTTTGTGGTCATACCCCGAGTTACATATTAAAACTATGGTTTTCCCCAATGCGTCATGCTAGAGATTGTGAGGTATTCTTATTTGCGGATGTGAGAAAGAAAGGAAAATCGAGTTGGTTTCCAGAATTCGATACGAGGCTTTATAAAATATTTAATATGCACGGGAAGACTCGATAATAGATTTAGAATTTTGCAAGTAAAATGTTCAAAATTATCCAACTTCTGTCACAATTGGGTAGCTAGTGCAGTCGAATCAATATAGAATCTAATTTTGTATCGATTTTGAATATAGAAGGTTCGGTTTTTAAAGAAAAAGAAATATCACAAATCCTGTGTTTGGATGTGATCAAACCCCCCAAATTGCTACATTCAATAGTGAATTTCTCAGTAGATCAAACAATTTTCATATGGCATTAGAAAATACATGCACACATCATTTCGACAAACGTTAGGCACAATCGCGCAGTACTAATGAATTCGGATTTAATGCATGGTATCACAGGGGGGTCTGCTGAGATCGTTTCTATTTTTTTTTTTACTTTTAAAGGGACACCCGATGTCTTATTGCATCAAACAATTGAGGCGGTTATATATTTTACGTTTGATTATGGAACATGATTTTTTAATTCTGCAAGTGGGAGTAATACTCTTTCTAATTTAAATTATTTATTAAATGTAAAATGATTATCTGAGAACAGTCAATACTTATGGAAACAAATGTAACAACATTTTTGGGACTATATATTGATAGTAGGTTGAAATGGGTTACTCGTCACATAGAAATACTTTCTAAAAAACGTTCAAAAAACTGTTTTGAAATTCGTACAATAGCATTTGAATTTGTATGCGAAATAACACGAGGGGCCTATTTTGCATTAATCGAATCACACCTACGATATGATATTGTTAATTGGGGAGACATCGTAAGAGAAATTAAATATCATATTTATTTTGCAGAAGAGGTCCATTCGATGCATTTATAAAGGCGCCAGTACCGACTCTTGTAAACTAATTTTTATAAATAATAGAATTCTCACTTTATTCGGCATATACATATTAGATATTGCAAATTTTATTAAATACAAATCCTCTCAAGCAACTAACTATGGTTCGATCGACTACAAATACTAGATCATGCAAGACAGACTTACATCACCCTACTACAAAATTGATTAAAACATCATGGTTTTACATGGGAAAAATATATTCAATGATCTACCAACAAACATTAAATCTGTACAGGATAATACTGCATTTTGTAACAAATTAAAAGGCCTCCTCTAAAAAAGAAACCTACTACGGTCTTCACGATTATTTTGCAGACAGCAGCAACTAATTTCATTAAATTTATTCTGAACTCAAAAATTCTACTTTTAAAGATGTGATAATTTATAACTGAAGTGAATGCATATGCATTTTATTATTTTAAAATATTTAATGTATTAATGACATATTCAACACTTTCATGGTATTATTATGAACTAATAAAATTGTTTGATCGATAACACAACAAAAAAATCAATAATTTTGTCATCATTGTCGCTACTTATTTGATATTAAATTAAAGCAACCATTAAATAATTGATAAGGCCCAAAGTGCAAATAGGCATGGATGAACCAATACTTACAGAAAGTTGCTTCGAGCACGAAGTACAAGAACACCAAAGCGAGACTGAGCGGAAGAGGTTCGTGGGAAAATGGTTTCTCAGGTGAAAGGGGATTCCAGACGAAACAGTTCCCAGGGACGAAAGAGCTCTCTGGATGAAAGGAAATCAGTCCCATAGGGACTGAAAACCAATTCTAGTAGCCTAGTGCATTTTGTAGCAAGACATGTTCTTTAGAGAGAAAAACTACTATACTAATCATTAAATTGGCATGAAATTAACTAATTCACCACAATAAGTTGAATATTAGTTTAAAATGTAAAGAGTGCATTAAAACTGATGGTTGTAGCGTATGAATATAAATTTAAGTCGCTAACCATTATGCGTTAAACTGAAGGGAGTTATTTGCAAATGGGGTCAGGTATAATATTTCTTTGGCGGTAGAAAACACTTCCTTCAAAAGTAAACTCTTTGATGTTACCTATGAAATTAAAATTCACAGAAAGCAAAATTATGATAAAGCTAGAACTGAATAAACATTAAACAACAAACTTTATTGTGTACCAGCAAATGCTTACTGTCATTTGATCCTTTTAAATTTATTACTGCGGTTATGAAGTATTTTCAGCACCGACACCAAAAAGAAATTGCAAATGCCAATCATGTGCTTCCACCTTGTAAAGTAGTATTTTACAAGTTAAACTACCTGTAAAGCAGAACACCCATTGCTTGTATCGATACTCAAAATATGCAGTTTGTTATTGAGTAACGAATAAAAATTATTTGAAATGCCCGTTGGTTGCAAATAATAAAACATCAATTTGTGGTTTTGTTAACTTTAGACCCCAAACCAAACCATAAAATTGTACGATAGACTTGTGCGGTGTAAACCGAAGGTCACTCACCAAGTAATTTCAATTAAAGCATGTGGTTAGTCACCTCATTATTTTTATACATGCCTTGAAAACATTTGATTCAATTCTAGTTTTTAAAAAATGTTTTTTTCCGAAAATACCATTCTATGACCCATTTTTACGCATCAGTTAAAATATTTGTATAAAGTTGTGAATCACTCTGTACATTGGGAAATATAAAAACCACAAAAAGAGTTAAAATGATTCAAAATAATTTCAAACGCTTTTTACATTTGCTTTAATATATATTTCTCTGCATTAGCCCCCTGAGTGGACACCATAAAATTCTCTGAAGCTACGCTGGATTGAAGCCCCTCGCTTGGGCTGCTATAAATGCTGCCGAGTTAACCTACAAACAAGTGCGGGATCACCCACCTTTGTGGTCGCCTAACTTATCTTCTTCTGTGAAGTTCGCCACAGCTGCTCTGCTACTTATACCTAAAATTATTACCCTATTTTCTACTAAAGGAAACTCGACTATCAAACATTCAACACAATTTTTTCTAACACAAAATTCTATACAACCAAAAAAAAACTTTATCTAATAATTATTTCACAAATAGATTACATTACAATCATCCTAATTTCATAATAATTCATTTTCAATCTAATATTTGCACTACAACTCTACTCATCCATAAATTCAGTAAAATAACTGGGCTTAATCATAAACCTTACTTTAAAACCCTGGTCTAATAATAGCTCATAGTAATCCTTTTTGTACATGTGTGCTAATTTTTGCACTAAAAATCAGATAAAACCTGCTTACTTTTTACATAAGCAGATATTACACAATTATTTTATAATACAAATTTCTACATAAACATATTTTCAAATCATTATAAATATTAATAATCAATTCTTTTGCCCAGAAAATTTAATAAAATACACCCCAAAAAGCACAGAATGTCATAACACCAAATAATCACAAAAGACAAATGTTTTTACAAAAATCAGTTACCTGGGATGGAGCAAAAACAGGTGTCTGCCATTAAACCATCGCTGACGTAGCCCTCATCAGCGACTGCATGCACAGGAATCACCCCAAGTTGACTCACACCATCTGGGACAGCAATCATCTACCCAAATTTCTATTCATCCAATCTATGGTAATTCCAATCCTTCATACATCTGCTAAGTTCCAACAACCTCCACTACTCCATTTAAGTGCTCAACAAGCACCAACAACCAAATTAAGAAAGTAGTCTCTAGTTACAGTTCAGCATGCTTGGCTTTTTCAAAATACATTTTATAAAATTTAAAACTGCTATTTCAACATTACACCAACTTGTGCATGTTTAATTGATTTCAATTAAAATATCAAACTCACTTGTCGCTTAACTCATTTACTAATGTTGCTCGAAGCTTGGATGAAAATTATAAGAGAGCTTCTCACCGCCGCCCGGTGGTTTATATAGACCTAAAAATGCCCCTCCACCCCGACTAGTATCACTTCCTAAAACACGCCATCACTACAAACAAGCTTTCTTTGTAAATTTGTACAATGGTCAACACAATTCCAAAAAACAATATGCACAAACAACACTCAACTGTAGTAGATTCTAAAATCCCACCGTTAACCTTCAGAAATTCATTGGACAATTGGCACTCGTATGCTAACCGTCTAGAAAATCAGAATTTTGAACACAAAATAAACGCTTTACTTCGAAAATTTAATTAAAATTTACAACGCCTATCGAATTCGTTGAAGTCTCCCGTCAACTGACACAAACACAAGCATCTAAAACATTCCTCTCGAATACGCATATATATGATCACCTCACTTTAACTTACATACGAAAATGTTCTGTCTTCTATTTTGTACCCTTTCTATATTTTCTGTCTGTTACCAGTTTATTGTATCTGTACGTACCTATGAGGTTGTAGCTAGAGTATAGCAATGTACATACCTGGAGATACTATCGAAGGACGAAGTTTGCTGGTCCAACGATTGATAACCAACGACTTTGTGGACTGTATGTTTAAGATGTGTTAGTGCTTCCTCTGCAAGCCGAGACGAAATATCCATTGAACGACAAGTTTGGTTATAACTTACAAAGTTCGCACTATTATGGCCATAAATAGCACTTGTGTAATTACACCCTTCATTCCGAACACTACACGATTATGAATGTTTATATATAACGAACCATAAAACGAGCTTCGAAAACATACCGAATTGTATGCTGCTTTAATAACGTCTTACCGTTTCGAACGATTAACTACGACTGCTCTTCTTACACTCTATTTAGGGGTGCAAGCACGTCGAAAACAAGTTTCTACCTGTTCGAACCTGATCGCGCGTAACCTTCCAATGTCTACATTAATAGGATACAGGAGCGAGTCGTCTTCAAATTAAACTTAATAAAATAATAAAAAAGACCGAACATACCGCTCACCAAAAATAATTAGAAACTAACTTATTTTTAAGCTAAAGATAGAACGATAATACAATAGGTTTGTACGTGAGTATATACAACAACACAAAAAAAAACTATATTACTGTACAGGCAGTAAGCATAACTTAACCAGTGGTCGTTTGATTAACCCTTGGCTAGTTTTTACAGTAGCAACCCGAATAACTCCATCATTACCCGGATGCACTTCAACGATGCGTCCTAAACGCCATTTTAACGGAGGAGTGTTCATTTCCCTAAGAAGCACTAACGAACCGATATTTACCTGATTCGATTGATTAATGAACCATTTATTTTTCTGTTGTAGAGTGTGCAAATACTCTACACTCCATCTTTTCCAAAAGGTTTGGTGTATTTGTTGTAGCAAACCGATCTAACCGAGACACTTTGGTATTCAATAAGTCTGGATCCGGTAGAGCCGAGACTGGACCGAGAGTTAAAAAATGACCTGGTGTTAAATACGAAAAGTCATTAGGGTCTGTACTCAACGCACATAATGGGCGTGAGTTCAGCACCGCTTCAATCTGCGCCAATACTGTGCACATTTCCTCATACGTTAAAATCTGATCACCTACTACACGATATAAGTGACCTTTCACGGATTTAATCCCAGATTCCCAGAGACCTCAAGTGAGGAGAACCAGGCGGATTAAAACGAATTCAATACTTTCCGACTCCACTGAAATTTTCATCATTTCCTTCACGGCTCTAGAGGCACTCACAAAGTTAGTTCCACAATCCGAATATATTTTTAAACAACGACCTCGTCGAGCGATGAATCGCCGCAAAGCTGCAATAAATGCTTCCGAAGATAAACTCGATGCCAGTTCTAAATGAATGGCTTTTGTGCTTAAACACACAAACAAACAAATATAAGCTTTAGTAATCCGTGGGCCTCTAGTCCTATTGAATGTAATATTAAAAGGTCCACCATAATCAACTCCGGAATTGAGAAAAGCCTTTCCTGGAGTGACTCGGGGAGAGGGTAAATTTCCCATCGAAGGCGATAAGAAGAGAGGATTAGTCCTAAAACAACGAACACAAGTTTTCAAGCAAGCTTTTACTGCTCCCTTTGCTGAAACAATCCAAAAATTTTGAGCGAGCAAAAATAATGTAGTGCGAATACTCGAATGTAAATATTTGACATGACAATCCATAATAATAAGTTCCGTCAATTTATGCGACTTTGGTAAAAGTAACGGATATTTTGCCTCAAATCCTAACTGCAAATTTTTCAATCTGCCGCCCACCCTAAGCAAACCCCGATCATCAATAAATGGGCTCAAAGGGCGAAACTGCTTTGATATAGGTTTTTTATTAATACAATTGTCCAGTTCCTTTTGAAATACTTCCGACTGTACATTTTTCACCAGAATACGCAATGACGATTGCAATTCCTGACTTAAAATGTTTCCCACCAATCGTTCTGAACGAGCAACTCTCAAGTTACATGCGAAACGTTTACAAAACGAAAGTACTCTTAATAGTCTCTGTAATGTTGAGAATTTGTACAACAAACAATCAAAGAAATTTTCCTGAGAAATTACCAAAAATGTTTTCGTAACTCTCTCTTCCGTAGGCAACGTATCCTCTATTTCTAATACCTTACTGGAAGGCCAATTCCTTTTTGCAACCAATAACCAAGGAGGACCCGCCCACCATAAGGGATGGTTGACCAGTTCAAGCGAATAAACCACGAAAAGCACAATCTGGATTGTACTTGACTCCACATGATACCAATTTGAAGGAGCTACATGACTGGATACGAGCTATCCGATTTGCAACAAAGGTTTTCAATTTGTTCGGCGTTGATTGAATCCACGCTAATACCACCTTTGAATCCGACCAAGCAAAAATATCTGCGAACTCCAAAATATCTTTAAATGTCACCATGACAAAATGAATTAATTCCGATAGTAATACTGCAGCACAGAGTTCCAATCTTGGCAATGTTATCTTGCTGAGTGGTGCTACCTTTGACTTAGCACATACCAAAGAAACGACAATATTATGATCCATATCCACACAACGAAAATAAATTACCGCAGCATATCCTGCCTCAGAGGCATCACAAAACCATGTAACTCTATTTTTGTAAGTTATCTCCAACGAATCTACGAGGAATTTCTATATTCGAAGCTTCCTGTAAATCTGATATAAACTTTCTCCATTTTGAACGAACTTAGTATGAGGTTCTTGATCCCAATCTAACCCCAATAACCATAATTCTTGGATAAACCGTTTAGCGAAGAACACCACTGGCACTAAAAGACCAAGCGGATCAAAATTCTAGCTATTTCCGACAAAATATTACGTTTAGTGCATTGTCTTTGTTGCACATGAATAGTGTATGCAAAAACATCTGACGAAGGTCGCCACTGAAGACCTAAAATTTTCAAAGAACTGTTTACATTATCTTGAAATGACAATGTTTCCATTTGACCTAAATTTGAGAAGCTTGCAAGAACTTCTACCGAATTACTGCACCACTTGTGCAGTTCGAATCCTCCAGATTTACAAAGGGCATTCAATTCAATGACAAGTTGTTTTGCTGTTGCAATCGAATCACAACCTGTTACTACGTCATCTACATAAGTATCTTCGACCATGGCCTTTACAGCAAGAGGGAAATTAGATGTTTGTAGCTTTGCTAGTTCTTGGATGGTACGTAATGCTAAAAATGGCGATGATGCCAACCCATATGTGACAGTATTTAACTGAAAGTCACAAATCGATTCCGAGGGCGTATCTCTCCAAACAATGCGTTGATAGTTACGCTGACTTTCTTTAACGAGAATTTGTCTATACATCTGCTTTATATCTGCAGATATGACTACACGATGTACTCGAAACTTCAACAATAATACAATTATATCTTTTTGCAAAGCAGGACCAACTAACAAATTATCATTCAAAGAATTACCTGCAGCATCTTTGCACGAGGCGTCGAATACTACTCTCAATTTAGTGGTAGTACTGTCTACTTTATGTACTGCATGATGCGGTATATAATACAAATTACTACATTTTAGAGAATCTACTGAAGGGACCTTAACCTTAGTCATATGACCACTGTCAAGATAGTCTCTCATAAATTCTTTGTAGCTCGAATACAAATCCAAATCCTTTAATAAACGACGTTCCAAACTCAAAAATCTACGAACTGCAATTTCTCTAGAATTACAAAACAAAGGTTCCGAATTTTTCAATGGCAATGAAACCACAAATCTTCCAGTTTCATCCCTCAAATAATTTGCACAAAAATCTTGTTCACTTTTCTCTTCCTCAGGCGAACGATGCACTGTGGAAGGAATATTCTCCAATTCCCAAAATTTACGAATGTCAACATCAAGTGGTTCTACCACTGCACAGAATGAAGTAAGCGAACGAGTAGGAGATACAACTTTACCTGTTAGTATCCACCCCAAAGTAGTATGAATGGCAACGGGTTCAAATGCATTGCCCCAACGTGATTCATTTAATATTATTTGAGCAAATACGTCTGCTCCCAAAAGCATTTCGATTGGCTGCGGAACATCAAATTTTGCATCAGCCAACTGTAAACCTTGAATATGTGGCCAATTATTTATTGGTAGTTTAGTAGACGGCAATCGATCACAAATCGTAGGCAAGATAAAACATTCAGTCTTATATAGAGGTGACGATAAACCAAGTGGACTAACAAAACACAATGCCTTGCCAGACACTGAAGATGACTTCAAACCTAATCCCTGAACCGTGACTTCATTTTTAGCTTTCCTTAACCCTAACTTCTGCCGACATTTTTCTGTAATAAAGCTTTCCATACATCCATTATCGATTAAAGTTCGAACAGAATGTAATTGACCGAATAATCTTGTGCGAAACCACCGCTGTAGCTAACAACGTGGTGGTATGGTCTAACGAAGTTGATATTAACGAATTAGTAGTGGTTTGTTGTTGAATAACCTGTTGGTTAACCACCGAACTTTCTTCAGTGGAAGATGACGAACTATTAATTGATGTGGTTCTCTGGAGAAACTGGTGCCCGACGATTTCCAAAATGTAATAAGGTATTATGATTTTGGCATATTCTCTACAATTCCACTGGCAACGACAATCTTTCACCGAATGTGCATCACCTAAACAACGAATACACAACTTGTGCCTTTTTACCACCTCATAGCGTTCTTGAGGGGATTTATCCAACAATTGCTTGCATTTATACAATGGATGCAAAGCTTGACACAAAATGCACTTTCTATCAGTAGAAGTAGCGACAAACGAATTTCTAGGCGCCGACGATGCGCTAGCGAATTTTCTAGTATCTGAAGCACCGAATTTTATGCTTTCCCGAGTTTTCAAGAAGTATCTAATGAAACAATCTCACTAACTTCCAACACCTTACATTGCCTTTCTACAAATGCTCTTAAATCCTTAAATGTAGGAACATCTACCACATTCTCCAACTCAAACCTTTTTAGAGTTTCACTGTCTAATTTTTTGGATAACAAATTAAAAAGTGCGAAATCCCACAAGTCGATTTCTAATTTTTCCAATGCAAACAAATTTTCATCGATGCAATTAATCAAACTTCTTAATTGTTTATGCGAATTTACCGTACTAATTTTCGAACATCTCTCAAGCGAGTTCCAATAAGTGGATGCTAATAACCTTTTGGATTGAAAACGATTTACTAAAATGTCATACGCCTTTTGATACGAATCATCCCCAATTGGAATATGTTTAATCAAAGCGTGTGTACTCGAATCAATGTTATCTAACAAATACATGAACTTCTGAATTGGCAACAATCTATCATTCTCATGAACCAATTTTTCAAAAACCGATCGAAAACTTTCCCAATCGACAATCTTACCGGAAAAGCGAATTATTTTTAACAAAGGGAGGGGGAGGTTACCACTAACGGGAACAACATCACGCGGTCCTGTAGCTGACATACCCATGACCGGTTTAACATCCTTCACGAATTCCACTTTAAATTTAGCAGCGAAAATTTTAATTTCCGTAACTAGATTACCTATCTCTATCCTCAAAGCACGATACTTCTCTAGTTCCACCGACTCTTCCAACACGACCGGCTGACACAAAAGTTTAAAATCTGATTCGACTTCTTTCGCAGAATCCAGCCAAACGTCTATCACACAACAATTATTTTCCGCTCTACCAATTTCTCTCATATTATCAAGAATACTATTTAATCTACTCCACGCTGTTTTAGCTTCTAAAATAATCGTTTCCAATTTATTACTCATTTTGAATATTAAATAACAAATATAAATTATCTAAGTTATTAAACGACGAAATTTCAATTATATTAATATTTGAAAGCGACTCCAAGTTTGTAGGTAAGGAATAACGAGATTTTATTGACGTAAATAAACACAAGTGTTTACAACCTGCACCAAACGACGAATTATTCACGCACCAATCACGTGATTACGAATACAACCGACACCAACGACAGCTGCACCATACCCTAAGGGTACAAAGTTCATTAACTACACCGTTAACGATATACGGCGATGAAGCGACCAAATGTACGTACCTATGAGGTTGTAGCTAGAGTATAGCAATGTACATACCTGGAGATACTATCGAAGGACGAAGTTTGCTGGTCCAACGATTGATAACCAACGACTTTGTGGACTGTATGTTTAAGATGTGTTAGAGCTTCCTCTGCAAGCCGAGACGAAATATCCATTGAACGACAAGTTTGGTTATAACTTACAAAGTTCGCACTATTATGGCCATAAATAGCACTTGTGTAATTACACCCTTCATTCCGAACACTACACGATTATGAATGTTTATATATAACAAACCATAAAACGAGCTTCGAAAACATACCGAATTGTATGCTCCTTTAATAACGTCTTACCGTTTCGAACAATTAACTACGACTGCTCTTCTTACACTCTATTTAGGGGTGCAAGCACGTCGAAAACAAGTTTCTACCTGTTCGAACCTGATCGCGCGTAACCTTCGTGATAAAAGGGGTGAGGTATTCAGGATGCATATTTCCAATGTCTACATTAATAGGATACAGGAGCGAGTCGTCTTCAAATTAAACTTATTAAAATAATAAAAAAGACCGAACAGTATCCTTGTCTAACCCGTATTTTATATCTCTTTTCCTTTATATTCCCTGTTTACAAGTACCATAATATCTTAACAATATTTACCTTCTCTTGAGTATCGTCTATCCCCTTTCTATATGTGGAGTCCAACCAACTATCTCCGTTTCTCATATGCCCATTATTATTAGTCCTTGTAAAAGTCAACCACTCTACAGTTTAAACCTAACACGCTGTATCTCCCATCTATTTTTCCTTGTCTCCTAGTCGCTTCAAAGTCAACAAACATCTAAAGTTCGTTTCATTTTAATACATGCTAAAACAGTTTAAACCTAACACGCTGCATCTCCCTTCTATTTTTCCTCGTCTCCCCTAGTCGCTTCAAAGTCAACAAACACCTAAAGTTCGTTTCATTTTAATACATGATAAAATACGGCCTCTCTATCTAATATCGATCCATATTCGTATTCAACCTTCAACGTCCTACCTCAAATATACTTGTTGTTCGTTTATAACGATCCTTTATGTAGTAAACCTTGACAATTATCTTCCATCTTTTAAATTAATACCGTGAAAGTATTTTCAACGTTCAATTTTTACTAGAAATGTTTTGTTTGCTTACACGGTCTTTTCTTCGAACCCTTAGCCATTATAACTTGTTTATCGACAACACTATTCTATCTTATGCTATAACTTAGCACGGTTAACCAATGTTAACGTGCTATACTACATTATGCTAAATTATGTATGCAAAGAAATATGTACACTTTGAATATCAGTTACCTTATGCAATTAAACAATTCACCCTCTTAAATTATTGATTTTCACTATATGCTGAATCTGAAAACTTTCGGATTAATAAACCTACAAGCTTTCTTTAAGATACAAGTCTTTACACTACCTTTTACACAAGTACATTTTCAATCTAATATTTGTAATTAATATATACAATTATGCTAGAACAACGCAAAATTAACCTTAAAGTTTATTTTAAATTGAAAATCCTATACTATCGTTTAGAAAAAGTCTCAAATTTTAATTGACCTGTATATTCATGGGGTACCCTGCCACAAATAATTATCTGCCTTATCTAGAACCCACTAAAACCTATAAATCCACAGAAATATATATGTTGAATTAAGGTACAACATTAAAATGTGATGACAGCTTCTGGTTAGTTGATACCTTCAACCATCATACTTTTGCTTCAATTTTTGTATACTACTGTGAAAAATTAACAAGATATAAACCGTAAGACCAGTCCTGTATAAATGTTTATAGTTCAATGTTCAATGTTTATATTTATACAAAACAATAACACGGTTGGATAATCGCTTTTTATCTCTTATGCTGATTATAAAGGTGTTGACCTGATACCTTTAATTTAACACATGGAAACTACAACAACTTTAATGGCAGAACTAATTTATATTGTTACAGATGTTTAATGAAAATGCTAGGTTTTCAAAATTCACTGAATTCTCATTCAAGTTGTTATAGCATAGGTAAAGCACTTACTGGTAAATTTTGATAATAAACAGATCGCTAATTCACTTGTAAAATTAGTTTATAAGAAAGCTAAATAAACACACACCTGCTTCTAATAACAGTAATAATACACATTATTAATTTAGAGCAAGCTACAGCAGTGCTACAGCAAATCTGAGGTGGACAAAAGTAATTAATCAAAAGTTCTCTATTCAAATTAATTGACGATTAGGGGAACTACAAGAACGGTACGACATGGCCAAATACATATAAAAGACTATATTCGAGAAATAACATACAACCTGAGTGATGCTTTTGCATTTTAAATATGGTGATATATCTCTCAACAGATGATTAAATTTAGTAATAAATATAGTGTAATGGGTAAGTACGTAAAGTGGATTCAAGAATTATGATGAGTTTTTTTCCTCGAAATCTTAATATCTACGGAGTTCATAACCATAAAGTTATATTTTTAGCATAAGTATTTTTTTTCTACTCCCATGTTTTAATTTACTTATAGACATTCATTATCTGTTCTTTACAGACATTCATTAAGATGCAGATTTTTCATAAACTACAAAATATTAAAGAAACCCTGTGGAGCAATGTTTAATGTAAAGTATAACTCCATTTGCCACCGTTATTTTCCTCTTAAAGTAACACATCTGAATACATACTTTGACCACTAAATGGCCATCATCAGTAGAAAAATTTTATAAATAGTAGTTTTCTACTGATGATGGCCATTTAGTGGTCTAAAAAAGTATTTAGAGGTGTTTCGTTAGGGAAAAAACAGTAATGGTAAAGGGAGTTATACTTTTACATTATACAAATTTATAACCAATAAAAACGCAAGATCTCAATAACATTGGGTCAATATCAAATACTGTGCGAGATTAATAAATCTAAAATGTCAATTTTGACAGTTCATATTTAGTGTTTTCCTTGTAAATTCTAAAATTTATTTTGCATTTACATTTTAATAGCTGTACTATTTCGAATATAACTATAAATCAAAAATAAACCTTCCCTTTAACGGATAAACTTGCTTTTCTGACATTTTCTATCTTCTAATTTGATATGCGTGATTGTTTCCATGGTTGCATACATGTAAGTTATATTTTTTATTGCAAGTTTAACAAAACTTTTATCTAAGACTCATATATAACATAACGTAAGATACTTGTAGTTTTTGCAATATAATGCTATATATTAAACACCCTAAAGAATAATGATGAGGGAATAATGACTCGACTCATTATTCCCTTGCATAGACCAACTTGAAAAGAATACATCCATACCTCGCTTTACGGCCTAGATACGTTCCACGAAACTTGGCCACAAAGCGATAAGCCTTATAAGGAATCAATTATTCTAATACAAATTCATACAAATTCAATGGAATTGGTTCCAAATTTGTTAAATATGTAACTGTAACATGGTTTATCATTCAAAATGCATTTTATCGACAATAATCTATAAACAAAAATGAAACAACTTCATGTTACATAAAATATGTGTATGTATACATACATAATTTTTATAAATGGCTTTAATCTGAAGACGATGAAGAAATGGTAACCTGCAGATCACTGTCGTCATTATGAGCACACACTGAATAACGCTAGTAAACAAGAAGGAATAGAAAAGAGTGTGCATCGAAATTGTACTTGCGCAAGATTGGCAATATGCAGACATTTCGACAGCGAAAAAAAGGTTTTTTTGCCGTTATAGCGAAACATTTTAGGCCGTAAATTGAAAACGTGCCTTAATTGGAGAGGACCGTTACAGCGAAATGCCGTATAAAGAGCGGCCATATAGCAAGGTATGACTGTACTATTAAATTGCAATACCTTTTAAATTTAAAACAAATGGCAAATACCAAATACTAAGTATCAATACAATAACACAAACAACTAGTCGAGTTAGTTTTCACTAATTTATTGTAGAATTTCGATAGTTTGTGATAGTTGGTGCAATTTTCGTATTTTATAGCAAAAAGTGCGATGGAGGTAATAATAATGATGATTCACTTTCTGATACACCGCCAGATATTAAAAAGTGGAAGCTACTTCTAAATTATTACAGGAAACATCAAAACATCCTATGACAAAGTTTATGAAACTTTCTGGCATATTCAGAATAAGACAACTTCCTTCTCCGAAAACGTTTTATTAGCATATTTTCCTGAATTAGGCGAAAAATACAAATTTTTTTCATTATGGTCATTTTACTCAGTGTTGAAAAGTGGCTTGACAATAAATTATGAGGCGGATATGGAAAAGTATGGTACATTTGCGTCCTTGATTAAAAATAAATTCAGAACGTCATGAAGCAAAAAAATCTGAAACGTTAACGTCCGAGGAAAGTAAAAGATTTATTGCAGAAGCACCGGATGAAATTTATCTGCTGCATAAGGTAAAAGTCAGAAATTGCAATATATATTTCAAATACATTATCATTTATTTAAGGTAATACTAATTATTGGAATTATGGGTGCTTGTTGTTCTAGTGAGCTCCATTCAATGCAAATAGAAAATGTGAAGGATTTCGGCTCAACGTAAACTAAAGTAAGAAAATTTACGATTAGTGATCAGTTGTACACGAATCTTAGCCCATCGCATGTGGTAATAAATTGTTTCTTCTTAAATTACCAAAACGCTAAATGCACCATACAACAAATTGGAAAAACACTTTAGCAATAAAAAAGCAAATAGAAATATATTTAAAACTGCCAAATCCTGACAGATACATGGGCCATTGTTATTGAAGATCTTCCGCTACACTGTAGATTGACAATATAATACACCTAAAACGTCATGGAGGTTGGAAATCGACACAGGTAGCTGAAAGCTACATTGACAAATTACTAAAAAATAAGTTGGTGACAGCTGACACAATTTCAAAACAAGTTGTTTAATTATTCCTTGACGTGATCTACAAGCAAGATTAACACTATAAAAAAAAACGCATAAAACTTGTAAAACGCAGTGTTATTTATTGAACAAACATTGTTAAAAACCAGAATACATTGCAGCTGTTTGCCGCCAACTCAATTTAAAATACTAATAGTCTGTATATGAACTGCACACGAGCATTCTTGTGGTGTGGAAGTCTAAAGCGCGAGTCCGCGCAACAAAAACAAACCAAAGCTACATAGTCCCACTTCTACAACCCTTCTTAATTACGTTCCGCAACGCTAACTAAACGGCGCAAAATAAAACTAATAAAAAGGTTCAAATTCAAATAATCCAAATAAGTGTAAATTTAACAAAGCTTAATGTAAGACAACACAAGTGTACAACTATGAAGCCTCCACTACTATAGCTAGCATTAACAATATAAGTTTCGCAACTAACAGATGTTGAGATCCCATCATCTGTTTAATTTTTCAATTATAGCAATTTTAATATTTATTTTATTGGAAAGCAAAGTTATAAAATATGGTTTTTACTTAAAATTAGTTGTAGATAAAGTATAGTATATAACTTGCTATATTACTATTATTCCTCGAGAATAATAGCATCCATTATAACATTGTTGTATAATATACTACAAAATAAAGTGCTTCTTATCATGGTAGGTTATAGAAAAAATAATGTATGCAACTCACATTTAATGGCTAATAAGACACTCGTATTCAATAGGACACAAGCTCAAAGCGTCTTAATAGCCATCATTAAATGCTCGTTTTCTCATTGGTTGGTAGTTTGTTTATGCGTGTGACTATATTAAAAAGAACATTTGTATAAGATTCCTAAACTACTCCTTAATTGTATTTAAATAAAAACTACAAAAACATCCATGCTGTTCTCTTTTTATGTTATAGCAGGTATTGAATAATGAAATTTTCACAGAAGTTGCTAAAGATTTACTATTCAAGAATAAAGCTTCAAATAAAAACGGTTGGATATATTTTTCATGGGCGTTTAAAGGCGTATCAGAAATTTTACTATCGAGAACTTGCAGTTTTGGTTCCTTTTCATGTTAAAAGTAACCATCCTTGAGTTAAAGCGACAATGCCATAAACCCATGGCATAACTTTTAACCTTTTTCTGTCTCTGAAAACATGTCTTTCTTTATAAATCTTAATTTCAAATTTTTATCAATTTCAATATTTCCTCATACTTTTAATTTGCAATAATAACTTGAAGTTATCACAGCTCACAAAACTCCAGTGAATTGGTGACCGCTCAATCAGTTCACCGCTCAATTGGTTTACCACTCCACCGGGGATTGCTCCATCGGTGACCGGTCAATTGGGACCCGCTCTGTCAGAGACACTCCTCAGTAGGTTTGATTTTGATAAGGTAATTGCACAGTTCGCAATAAATAAAATTTTAAACAAATGAAGATGCTTTGCATTTCTGCAGTACATTAAGTCAGCGTATTTGAAAATAAAACGTTGAGAAAAAAATACGAAACCTTCCATTTGTTTATGATAATTGTATAGATACCATAATTCATTTAGTAAAAATAACTCATTAGACATATTTTTGGATGACTCCATTTCCACAAGTGCGAACAAAGTCGTAATAAATAATTAGCTGTTTCACAAGCTTTTCGACTTTCAGGATACAAATAGAAGTTCACATACCATTATATTTAATTATTTTGAAATTTTAGAAATATTTTGTCCTTAGCCTTGAGAAAATTTGATTTTTCATTCATCTGAACAAATTTTAAAGCATTGTTTTTAAAATTGGTATTTCAGAAGCCGAAAACACACTAGAATGAATTACAACTAATTATTAAAGTCTGAAATGCATTACATCACACGTATGTTGCGATTTGCACAAACAGAGGAGTTAAGACCTTAAGACAAGCTCAAAGCATAGTAACTAGCTATGTGGTCATAAACCCACCAACACCTTGATTCATCATACATGTATTTTAAAAGCAGCAATTGGTTTTAACCTAAAATTTGACTTTTTGAGCTGCAAACATTTCAACAAATGGATTGCTTTAAGATAAGCACAAACTTCAATTACATAGTAAAAAAATCTGAAACGTGTTACAAATGAAAAGGATATTCATGAACCATACATGACACAAAAAATCAAGAAAAAATATTAGTGAAATCTACAATATACTAAAGAACACGTAATTGTCTGCATGCAAAAGCATCATAAACCGATGCAAACTTACAAGCACTTCCACCATGGACAATCTCTATATACACAACAGTTTTTTTTAGCTAATACTTCATTTTAGGAATTTTAGATCATTTAAAAAAAATTGACTTTTTTTCTTGAACTGGTTAAAAAAAACGATAAGAGCACAAGTTTGGAAATGGAAGTAAAAACATCTAGTCATAACATACCTAATACAACACACTATAAAAAAAGAAAATTTCTGTCAACTCATATACATTAAAAAAGTAAAAAAACGTTTCTCCTAGTGGAGCACAACAGGTAACTAGCACGGGGCACGGCAAGTAACAGGCTAACATGCGAACTTATTAATTCTGGCAAAGACACAAGCACTACAAAGAGGAGGACTTCCAACATTTAAAAAAAGGTGGCAGGAAACATAATTCATTGACACCAATTCGTGACACCTGATATAGTTTCTAAGTGTTTGAAAACATGCTTTATGTCTTCTTTTAAAAGCTGTATGTATTGAGAATATTACCTACGACTACATTTTTATTAAGTCACTATAAGAATCATATAAAATATCAATACCTTAATCCTGCTGAAAACGTAGAAAAAAATAATATACTTACAAAATTGACTCTACTGACTTTGGTTTGATAAATATCGCAATGGGATGTAGTTGTGCCACTTGAAGCCTCTTAATTGCATTACCACTTACATCCAAAATACAGTGTTTACCCTAAAAATTAAAAAAAAATCAATTAATAGTAGGAAAACGTAAAATGTTTTTGTTTTCTTCTACCAAGTTATGGTACACTTCTTCTTTACTCAAGTTGTTAATTTAGTACGAATTTATTTATTTATATTTGTGGACTGTTTTTTATATGCATTTTATCATAATATTTTTACAACACTCTCTACTTGTAACAAAGATAACATTGTATGTATTTTTAAAACAGGAAGTGTGCTTACTACTACTCTAGTAAAACTTGGCAGCATTTGACATGCTACAATTAATACAAATAACAAACTTGCAACCCAAGTAAAGCCTGCCATAACAATTATGTAGCTTTGTGTTGTCTTGCATTCTAGACATTTTATTGCATATAACTTTTATTTAATTCGTTATTGCGCTTTTCATACAAATTGTACAAATTTTTTAATTAAGTGATTATTTAAATTAATGTGATATACAGAGCGTCACAATTGGAGGATATTCTACAAGCAGATCTTTCGCTTTTGCTAAGTTTTGTAGCATACAGCAAACATAATCAAGTTTATACATATACACTCACATAGATACACACATGAAGATATATATATATATATATATATATATATATATATATATATATATATATATATATCGCTATGATACTGGATTCCTTGGCCTATGTACACAACCTGGATTTATTTCCACAAAACCCTGTAAAACCTCTTACCAATTATCCACTTCTGGATTGACGAATACCCCGATGGATATGCCTCGACTAGCTCAGCTTGTAGAAACCTATTGACAACAATCACAAAATGACCCACCTATAAATTTGATGTTACTTTTCAGATTTTCTGTATAAATTTATAATACCTTTCTTTAAAGTGCAGAAAAATAAAAATTTAGGTAAAACATAAATTTATCTTCTTTTTAGATTCTTTCAAAATAATAATATTACAACACTCTCTACTTGTAACAAAGATAACATTGTATGTATTTTTAAAACAGGAAGTGTGCTTACTACTACTCTAGTAAAACTTGGCAGCATTTGACATGCTACAATTAATACAAATAACAAACTTGCAACCCAAGTAAAGCCTGCCATAACAATTATGTAGCTTTGTGTTGTCTTGCATTCTAGACATTTTATTGCATATAACTTTTATTTAATTCGTTATTGCGCTTTTCATACAAATTGTACAAATTTTTTAATTAAGTGATTATTTAAATTAATGTGATATACAGAGCGTCACAATTGGAGGATATTCTACAAGCAGATCTTTCGCTTTTGCTAAGTTTTGTAGCATACAGCAAACATAATCAAGTTTATACATATACACTCACATAGATACACACATGAAGATATATATATATATATATATATATATATATCGCTATGATACTGGATTCCCTTGGCCTATGTACACAACCTGGATTTATTTCCACAAAACCCTGTAAAAACCTATTACCAATTATCCACTTCTGGATTGACGAATACCCCGATGGATATGCCTCGACTAGCTCAGCTTGTAGAAACCTATTGACAACAATCACAAAATGACCCACCTATTAATTTGATGTTACTTTTCAGATTTTCTGTATAAATTTATAATACCTTTCTTTAAAGTGCAGAAAAATAAAAATTTAGGTAAAACATAAATTTATCTTCTTTTTAGATTCTTTCAAAATAATTACAAAATATTTACCGTAAATAGTGAAGTTATAATCTCCATAAAATTATCAATCATGGTGTTTGATGCACCAAGCAAGAATTAATGATTTAGAAAATTATATGTAAAAATATTTTATGAATTAATTTACATAGAATGATTCCTTTTCTTTCTTTCGTTTGCAGTACTGTCAGCGAATTTACAATAGAAATTAATACAAATGATTTGAAAATGTCCTCGCTTTAAATTACATTCAAATTGATCCTAACTTTCAAACTATACCTTGGGTACAAGTACAAAATGAACACACAGACTTTTGTTATCACACCATATGTCAAAATAACAAGTTATTTTTGTACTTTAACATAAAAATTATTCTTGTATTGAATTTAATTTAATTTAATTTAATTTTAAGCTGAAATTATTAAAGATTCTATTTAACAAGGGAGATACGTGGACTTTCTCTAACATAAAATTTATCACGCATCAAACTTTTAAACTTCTATCGAACTTCAAGTTACAGAAGAACAAAGGAAAAATGTGGAATGTTCTTACCAAATAGTATAAGTTTAACCAACCATGATCAGCGATGTATCTAGAAGTTCCTCCTCAAAAACCAGATTTAAAACAGCATTAAACTTGAATTTTAACTTTAAAATAACAGTATATTCGTGCTTGAACCTTATCTTCTAAACATTCCAAATTTGATACATCATAAAACTGAATTCTTCTTCTTGAAACAAAAATTAATTTAACCTCCAAATTATTCCTCACACTAGTTGCATGCCACTTCTAAATTACATATTCTTTTTAAATTTCGGAGACATTCTTAACCGACTGCTTATTCAAGTTTCCTCAACATCACCATCACAATGTGCCGCCTGTCGCCTACCAAGCCATCAGTATCTCCCTTATTAACAACACCTTTTAAGTCCCATGCCCATATGACCATGGTTATCAATAGATAAACCCATTCAACGACCTTCACCCTAAGAAATTTAAAACGAAAGTGACAAACTTTGTCACATGACAATTGCTTGCAAACTATTAGAATGCAAACATAGAAGCGGAGAGTTGTAGACCATAACCTAATGATGTCGTCACCATGCTATAATAATGTCACCACGGTGACACTAGAAGAGTGTATTTTTATTGAAATATTCTTGTTAAATATTAGAAAAATTATAACACATCTGTAATTAGATTTGCGATGTAATTTAATAAACCAGATATCATCTACTATTGTTTATATACCATTATAATGGTTTGAAATGCACAATTTAAAATAAGTTTATTTATCTTTAAGACTTATAAAGGACTAATGCATGTCATTTCCTCCGAATTAAAATAAAAAATTCACGTCTTTAGATTGGAGGGAATTTTGTATTTTTATTACTATTTCCTATAAAATATTAAAGCATTCTCGATATACATAGAACCTAATCCATATTTACTTCAGAATCCACATTACTACACAACATCTATCTATGGCCTTACAAATAACCTTCTACAATACCTCCTAACAAAACGTAACTGAACTCAACACAAAATAACTCAAAAAAACTTCCTACTCAACAGTCTTCCTCAATTATTTTCTTATAACGGCAAATCAAGTTTATGTGAAATTTCCCCGTACCAAATCTAAATGTATATCTTTTAAAATATAAGTCGAATCACCCAATATCCTGTCTATAACATATGGACCCACAAACGGTAGATGCAACATAGCACAAGTATTCCACTGTCTTTTACCTATCCTCAAATTTTTAATTACTACTTCATCCCCTACTTGAAATCTCATTCTCATTCTAATATTGTCATTCATCTTATGAATAAATCTCCTCGCTATTTCATTCAATTGATGTCTAGCTTTCTCTAAATTATGGTCATATGTTGTTGAGTGAAGGAAATGAAAATGCAACCACAGAAAAGGTACTAATCACATGCATGCATGTGAAAGTGGTAGGTTTCCAAGTTAAGGTATTGGTTTATAGTGGTGGATTTTTATGAACTTTTAAAAAATATAAGGGATTTTCCTATGCTACCAGTCACTAATACTGACATTGCTGTTGGTGTAGGTGCAAACATTCAGAAAATCAAGCAGCAGGTATTATTACCAGTGGATATGGATGGGATGGAGACCGAAGTAATTTGTTTCATAGTACCTCAAAACTAAATAAAAGTTTCATTTTAGTGTGTAATCGGTTATTGAAAAATAAAGTTAGTTTAGATTTTAAGCAACTTCAATTGAAAGTATCCATATATGAAAAATATTGAGTAGTTCAGCTAAAATATGATATTGAAACGGGGAATCATTTACATATTAATTATGTCGAGAACAAGAGGAATGGCTCAAGACCTTGTCAGTCGTAAAGGCATTAATATACTGAAAGTGAGGTTAGTAACGTTATAAATAAGACAGTATTGTTAAATGAACAAGAAATGTAGCTGTCGGTAGTAAAAAAAAGGGTTTTCAGAGAGTACAGGATATGCTAAGGGTTATGAATATGAAAGTAACAAAAAACGAGAAAGTTCATAAAGAAATCGCATAAATGATAGAATATAATGTAGTATAGCAAGCACAACCATAATATATCTTTCAATTAATATGTGTTAAAAAGAAAGATGGTAGTGTTAGAATTTGGTTGGATAGCCGGTTTCTTAACGCACAAATGACAAAGGATTATGTTATTCTGCCAAACCCTGTTGAATTATTATCGAGTTTTAAAAAAGTTCTCAGTGCCATTTACTTTACGTCGAGTTTTTGGCAGGTTGAAGTTAAGAAGGGGCATCATAAATTTTTAGGATTTTTGTATAAAGGTCAATATGCCAGTTTCGAGTAATACCATTGGGCTTAGCTACAGCCACGGCTGGGTTGATTAGGTGTACAGGATTTTTGTATGAAGGTCAATATGCCAGTTTCAAGTAATATCATTTGGCTTAACTATAGCCACGGCTGGGTTGATTAGATGTATATGTAATCTTAGGCCCACAATTTTCACATTTTACTCGTGCATATGTTGATGACATATTCGTATACTCAAACTCGGCGCAAGAGCACGTAGTGCAGCTGGATGGATTATTCAGTCAATTAAGGGAAGCGGGCATAACTCCTAAGTTACATAAGAGTTTATTTGCTGTCAAGCGGTTCCCTTTTTACGAAATTTGATATCCGTTAAGGGGGTTGATATTGATCCAAGTCAAGTAGAAGCGATCCAGAAGTATGTGTCTCTGAAATATTAAAAGGTACTTGCTTTCTGGGTTTGATCAATTTTGAGATGAGATTCTGTTAAAACCTAGCTGCATACACTATTCCACTGAAAAAAAAGGGAAAAATGAGAGCGGACTGGTGACAGGCTAGTTGCTTTTGAAAATATCAAGAATAGATATGTACGAACCGCAATTGTGGTTCATCCGGAGTTATCAAAGGCTTTTTATATACAATGTGATGCATTATAATTTGCCTTTAGTGCTCATCTTTATCAGGTAAGTGGTAGTGAGGCGCATGAAATTATAGCATATACTAGCCGGGCATTAAAAGCTAGCAAAGTACGCTATAGGGTTATGGAAAAGGAAGCTTTAGCAGTTGTCAATATGCTTCAGCAATGAAGTTTCATGATATTAGGGAGAGAAGTCATATTAACGACAGATCACACAGTTTTATCTTAACATGCTGGTTAAAATCGACCAGACTATCTCGTTAGATTATGTTAATTCAAGAATTTGGCTTGTCCATCAAGCACTTTTATGGTAAGGATAATGTGGTTGCTAAATGCACTATCACGTATACCTTGTATGATTAAGAGGAATCAGGCCTCTTTAATTTTGATGTGCGGAAGTTAGCGCCACAATTTCAAAAGACTAGGCGTGTATTTCCGTTACGTCACAGTGCGTCTGCGCCAGATCGCGCGACGCGAGAGGGTTGGACGAATAACTTCGCGCCGACGTGTAAAAGACAAAAAGTGGAAACAAGTTTCCGTTAGACGCTTGAACGTGGCTTTTTCGCCCGAACCTTCGAGTAGAGTGGACGCTTTGAGGTATCGTATCGTGCCTTATCTTATCTATGTAGATTTCCTTTGCCTAATTGTCTTTGTTTGTTGCCTTATACCTGGTATTCCTGCCCATTCCCTGCATAGGTAGGACAATTTGCAGCCACCTAGGGCGAACCGTACTGCACGACCCTGGATGACGAGCCCATGATTGCCTGAGTGCTGGTCCGAACGCTTTGGAAGAGCGTCGGGCGTATCATCTTTAACTACCTCAACAGGGCCTCCGAGCCTGATGGACTTGGAATAGAAGCCAACTTTAACCCAGAGACATATTCATGTGAGTAATTGCATTAGAATATATTGCCTTAACTTTATATATTTTTCCGATAATTGCGTCGTAATTTGTGCATTGGTGACGTCATTGGTAGATGAGCGCCCAAAATCTGTACAAGATTAGCGCTACCAACTACCGGTGGTGTCTAGTAAACCCCGCTTCCGATGTTGTATTTATCGAACTTTAAAATGAAATTACCGTTTTAAATGTAAGAAAGTAGGAAGTCAAATAATGCAAGATGGGAAAAGTGCAAAAGATATAAAACAAAGATTAGCACAAGGTCATGCTGCATTTAACAAGAAAAAGCAACTACTATGTTCAAAGACAACAAATATAGAAACGAAGAAAAGCGTGCTGAAAACATATGTGTGACGTACCATAGGTTGTGAAATATGGACAGTAGGAGAAGCAGACAAGAAAAAGAGGCCCTCGCATTTTAGCCAGATAGCACCCACATCTAAATCAATTTTCCATTTTTTAAAAGTAATTATGTTCAATTTCCGCTCATTTTAACACATCAATAATATTGTTCCAGTTTGTATTTGCTATTTATTGCATTAATACTGACACAGAACGGTGGCTTCACTAAAATTGAAAATGAGCACTTTAACAGGTCGAGTCTGAACCTGAACATTACATTCCAAAGTCCAACAAAACCGTCTCTTCTGCATAAAAATTTCCGAGAACTGAAGATCGTTCATTCTAATCTCCAACTCGACCACATATTTAGCGACACTTCAGTCAATAATGACACCTGTAGCGCTAGATATGTGCTGAAGCTGATTTAAATTCATTCATTGTAACTATTGTAGTTTCAATTTAGTCCATTTTTAAATTTATAAACACGAAAGAGAACAATGTTAAATTATCATAGATGTTAAAAATCTGAAAGCACTGAATAGATATTTAACACATCAATGTTTGGTCATCATCGTCATTCATTCTTCAGTCCTGGAACTGGTTAGATGCGAACCTCCATTGTTTCCTAATCTGAGATAACCTACACATTTCCCTGAAATTCCCACAGTTTGCATCTTTCACTATTTACGTGCAATAGTCTGATTTAGGTCTACATCTACCTCTCCTTTTTCCTACATCCGCTCCCCAAAAATGCCTTAGAACGTATCCCGTCCTTCTGTCTCCCATTGTTTTTTCTTTTCACAGATATCTTTATTCCCTTACTATTTCTATAACCTTTTTGTTATTAACTGTATCTGTCCATGCTATCATCATCATACATCTGAAGTATAACATTCCAAAAGGCTTCTTCGTTTTCCTGTCTGCTTCTCCCAGTCCCTATTTCATAGGTGTACAGTGCTGTGTTCCACGCATATGCTTCCAACACTTTTGTCCTTGTTTCTAGGTTTGTTGTCTTAGAACATAGCCACTGCTCTTTCTTCTTAGATACAGTTTGGTTCCCCTTCTATTGTTTTGTAAATATTTACCCTATTTCACCGATATTCACTGTTAAACGAAGGGGGTTAAGCAACCAGACAGCTACCAAGATAATTTCCCCCAACACACAGACATTTGCCGAATTAATAGTTTTCCAATAAATCCTTTCACAGAATCAAGATTAGTTGAAAATATTGCAAAACCAACAATTGTATTTGTTTCTAGTACTTATCAGGTTTAAGTGCAATTAGTTTTTGTCATTAGGTTTTCCGTCATGGAACAAGTTGGACACGTACCTCCACTGATTTCTATTCTGAGCTAGCCTACATAGCTCCCCTTATATTGTTTTCTAAACATATGCTCTATTTCATCGATATTCAGTGGTATGTGTTAAGCAGCCTGCTGCCACTAAGATCCCCCAACACAGACATTTGACGAATTAACAGTTCTTCGGTAAATTCTTTGGTACAATTACTGTTAGTTAAGGATATTGTAAAACAAACACTTGTAGTTGCTTATAATAATCATCAGGTTTAAGTACAATTATTTTGTTTTTTCGTCATAAGGTTTTCCGTCTTGCAACTGGGTGGACGTGTACCTTCATTGATTTCTATTCTGAGCTAGCCTATACATTTCGCTGAAATTCCCACAACCTACATATTTGACTATCTGTGTGCAATAGTCTAACCTAGGTCTGCCTCTACCTCTCTTTTTCTTATCTCTGCTTGTAATAAATTCCACACTATTCTTTCATGCTTTAGTATGTGACCTATCATCCCATTTTTACTGTTTTCCACATAATTCTTTCTTCCCCTTTTATTTCTAGAACCTCTTTGCTCTTAACTTTGGCTGTCCATGATATCTTCATCATACATCTGTTTGTCTGTTTGTTGTCTTTGAACACAGTAATTGCTTTTTTCTTGTTAAATATAGCACGGCCTTGTGCTAATCTTTGTTTTATATCTTTTGCGCTTTTCCCATCTTGTGTTATTTGGCTTCCTAGGTTTGGTAAAAATGAATAAAATGGTTTACTTGAATAGTGCAGCGTGATTCATTTTCGTGAGCATCGTATTTTACAATATTAAATTTGTTGTGTGTAGCATTAGCTTTGTAACGCATCGCTAATTGCGATGCGATACCACTTAAAATAAATGCTTATATATACACACACACACACACACACACACACACACACACACACACACACACACACACACACACACACACACACACACACACAATATATATATATATATATATATATATAAATGGTAATTCAACTTTAAATACAAAGTTGGGTTTTCATTTCATCTTAATAACTATTTATATATATATATATATATATATATATATATATATTGTAGTGGTTTTAAAGGGTTAAATTTAAGTATAAACAAGGCAATTTCAAACACCCTGTATAGAGGAAACAACCAGAATTTACGTGCGAAATTTATTTCATTTAGTGAATTTAAAGTAACAAGCATTAACAAAATTTTACAAGTAGTGATTAAAATTTAGTTAGGCTCGTAAAGAAAATAAATTGTAGAAGCCAATGCAAATTATTAATTAATTTAATTGAGTTTAGTTGAAAGGGTTATTACGTTTAAGACGCATAAGAGCTTGAAAAATCGATAATACCAAGGTGAAACGCGTGGCTAACAAGCGAACAGCCGTTGGATATAAAATACCTTGAAACGTAAAATCCTAGAAATGTTGTTTTAAAACGTTTGTTAAATGAACACCTGCATGTTTTCGAAATGTCATGTTCCCCTTATTTGTGTAGATAGAAGACAGTATTCGCGGTATATCGGATAAACAGTCGGACGGTTCGCATAAATGCTAACTAAAAATTTCCTTAAAGCAAGGAAGGGATGGAGAATCAAGGATATGCTTCGGAATGAGACAGGCATAATAACAGGTCACTTTGAAACGCATGTATTCAGTCCACATGGGTTAGTTTGAAACGCGGACAGTAATATTGATTTTCTACCACTCAAACAAGGTTAGAAGGAAACATAGAATATGCATAAGAGAGGAATAGCGTTAATACAGGCGAGGTTTCACGACGTCACTGAATATCTCATTGGTCTATATAGTTAGTTGTAAGACAGACAAACACGGGAATATTGAATTCGGGGTTTTCAGAAAATATAATAACGACGAGCTAAATTTCGAAGATTTCAAAAACGGTTGAACCAAAATTTTAATAAGTATTATTTCAAATGAAGGATTTCGCGTGAAGAGTGGACGAGAGGTGACATTTCGATGTGTATAAATACTTTAAGAATATTAATAGGGCTCTCTTAGTAATTTCATCGCTTCAGACTACGTACAGAAATTTACCACGAGCTTGTAAGTATATAAAATTTTTTTTAAATTAAATAGTAGTGTTGGCCTCATAATTGAACGCGGATAGTGACGAGTCTAAATTTTATAGAGGTGCAACATATATTTTTAACAAGCTCGTGAAGTGACGTAATGTAACGTAAATTAAATTAAGCAATTATAAAAGAAGTGTAATATTTGGATTTGGATTTGGATGTATCGTGTATGAACAGCATTGCAGCACAACTTAGACGGTGTTCATCTACAAATAGCTGGAGGCGGGAGCAAAGCAGAACCACAAAACCGTGGGTGCAGGAACGTAACGCCATCATCAACGGAGTAGGGATCTTCAAGAAATTCCAGGTAACGCTTTAGAATTTGTTGTTTTTGATAAACTATGAAGGTTATTGTGATGTGTGAGAGTGAACTATGATGGTATTTGCATTATTTTGCGTATTAAAAATAATACGTATAACTAACTTTTATTATGGTATTTAAATATAAATCTAAAGGTGTATATAAAGCTTATTAACGTTCCTCAGGAATTTAAATATTTTTTTTGTTAAGAGTACATGGGTTTTTGTTGTGTTTGTAATAAGAGTATGCAACGTAAAAAGCATACATTAAGCATAATTGGGTTATCATGAGCTCACCATACTCCAGAGTTTCCTAATTAAAATTAATTATAAATAAAGAAAGAAAGATAAGGTATCATTCAAGGACCATTTACTCAGGTTACATTCAATGTGTTTGATATTTCTAGTTAAAATACTGGACTTTACAAAAATCGAATTTATTGAGGTGTAACTTGACCACTGAAATGTAAATAATCTTGAAGTGTTATTTGTAAATAGTGGTAAATAAATATTGTATGATTGTTGTATTATTTTGTGGTTTTATTGAGAGTGTGCGTGAACGATAAAGAGTAAGATAGTAAATCTAGGTATCCAAGAGGAGGCCCAACTCAGCTAGCCAGGGAGCTGTTGAAGAAAGCAATTCAACCGAGTGAAGAAGCAGGAATCGGGGTAAGAAATATTTTTTTTTTAATTTTATGACGATTTTTGGGAAATAAATAAAATCCTTGAATGTGTTTTGAGAAAGTACTGAGCTTATAAAGGGGTACACGGCAATATATATATATATATATATATATATATATATATATATATATATAGCTTAACAGAGCTACACAACCTAAATGGATGATGGTAAGAAGATGAAAATTTTATAGATGTAACCATTAATAAACTTGTTATAGAAGTTGATGGTGATAAAAATATATCAGATTCGGATAAACACAATGACTAACTTAAATTAATTTTTTGTTGGCCAAGCTTCTTGCATAAGCAAAATTAAGGTTCAACACTTACCTTTTCTGCTACTTCCCGAACTGATGATACGGATGTTCCATATAAATTATCATTATACTGCCCTGCTTCAATAAATAAATGATTTTGTATATCTTTTTCCATTTGTTCTCTTGATGAAACAAAATGATAATCTCTTCCATCAACTTCATATTCACGTTTAGGACGAGTTGTATCTATTGGACAAAAACAATGTTAAATCATTATATTTTACAAATTTGTTATATTCATGTAAAACATCAAACAATATTAATTAAAGAAATTTAAAGACTTTTTGTCTATCACTTGAGTTCTATTTTACAATTAATATGGTATCGTAATTTATACTTAAAATTAAAAAGAGTAAACAGTAGTAATTGTTCAGATGAGGCTATATTTCAACAAACATGTCCACTCTACACTCCATTCCAAACAAGATGGTAATAGATAGAACAGATGTTTGAGACAGATTCACAATGCTCAAATAATGTTGTCGTTCAAACGAAGGTGGGAAATTTGAAATGTCTAGCTCTTCCTCATTGATTGGTTTATATATAACCTCTGTTTCAAAATAAGTGTCCGATTCATTTTTTATGTAGCCGATTATTGTAGAAAGAATAAATTTTTTGATTTTTATCTATTTCAACAGTTCATGTAACAAGCGATAACAATAGTGTACTTAATGATTTTTCATATGAATTTATGGCCAGAACCACTTTCCTGATCTTAGGTTTTGGCCCCCTTTAGTTATCCCCCCCGTGCACTTCAAGAGTAGGTGGCATCAAGATATTTCCCGATTTAAAACATTTCACATCCGATGGCGATCTGGAGCCCGTTTCAAACACTTACACCACCCATCTCACCGAGTTAGTCAGCAACCATACTTGTTAGTACAGTCGTGGTTTTCAATGCCAAAACGAAATTTTTAGCGAGGTACTTCACTGAGTTTTTCTGGATTACCAGCTAGATTTGCTAGGGACAAAACTGTAAGTAGCATACACTGCCACAGTTATTGTCTCTTTATAGTTAAAAATCAACATTTAAGACTTCCTATTTAGCATAAACATGACACTAGACAAGTAATTAACAAAAAAGTCGCCCCTTTCTGCCGTAAGGATGCAAACCAACGATTTACTAAAATTGTAACTCAAAAAAATGTTTAATCTGTTACCTCTGGAAAATAGAATCATTTGTAATTACAGACAATTTTTTGAAAAAATGCACAAGTTGCATTACTGAGAATTTTGTTAAATGTCTTGACCAATTCTAAAGAATTTTAGTGACAACAATTTACCCAAAGATAAATTATTTGCTTGTTTAGCTTATGTTGAAATTGTTGAAATTATCTTAACAATAATCATTTTTGCACGTATGGGTTTTAGAATGTACATGCAAACTATCTGCAGAAGTACTTTATCTGCGAAAGTGTATTTATGTTTATATTATTATATTATATTGTATTATATTTATTATTAAATTATAGTACTCTTGGAATGTTTAAACAATGTAAAAGTAGCATATTAAACATTCAAACATACAATTAAATTATAAATCCAGCTTAATAATTAATATTAAAAACCAGTATCAATTATTTGAGGGCAGTCGATCTGCTTCCGACGGAACATGTGTACATAAATTTTGCACGATCTAAATATGCTTTGTCAATGTCCAATCATAGGTATTCATATTTAACCAGTAATTTTAAATCATTACCTCTAATTAAAAAAAGAGTAAAACATTTGGGATTTCGAATATTATTACGCTTTGCAGGACCCAGCCCCACTTTAAACATGATACTTACTAACCAATAATGTTAATAAGTATAATCTTTAAATAGATTTAAAATGAAAAATACTTACGTGGAACACAACTGCCAAATTTATCAGGAAATTCAGAAATAAGATCATCATTTATGCGATCCTTTAATGGTCCTAATATAATAACAGGTCGAGTATATGTAATTTGCATTTGTTGAACAGGTTCATATGATAACACACTTTCTTCATTGCCTGCAAACAAACAGTGATATTATGTAATACAAAATGATGCACTGATATTTCTACTATTAATTCCTAAAATGCATACTCTAAAATCAAATCCTCAGTAATCCTAATTCTATCTAGTGAGTAGAAACAGCACTCATAATTATTGTTGCAAACTTCTAAGTAAGAAGCTTTCTATTAGTATCATTACTAACAAAACAAAAAACTGCAAATCTGCAACTTAAATCAAAATTTCAACACTATGTAGTTACTCAAAACTCAACCTTGTTAAAATTAGTGTAATGCATAAAACTCTTGTAAAAAACTAGGCTAAGCTATGCAATTTGTTTTGGCTATTAGCTATTTGCTATTAATATAAATATGGCTATGAAAATTATTAATACGACCAGAATTGTATGCAAAATTAAAAAAGATAATAAATTTCATTAAAACTAAACATCGCCCATATAGAATCTAAACTAAGTCATGTTATTAACTACATAAATCAGTGGTGAGATATAATAATCTATTGATAGAACTAAGGCACTAACTTTACAAGCTAAGTGAACCAAAAATAATAAGTAAGAAACAATGAAGTAAAATATCACTACTTGTAATATATTGATGTAGTAGACTATATAAATTTAGGTAGGATTCATTCTAAAAAGATATTATTTTATATATTCTCTGCGATTCACCAGATTTATTTACAAAAAATGTTTAACTCATTCACTATATATTACACAAAAATGTTGCAAGGCATATTTGGTCATGCCATCACTTATTTGGTTTTAAAATTAAATTAATAGACAGTTTCGAGTTCTGTTTTTGTACATCTTAGCAGGTTATGTGCTATTGTGGCAACTTTAATTTAATACATGGACTTAGTGTTTATAACAAAGTTGACCTCAATTACTTTATTATCCTACTTGCCTTTTCCTGTTATTCCCAAGTGAGTTGAAGAATTAAGTGTTACTTCCACATTTGGATACAGTAAGTTATAGTTTAAAATTTTTGCTCATTTTGGTTGTTATAGATAGCCCTTATGGTTTTTTCGATTTTTTTATATTTGATTGTTTTTTGGTAAAGTAATAAACCAGAATAAAACAAAACAAGAAAACATACGGTTGGCTAAGTGCAATTTAAAGTTATAAATTCCTTTACAAAATAGACATACGTGACTTAAGAAGGTACAATGTATCAAAATCCACAAAACAAAACTAGATGTGTACGTGATGTACTAAAGCATTGCGACGAGAAATTGGGATGGTAACTACATGGAAATCCGAAGGCTGACATGATAAGTCAAAGTACAATGCCTCAATCAACAAAATAACTGGATAAACCAATTGGATAGGTGAATAAGCGGGTCTTTAAATAACTCACAAGCTGATAAACGAATCAGTCTTTCAACAATTAAAGCACGCTCCGTACTGCTTTGGAATCAAGATAACACGCGAAGTTAAAATATCAAATTAAATTTCAAGAATAGTACAAGTGCAAATATAAAACAGAAATTTGCCGTTTGATAGTTAAAAAATTGTAAGTCCAAAATTTTAATTAAACCTAATTTTAATATTTATTAACTTGGCGTCTATCTGAAAATATATTTGAGAATATACCTAAGAACTTATCTGAGAGTTGATTTAAGAATCTAAGTGTTAAAATAAGCTTTGATCTAAGAATCCACCAACAATTAAATTAAGAGTTTAACCAAACTGCACTACGCAATTAAATAAGCAACAAACAAACAAAATCAATAAGAAGCTGAAAACAATCCAAGGACACTGGTCAACAGCACGCAGTGGCAGCTCTAAGAATTGGGGCATGCAGAGACACGCAAGGAAAAACAACAGGTCAGATATAAAATATTCTTTAAAAGCATAAGGCATAATTTTCTTTTTGAACATTTTAATTTTTGCACGTACTGAAATATTTATGTAAAAAGTCATCAAAAATTTTATTGATATGAAAATTACGTAAAAGCGAAAGAAGGTCATTGAACGTTCAACGTACTTCAAGTAGTATACAGAGTGATTTTTGCTGGCTTTAAACTGAAAAGGGAGTTATAATTTGGGGACAAATCGATTTATATTGTTACTTTGATTCAGGGATTTTCTTTAATAGCGAATAATATTATAGAGCTACAAACTATACATATTTTTGGTTATTATATAAATTTGGATTGATCCAATTGTGTGAAATTTAAAATTTATCTTAGGTTACTTAAAGATACAGAGCGGTGGCGAACAGCAGGCAACTGGATGTTAAATACATCAAAGTACGACGATATCATAGTAATAAATATATGTGTATATATTTAACGAGAGGTCATTGATACCCTCATTCTAAAAATAAATCCCACTATAATACAATAGAATCCGAAAAAAATAGAATTTTCCGTAAATTCATGGTTACGCCTTGTATAATACAAGCGTACCTTTATTCATTGATACACAATGCAAAAACGCAAATTGCGCGTGTATAAATAATCACCCTGTATTATATAAATGTATTGTAAATAAATAACAAGTAACGTAAGTCATACTAATAACAATAATTAACAATAAGATACCGTAAAACGCATTTAAATGCAAACGTAAAAATCGATGATTTTAATACAAAACCGTTTATTTTACTTATTAATTATCAATACAGTTTAGATAAAAATGCATTTGATTTGTTGTAAATAGCATAAAAGAGTACAGCTTTACGCATTTTGCATAAATATAAATAATTTAGTGTAATTATATATAATACGCAAATCTTTTTGCATTAAAAAGCAATCAAAGTTCAAATTAATTAACCCGTGAATTGTAGCAATTGATTCTAAAATAAAGAACGTTCTATAATATAAGTTATCAGTATTTAAAAATTCATATAAATTCGTTAAATAAACATTTTCATTCCAACAAGCAGCTTGAACATCGAAAAAACCTGCAAAATCCCTGGAATAATTAATTATCTTTTTTCATTAGTATGCGACGCCGCAATAATAGTATATGAGAAACAAGGATAGAGAACGTGTCGCGGATCCTAGAACAGATAAAAAGGTAATAAGATGTTGAAATTTTATACGCTAATTGAGCATTTCGGGGAATGTTACATCACAATGTTCGAGATTATTGTGGAAAAACTCTCGAAAATAGATAAATGTGTATATAAAGAAGCGCTTAAGGAGGAATTCATTCATTCGAATTCATTCATTAAATTTGATTCGATGCAGTCGACATGTAAAGTAGATCAAGAAATGTTACCTTAAAACGCTAGCCGTTGCTTTATACAGAAGTATGCAGTAAAACATACTTGCGAGATTGCAATGAATATTGAAGTGATGTTATTAAACCCAAATTACATACAAAAATGAAATTATTAATTATGAAGAAAGTGCAAAAATTCATCAATATAAAGCTATTTTTAAAGATGTATTAAATAATTGAAAAGAAGATTTAACCCAAAAAGGTACTTTGATAATTGCTGTTGGAAATCAGGAATTTTAATTTGTAAGTCAATTTGGAGATCAATTTAAAATAAGAAGATTTTTAATTACGAGAAGCGTTTTGTGGATTCTGCAAGTATCACTGTTAGATTTATTTTTAACTGATATTAGAGTATTTAGATCTAGTTTAAGATAATCCCAATAATTTTTTTCTTGTGTGAGGGATTTTTTTACCAGGAGTTTATGTTCAGAGTTCGATATACTCTGATCTTTAATAGATTATATGTCAAGGATTTTTTCTGGCCAAAAGAAATCTTCGCAACGTGAAAATAAATTAGAACCAGGTGAAAGATCCTCATAAGAATAAGTTTAATTCTGCAAATGTAAAATACGATGAGCAGCAATAATTTTGTTTGTAACAAAGACTTCTTAGAAATTATTTTATGCAAGGTAAGTGAACAACTTCAAGTTTACAAACCACAAGTATCTGTTTCACAATACTCTTTTAGTGGCTCCCAACACGAGGCAGTGTCACAGCAATATATATATATATATATATATATATATATATATATATATATATATATATATATAGCTGTGCCACGGCCTCGTGTTAAGGAAGTGCAATTATATACCAAGTATACAGAATATTTTATAGAGTAGTACGAAATAGACCAAACAAACCATTATTTAATCCTGTAATATAGTTAATGCCAACTTTCTAACCGTTTGCCTTTTTATTCAATATAACATTCTAATTAAGCAGTTGTTAAGATTTTATATTTTATCTCAATGTAGAGAAAAGCAAGATTTCCGAGTCATTTGACCTGTGTACTTGTTAACGCATTACAATATTTTCATGTCTTTTACAGTATGAAAACTACACAGAAGAAAATACAAACAAAAGAGGAAGCTAGGTTCAGCTATATGATTTAAGTTGAAATATTAAAAGAAAGGTTAATTATTTACTTTGTTCGTCAATAATTACATGACATCTAAATTTCAACAAATTACATTAATATTTTGCAAGACGTTTAAATATTTCAACATGCCAGCGTGTTTTGACTTAGGCTTATCAGACATAGGCACTTATACTTTGTAGTACAAAGCTTTACAGCAGTTAGTTGTTCAATACAATACAGTATATGTATCAGCTAGGCACAGAATGATGGTGCTGCTTTAGTATTCTAAAGCAATGCATCGTCGCCAGTAGTGTCACTGATCTCAGACACTCTTTTAAAAACCTGATAGTATTCGTGCATTTTTTTAAACAAAATTCTAGCCCATCAGATATATCTTTTTTATTCATGCATAGTTGGTCTTTCAAGACATAAGTTTGTTTTTTTTCAATAATTTTAGAAATTGTTAATAAAGCATGCATATGTTTTACATATTTGAAATCCGAATAAAACAAACATGGAAAATCACGAAAATTGAAGATGGCATCCATAAGAAAAACAAAGTTGTTTTTTATTTATAATAAAAAGTTGCATTAAGAATGTTTTACAAATTTCAAAAAGCTATAAATAAAGGAAAATATGGATAAAGGTAGAATTTGACAATTTCCAGATTCTCTGCTATGTATTAAAATTTAAAAGAGATAATTGGATATGCATTTTATTTAGCGTTTCCCAATCAAATATATAATTTTTGTCTCATTTAATCAACATTATTTATGCTTTAGTTTCGGATTTACCCATGCTGGACATGCTTATATGAGCCATCTAGTTAATTAATGAAAACATAGGTATTTCTTTAGAAGATATCTAAAGAGATATCGCATGGTACATAAATTATTTTCAAATTTAAACGCATCAGTTGTTTATTGCCAGGCAAACAGAGTGAAGCTAATAATTATAAAATCAGTTATATAAAATATGTGTATGTATGAATTACACAAAAGTTTAATGTTTGACTACAAAAGTTAAAGAATAATTTTATAAAATTAAGTTTAATATAAATACGCAATTTTTGACAAACAAATTATCATGTAGAACATAGTCACCACTAGCAAACTACAAGTTCTAGTGATACTTTTTGAAACTTTGTTTATTAAATACACAGTTGTGCAAACAAGCAGCTGTAGTCGATAAAGTGATGGTAAAAAGATACCTCTACCAGGGTTAAAGATTCCTTGCTGTCAACAAGATCTAGGAATTTGTGCAAAGAAACTAATTTTGTATATCAAACATATGTTATAACAAGACAATTAAAACAACTTGTGAAGATAGCATCTTAAAATACTTAGACCAATGTTTTCTAAAATAAAGAGTTCACTGTTATAAACCGTATATTTCACATTTAGTGCACGGATAAATTTACGTGGAGTTATAATTATCATATTTTGAATGGTTATTGTATTTTTGAATAACAATCAGTTTGAATTCCTATTGTTATTTAATTACTTATATTACTATATGTATACTAATGTATAAGTTCATTACTATAGTGCCATATTTATATTAATAAAAATAATGTAATTTATGTAGCTCTATTGTAAATCAATGTCAAATTGTTCAATGAATGTTTAATTACACTTTCCAATCCTATATGAAATGTTCCAACAATAACTAAAAAATGGGAATAATGCAAGGGTCGTTGCTCACTGCCATGCAGGCACAACAGTCACACTTACTATCATAATTATCATTATTCTCCAGATATATTAACGTGATTTCTTCCATGTATGGCAGTTCAATTCGATATAATATTTCACCTGTACTATGAAACACAGAAAGAAGCCAAAACAAAATTATATAGTAACTTAAAACATACCACACACAGCTATAAATAAATTAAAATAATACTGTACCTTCAGTGTTGGCATCATCTTGAGTATAACAAAGCATGAATGCTAAAAAGAAAAATCAGAATTAGCATAAGAATTTGTAATATTGACAGTACAAAAGTACACAGCTAAATACAGAAAGAAATAAGTGTGTTAGTACTTACGGGTAGGTTCAGTATCTTTATCAGCAATAGGAGTAGTAGAACGGGAGTAGTCTGTAGTTTAAAAAATAAAATAGCATAATAAAATTATACAAACTAAACTTCAGCAGTGTGTGTTAGCAAATTAAACTTAAATATGTAAAAAATATTAACCAAGTTATTATTAGCCAAACCATTAAAGCAGAAGTCCTAAAACTAACTATTCAAGAGTATAACTTAGTTATTTTAAATGCTACTACTCATAATTGTACTAAGCACCATCTTAGAAATTAAGGCCTAATACCTGAACAAATAATTTCATTTATTAATCTCTTAGCATCCAAATTGGTGGAATTAATTGAAACAGTTATTTCAAGAGTTGTAATTCACAGCAGCCCCAGCACAACCCTCATATAAATTATTTCTTCATTTGATTTAAATTTAAAATGCATTTTGCAAATTTGATATGTATTTTTAAATATTTTGTTTTTGTACGAAGTGTGTGAGAAAAGTAATGAGACTGATTTTTTATTACTTTTCAAACAACAATATGTTCCCTTCAAAGTAGTTCCCCTTCGGCAGCTATACACCAGCGCAGTTGTCATTCCCATTCTTGATAGCAGCACTGATAGGCTGGCTTCAACTGGCAGGGCCGGTTACTTCTTTTGAATGTTCTCCAGAATCCACAAATGACGTCCTTTTAAGACATTTTTCAATTTCGGGAAAACAAAGAAGTCACCAGGACACAGATCATGTAAATAAGGGTGCCGTGGAACAATAGGAATGCCTTTTGAAGTAAAAAATTCAGTAATGAAGTGGCCGTGTGACATAGGGTGTTGTCATGATGCAACATCCACTTGTCTGCAATGTCCCATTTTACTCGATTCACCCTTTTCCTGAGCCTTTTAAGTACATCTTTGTAAAACACTTGGTTGACAATTGTCCTGGACAAATTCTTTAAGCACAATACCCCTACTGCCAAAAAAAGCAAATCAGCATTGTTAAATCTTGGATTTGCTCATTTGGCCTCAGTGTGCCACACCGCATTTTGTCTCAGGATCATACTCAAAAATCAAGGATTCGTCACTTATGATCACACGACTGAACTATTCAGGGTCGTTGGCAATGCTCTTAAGGAGATCGACCCACGCGTTTCATCTGCTCTGTTGGGAAGATTTTCGGCATCATTTTGGCACAAATTTTTTGCATTTGCAAATCTTCGGTCAAAATTTGATGTATGGCAAAAGTGTTTAAGTTTAACAGGTCACCCAACATCCTTATTGTTAATCAACGGTCTGATTTCAAAACAGCACGCACACATTCGACGTTTTCGTCGGTTTCTGACATTGAAGGTCTCCCTGAGCGAGGTTCATCTTCAACGTGTTCTCCACCTTCCAAAAATGATTTGAGCCCAGGAAAAACTTATCCTCTTGATAAGGAATGTTCCCCATAGGACCATTTTAACTTTTAAAATGTCACACTAGCAGATTCCCAAAGATTAGCACAAAAGTTGATGGCATAATGTTGCTCTAAATTACGTTGTTCTAATTTCGTAACACAACAAAAACACCACTAATAGCGCTCTCAAAAATTACGTGCTGCCTGTATGGAGCTAAAACTTGGACTACGCATTTGGAAAGGATGAACGCAAAGATCTAGACAAGTAGAACAACACAGCATTGCCAGATCATTCGCAGTGTTGTCAGTCTCATTACTTAGCTCACAAACCTCATATATACAACATGCTGCGCTTTTCTAAAAGCAAACTCTTAAGAGAAATTGAGGTCATTCGTAAAAAGTTAATAATATTCTCTGAATTGATTTTCGTTGCCTGGATGTAATCTGTTAAAAGTTGCTAAATATGTTTTAACTATAAATAGGCTGTGATTATAAAACAGTTAATATTTCAATAGGCTTAGAAAAATAATTTACATTTTAGTTTGGAACTGTCAAACTACTGCTAATATACTATACGGTTCCAATTGTTATAAAATAATTGATCTAGTTATATATTTTTATTATTAACAACTAATAATTTTTGTCATATGACTATGAAGATAGTTCCTATAAGGGAATAAGCAAAACAATTTCCAGATATACTTTTACTGTTCATAGTGTAGTCATAAAGGTATTAAAAAAAGAGGGCCCGAAATAAGAACATTGCTACATAAGTAGTATAATTATGTAATCTGTGACAAAGTTGAACAAATGGAACTTAATTACACTAAATGTTATACTCGATAATTTAACTTTGAGATTGGTTATATTGCTGCAAATTTGGAATTATATCCACCCCTTAATGCCAAAACATCGTAAGCGATATTTTTAGCAAAAATACTTTTTTTATCGTAAACTACAGAAAATATAATAACGCATCTTTTGCTGCTACTCAGAGAACATAACTAACATCAATTGTGAAAATATGGACTGTCCAACCTTTTGTCGTAACCTTGTTGTTTATAAAAAGTTAACATCTAAATTATCGTAAGCAAAGAACATTTACATCGTAAGCGCCTCAAAAGGTCAGATATGCTCAAACAAAGTGTGTTATGGTGTATCGTAAGAACAAATAGCAACGGTGATATCCCTAATAATAATATTTATTTAAAGTAGGTAATCCTAATATCACTATACATTATAATAGAAAATACAAAGAACATGCTTTCTTAATTTAAGTAGATATAAATACAAATACTTTTAGTGTTGCTTAGAAGCTACTCAAGACCAAAAGAAAAATTAAGTATCAGTAAGAGCAACTATTACTTAACTACAACAATAACTACTAACAATAAAAGAAGATCACATTATACTCTGCTTACTTAGAAATGTGTAACGGTTTTTACTCTCAGACGAGAGTCGATGTCCGACTGCAGTAATGTCAACACTCTTCTTACATTGTTAATTCCCTAATAATTAAATTTAAGGAGTTTTGTTCACTTTAATGCACTTACGACTATGTTTCAGGTAAGTTAGAACGAGTTTATAGTACAGTAGTACGTGTAATGTGTGGTGAATAGAAATGTTTGTTGCTTGTGTACAGATAAAATACGGTTAATAGTCAATTATAGTTCTTTTCTGTTGCAGTCAAGAGGAACCACGTTTAGCTTCAATGGCAATAAAATCGTTAAGATTCAATAAATGTTGATATCTCACAAAGCGTTTCTGAGCCTCCGCAGTTCTTGCAATTAATAACTGCAGGGATCCAGAACTCAAGGAAAGATGATTATTTTTGATGTTTGCAAAACCGTTATAAATTTGGTGCAATAAGATAAATGCCTTCTGGCTATGTAGTATGTGTTTCGTAGATACTGTGATACACTTCCGCGTTTCATAATATTGCGCAATCGTTAATATAACATGATTACGCTGCAAATTATATCAAATACCAAACACGTTTAAAAGTGATACAATGGTTAATCTATAATATAAATAATGCAATGTATGCACTTAAAACGCGCCTTGCAGTGTTATCTCAGGGCCATCTTCTTGTTTTTTCGGTGTGGGTCGGCTACGTCCTTGTTGATTCCAGATTTAGTCGTCCCTCCTCTTTCGTTCGTTCGTAGGTAAGACAACAAGAATACAGGTAAAAGTACTCGAAGATAAAGATAAAAGGGAACCTACATCCTAAAAAAGAGAAAAGACAGACACGCAACACAGGTAGCTGTTTTCGGCTTCGAAGTCTCGTGGCTAATGGCGTCATACTACACACCGCGCACATACGCTATTCACTCCGCGCCTGCGCATTCTTTCGTGCAAACGCAACTGTCCAGAATGGCGGAAATTAACAAGTTTATTTTAAAATATTAGCGGGAATTTACCCACATATTTAACAATGTACATTTCCAAATTTGGAATGTATCAACTGTTTAATTGTGCTTTGTAATAAGTGAAATAATCCAATCAAAATCTCACAACTAACAGTTTTTACTCTTCTCTGTTTTTTGTTACAGATACAACATCTTGTTACAACAGAATTAAAAATAAATGATTTTTGTGACATTGTCACACAACAAGATGGAACCCCATTGATGTCTCCTTTCAGACAAATTTTTGACTACAATGATGATTCACACAAATCTTTGAATTAGTTCTACTAAATCTCGATTCAAATACCATTTAAAATGCTAGCCCTGCAAAGATTGATTTACGTGAACGAAAACAAATTAATTACAATACATTTAATGGAAACAATGATTTTGACTTTGGGGACTCCGAAGAGTCTTGGAAGAAAAATGAAACCATTATTAGCGAAACATCTTCAAATTCTTCTATCGACAATCTGCTTGTTGTAGGAAACAGGGAGCAAGGAAAAATACTCCAATTCCAAAAAAGAAAAAAATGCAATTTGAAAAATGCAGTGGTTATAGTAAAGCGGTAAAACCGAACCTATGCTTGGGCAAGAAATGCGGTAATAACTGTGCTGAAAAGCTTTCTGAAACAGATCGACAATGTCTCCATGAATACTATCGGGGTATGGCGAGCACGATTCGTCAAAGAGATTGGATTCTAATGGTATGCAAGCGAAAGTCAATCTCCCGAAAGAGATCGACTAGCAGCTGAAGAAATAGTTCGTATGATTATGTTATTCCATTTCGGGGCGAAAATGTTAAGGTATGCCAACAATTTTTGTTAAAAACCTTGGACATTTCACAGATGACACTGAGATACACAGTCTCAAAGCATAAAGTCGTTAAATGTAAGCAAAGTCAATGAAAGGGGAAAACACCAACCGCATAACAAGACTGATGTTGCCAAAGTTGATTGTGTTAACTTCATCAAAAGATTACCGGCTGTCCCCTCCCATTATTGTCGTAGTAATATAAGTAACAAATTGTATATCCCTCAAGAATGGCATAATGTTTCCTACCTTTATAAATTGTATAAATCTCATCTTGAAGTTGAAGATAAGCTTACGTTATATGGTCGCCAAACCAATGTTCAGAAAAATCTTCAATAATTTTCTTTTGGGATGTCATCTTCCTAAAAAGGATAAATGCAGTGTTTGTGAAAAATATAAACATTTAACTGAAGATGAAAAAATACAACAGCAAAAGACAGATGAATTCAAGAGTCACCAAATGGATAAAAAACAAAGTAAATTGTTATTTCTCGAAAACCAAAAAAAAAAGTAAAGAGGATCCAACATTTTTATGTTCCAGTTTTGATTTGCAGAAGGTATTAAGCACTCCTCATGGAGACAACATAAATTTATATTATGCTAGAAAGTATTCATTCCATAATGAAGCTGTATACGTAAGTGGCAAACACCGCATTCTGTTTCTTGTGGTGGGAGTATGATGGCAAACGAATCTGTAACGAGGTATGCTCAATTATGTACATTTACCTAAAGAAAATAGATGAACGTAAAAAAACAATCTATCATAAGCTTATACTGCGATAGTTGTGCAGGACAGAATCGCAACAGAGCTATGTTAGCTATGATTTCATTCTTGAAACGGTACATTTATTACTGATGTTTCAATTACATTCCTTTTGCCTGGCCACACAATGATGCCTGTAGATTCAGTATATTCCACAATAGAGTCATTTGGGCACCACCTGAATGGTCTACCATTATTGAAAACAGTAGAACATCACAAAAAAACTATGACGTGGTAACATTATGCTATTCTGATTTTCAGGACTGGAAAAATTTTGAAATAGCTTACTTACCTGCAAAATTTAGAATAAAATTTAGCTCGTTGCGATCGGTTCATTTTACAAAACAGAATCCTGTTATTTCAATGCGGTACGGTTATTTTCAACACAGCGTGTACCAACAACGCAACTGGTAGTTAAGAGCACCCCGGTACGCGAGAGGGTTCGATATGAGCAGGACCGTATGATAGGGAAAAATAGTAAAATACAAGATCACACTCACCGTGTATTAATCTTCAGCTCACTGGTTGGTTTCTTCAGTGCACATAAATAAGTTTATAACGTCAAGCACTAACACTCGCGTAAAGGCCAGGCCGAAAAGGCAAGGAAATGAGGAATAATAGAAAGAGGAATATATTAGAGTTTGACAGTTTGACCGTGCTGTCCGAGGGCGTCCATTTTTACTTACTTCCTTGTGTTCGCGTGCGCACACTCCAGGTAATCACGAATGAGAGTTTATACCCAACACGGCAAATATGAAAGAGGTATACGCAGCGAAAACAATTCCATAAATCTGAATCACATAAGTCGTTCACATCAGAATTTGAAAATCGTGTCTTCTACTGCAGAACTAGCTTATAGTCAAATATCAACAGCCAAATTCAATGATTTAAAAACACTGTACGAAAAAGGCATTATTCCACAAAGGTTTTGGCATGAGTATTTGTCGTTACCTTACAAAGCTACATTACCCGAATCTGAAGACGATTGAAGCGACCACGACTGATTAGAATTATTTTCAAACTCAATTGTTTTCACTATTTCTCATTAGTATATTTCGATATTTGGGTCTATTGTAATTTAGTTTAAGATTATAGCGTTGATAGCGTACATACGTTAGAAAATATTTCCACCAGTGTGCCATTTTTGATTATTGTAAGCTACATCGTACGTGAAGTTGTATCTAGTGATAAATAATATTGCATGCTATTTTAACGTAAGCACCCACATCTTCTATCATTGTCACTATGTCGATACAACTTTATGCTACTTAGAATATATACCTAAAATAATGCCAAGTTTGTTTATTACTAGTTCTAAAAACTACCGGATTACGTCATAATAAATGCTCTCCTGTAAAATTTACATTTTGGCGCTTACGATGTTCTGGCATTAAGGGGACGATATTATTGAACATACAGTGTACAAAAATTGGAAAGCTACTTGAACTGGATGCACGTGTAAAGACAAAAGATAAATTGTCTTCTAATCTACAGAAGCATATTATCAATTCTGTAGTATCTCTTCTATTCATTTTAGATGTGTTCACATGTAAACGAAATAAATATGGATAGCCAAAATAATTTAAATCTATAAACTGTTCAATTTAAATTTGATAGATCTGACTTTATTGTACAGTTCACAACTTGAGATGAAAATGCTAAAAGATTAATAGTTAAATAGTTTTTTAAATGTGCCATTAAAGCTACTTTTATGAAGTTCTAGTGTCAAACCAAATATATATTCAAATACTTACGTTCTTGATCTGATCCATCTTCAGATTTATCATCTTTACTCTTCATAAACGGAAATTTTCTACTAAATGAAAAATTTTTCTTTTTCCTATCTAACGTCGATTGCTAAAATATATAAACATATAATTCCAATGCATTGCTTTAAATTTATATAGTCAAAAACCTTTTCAACTGTATTAGGTACATGTCCCTGAAATTTAACAGACCTATCCCTGGCTCTCTGCTTTCGTTCCCATCGTCTCTTTGATGGAACAATTCCCATACCTTGTTCATCACCTGTATTAAGCACACGCCTTGCTTGCCACCATTCATCATCACTTGCATTGGTAACGTGTAGAATATCACCATAATGAAAAGCTAAACCTCTGCTAGGTAGACCATCATCTTTCATTGGATCATAATCAAATAATGCCCTAAAACAATTTAACGTGACGTGACTGATAGAAGCATGACATGAAACACTAAATAGAATATGAGACAAAGTTTTACCATGTAGAATTAAGTACTTGCAAATAATAATTCGTTAAATCTGTTACAAGTATACTATAAAGAAGAAACATTCAGAATTAAAAGCTTTGCATCTATTAAAAAACCATAATTTTGGAGTTTGGTTACAATTTTTGAAAAGGCACATGACATGTTTTAAGGCCTTAGCACATACATTCACTTTGAGCCACAACAGAATATATTTCATGGTTATGAAGGCTACTTTTAGATTATTTTATCCCTTAGTCTTTCGACATATAGAGTAGAATCCAACCCTACTAGAAAAGTTTCTATGAATCCCTTTACACTATCACTAAAAAAGCCTGTTTCCAATGAACACTTTAATTTCAAATGTACATATTTCAGTTTATTGAGGTTACATCTGTTTCAGGCAAAATTGACGCTGTTTTTAATTTAGATTTACCTTGAAGGGATGGGAATACACGGCAGTTTAAAGACCGCACCGATTAACTACAGTGGTGTAGGAATGATATCCTATAGGAAAAAGAATATAAAAACGAAATGCGGATTGAAAAATTACAGCAAACTACATTACAATTAACATTTACATAGAAAGGCTTTATTTGTTTTCACTTTTTGTCACAATTGGTAGGCCAAACTGTCAGTCCTGGCAAATCTTTCGATATTCCACCTACATGGAAAACTTGTTAATTCTGAATAGGTTTCCGTTACCTTTGATTTCCTGAATCTGTCACTAAATAATACTTTTCCAATTAAAAGAGAACTGTTACCACTGAGGTTATTAGATTATCCCTTACAAACAATGTCATTTACCTCCATATTATATATGAAATAATTTTAATGTCAACAAGATTAAATGATTTTATCTTCACAACAATTTTCCAAAGAAAGGAAACCTAAAAATAAAAGGATCCCAATGAGCTTTACATTTTAATGGTAACAATAAAATGCCAGAAAACGCAAGTCGACATTTCAAAGTTGAACCAATAATAGAATTTGTTAAACAAATTTAATAATATTTATATACCGAAACATAATTTTTCATTGAATGAGGCACTGATACTTTACAGAGGTCAATTAAGTTTCCGCATTTACAACCTAGGAAGATGACAAAATACGGTTTACCTGTGAGAATAAACCAAACTTAAACTATACAGCGGTAGTGGAGAAAATGTATAAAATCACGTAATTAATGAATCTATTAGATAAATATGAAAATGTTTGTTACCATATTTATATGGACAATTATTATAATAATGTCGAGTTGGCAGAGAAATTATTTTCCAAGAAAATTAGAATTGGTGGTATAATAAGGGAAAATCAAAAGTTACCTCAAGATCTAACAACAACTAAGTTAAGAAAGGCGCAACATGATATCCGTAGAAAAGGTGAAGTTTTAGTACATATCTGGAAAAACAAAAGAGATACAAAAATTATTTCAACAATATATCATCAGGCGCGAATGATAGAAACCGGTAAAAGTTGGAAAACATGAAATGATAACAAAACTTAAAAGTATTGTGGACTGCAATATGTATATGAAGGGTGTTGATTTGACAAATCAATATTTGCCATATAATCTAATTACGAGAAAAACTGTCAAATGAACAAAAAGGATTTTTATGTTTATGTTAAATTGTGCTTTATTCGATTCATTTGTGATATTCAAAAAACTTAATCCAACATAGAAAATAAGATTTTCCTCTTCTTGGTAACAAGTTGCAAAAGTCTGGATTGAAAATCAATATATTCATTCAGAAAGTTCTGCAAGTGCACCAAATAGGCTTGTAGGAAATATGAAACAACATAGGCCTGTGAAAATTCAAAGTTCTGAGAAAAAGAAGTTTCCTGCAAGGACTGCAAAAAGTATGACAAAAAGAGAGAAACTTGCTCCAAGTGCTCACATTGTGAGATTTCTCTTTATGTCGGTAAATGTTTCGAGGATTACCACATTAAGAAAAATTACTAGCCATAAACAATGATTTTTTTTATGAATAACCATACTAGTTTTCAATTTGAATTAATTTTTGCTTTTTAATTTTCTTTACAGCTTTAACATCCGTAATATGCTTGATAGACATATGCATATGCCCTGAATAACTAGTGCTAGCAGATATATTTAATTTTATTATAATAAATAAACTAAAAAGCAAGATATACATAACTTTTAAATAAATTTAGTCTTAATTTAAAATTTATATCTAATAAAAAATATATACCTAGCTCTCGACAATATTATCGTGTTGTGTATTGGCAGATGTCAGTAGCAGCGCTATGTCAATAAGCACTCGGCATAGCGCTAGGCATAATAAGGATTTATCAATTGCCAGCAGAGTGTTAAAACTAAGCTGTGTCGCCACAATTTCACTGTGTATAACATTGTAACACATCGGTTGCTGTTAATGGTTCACTGAAGTAGACTCAAATTGAAATGCACTACTTTTGTGTCATGTGTAATAAATATTTTACACAATTTCCTAAGCAAAAAGGTGCCCATTATCATTTACAGCGATGGGCACACGTTCCAGAATAGAAACTCTATATGGGCAAATGCTTTTCTTAATCTATTGATGCTACATCATGTTGACATTATGCAAAAATTCTTAGAGCATGGACATATGCAGATGGAGAGAAATAGACAAAGTTAATCTGCCTGTCAACTACTTACGAGTTACCTAAGAAGAAAGAAGAAAACAGAGCATTATGAAACCATTAAATTAGAATTTGACTTCGTCATAGAATATTCTAAAGAAGAGCATTAGTGAATTACGCCCATTAGACCTGGTTGAAAACAGAACAAGCCGACAATAACTGATATAAAAGCAATTACATATCAACAGTGTTACATGCCAACTAGCATGCAACATATTTAGATTTAATTTGTAAATAAATGCCGCGTATTTTTAAATGAATAACACCAACTTCCGTCGTCTCTGACAGTCGCTTATGTGCAAAAGTGATGCGGAGTGCGTGTGTGGTGTGGAAAGACGCCATTATGTTACGAGTCCTCGACAAAACAACAACTATCTTGGTGTGGTGTCTTTTTTTAGGTATGTAGGTTGCTTTTACCTCTGTGTACCTGTTACCTAATCCTTCCGACCCCCTGTAAGTACATAAGTTACAGGAAGGATGGATCGTAATTTGATTCAACATGACGTAACTGTGAACCCAACCTGCAAACATCGTGGGACCCTGTGATGAATTTCCGAGATGCCACCATGTAAGTAATTTGATTTCATTGAAATTGTGCTTGCAAATTGTCTTAAAAAGCGGTTGCATCACCCTAAATACGTGGTCAGTATCAGTTAGAATGTGGCGGGAATTATACCGCGTAAAACTATAACCATTGCGCAATAGTATAACAAATGCCCATAGTATAACAACAGTCAGGAACACTATTGGTGAAACTAGACAAATTCAGAACTGCCCAATACACACCACTAAAAGAATATCCAAAAATGCACAATTCAAAACAAAACGACAAAAAAAAACTGGACCACCTACTAAGCGTTAAACGAAAAGTTCCTAAAGACTGTTTATTCTTTTACAACAATCTCTTTTATAATAAGTAGTGCCGAAATTAAAATGAGGAATTCTTAGTGGGATTGTCGTATCAACGACAATATGCTAGTTTTGGACTACTTTCTAGATAATGCGTTTTCTGTTCTTTTTCTCTATACATTTGACCAACTATCTATTCCATTTGTCACCAAGTGCATATTTCAAATATTAGCAGTAGCTACTTCGATGCTTTTCAGAGATTGAATTTCACATTCATACAGCTGACTGCACGACAATCAATTGCTTTATTAATTGCTTGTTTAATGCAATCTGTAAAATATTCTTCGTGTCTTGTTGAAAACTGTCATGGTTTTGTTTCAAAAATTATTTCTTTCTCACATCTTAGATTATTGCACAACTGCTCCAAGATAGCTAATACTATCTTTCTGTTCTAAATCTTTTCTTTTTACCTCCATAACCGTTGAAATTGGCATCTGTACATGGAACCAACCATAAACTTCCATTTCTTCTTTGCACATACCCCTAATGTTTATTTTAATAATTAACTGTGGATGGTAATGAAAAACCTAAAGTCAAGTTGATATTTGTCTTTATATGTAGTATACTTAAAGAAAACCAAATGCAAATCATAAAACAGTTCTAAAATTTTTTGATGATATGTTTTACAGAAAGGTAAGTTTATTACGATGATTAATTGCAATGTGCTATATGTAAATCAGATGGTAGAAACAAACTAGAAACTAAATAGTACTGGATTACTATAGATTAAAGATTAACAAAATTAATTTGTGAAAGACCAAATAGTAAATATTTTAGTTTCCGAGGTTCAAGAGTCAACTTCAAACAGTTTTCATATATAGGCGAACGGTAAGGTCTACGTAAATGACAAGTAAAAAATTCTGTTTAAATTTATTACACAAAATAGAGCATAATATAAAAGATAAACAAGAATTGTGCAAAATACAGCACTCATCTGGAATTTGGTATAAGCACATGTTTAGGAATTTTATGAATTAGAAAATGTTAAACCTATTCTAACTTGTGGACCTACAAAAAGAGATGTGACCTGTGAGCCAAAGTTGTTCGACCACTGCCTACAAACGATTAGTGAAACCGGGTGGAAAGTTGAAAAAGGTTTCGACCATGAATTTCATATTATGCTCTAGCACTTAAAAACAACAATAACATACATACAATTAGAAAATGTTAGAATGTCAGAAGAACGCACTACAGATTAAAGTACTGTGTAAATAAAAAATAATTCATGCATTTGTGATAAAAGAAGGAAATTTGCAGTAGAGTAATGTTGCTGTGCAATACTTAATACAAATTCAAATGGTAATGTTAAAAAGATTACCAAATGTTATAAATGCAAAAAGTACAGTAACTTTACAAATGTCCTAATTTAATAAACACAAGTTCATCATTAGATAATAAAAATAATGATACAGATACAAAAGCATTTATCCCACTAATACCGTGACGACACTGGGATGTGTAAATGCAATAATCGAACCAATTATAAGTAACAACGCTTTACGACATTTACCAATTTCCATGAGACAAATTTGAAATTGTTAGTGGACTACCTTTAAATGGGTTCCTCTATCTTATGGGGCACAACCATTGTCACAACCGTCCTCAGTCTCAATAACGAATGCTTGTAACTCACTCCGTTCTTCCAAAATCAACACAAAATTAAAGTACTATTAGGTCTTTCAGAAGCTTGTCTTTGCGGATAAGAGTGGTATTCCAAAGGAAACTGAATCAAATCACAAAGGAAGGATTATACCTGTTTTAAGATTGCAAGCAACCCTGCTCAATCAACACAAGATTTTAACTTAAGTAAACATATGCATCAAATATTTATAGCAGGCTTCAACAAATTTCTAAATGACCAATTTAATATGATGATGGCATACACATTTTGATGCAAATTCACACTAGACTGTAAGAAATGATTCGTTAAAAATGGAAAATGTTTCTGATGAATCAAATAGAAAAAAAATCAGTATCCTTAGCATATGTTAATTGTAAAGAGGATGTAGATTTTCAACAAAATGCTTCCTACGTTCCCAAACCTCTAAAAAATTATTATCAGTGAGTATGATGACAAATAAAAAGAATGGCATGAGCCTAAAGAAAAACAATACTTAATAATATTCAATTTTACACGATAAAGAAATCTTATATCTCCAGATATTAGTTGAGTCAATATGCAAAACACTTACCTAACATAGAGAGATCGTTTCTGTGATGTACGAAGTAAAGTTCCTGTCATAGCCTGGTTTGACATCTGTAGTTTTAAGTCATGGATTTTTGCTTCAAACCGATTATAATCTTCAGGCTTATATTGAACTACTATTGTAGCGGCTTGATTTGTGTTCTGCAACAAAAGCTAAATTATAAACCCCAATTAATAATTAAAACAGGTGTCAATTTTTAATAAATACAAATATATTACTATTATGTGATACAATTCGCGTAAATAATGAACAATCCTTAATTATGACAGATAGCAACAACTTTTAAATTAATTTTAACTCAATATTTATTCGGCTAATGGTGACTGTAGTACTTGCATATACAAAATAGTAATTACTACGAGAAAAAGGTTAAAACAATATTTATTCAGGGCATGTAGCATAAAAATGTTAGTGCTATAGTTAAATCTCTACATAAAACAGTTGTTTGTTTTATTTCTCACAGAAAAGGCAATTATTTTCACATTAAATTGTTAGCAAAACTTGTATTCCGAGAAATTCTTGTATATTTTATATTTTGCATGTTCTTACAATATTTAACTAAGTTACATTTTCCAGATATATAAAAAGTGGTTCAAGAAGAACAAACTTTAATACATTAAGTTGTCACGGTAAAACCTACGGGTCAGGAAGGAAATGAAGCAAAGGCAGGAAAGGAACTTTCTACCGGGTCCTGCGAAACAAAACAGGATGCTACGGCCGTCGTAGATTAGGGGTGGGGAGTAGGGTCAACGTAGCCAGGTAAAAGAATACCGCTGGAATATACGTTGGATTAGTACCTCGACAGGAAGAAAAAAAAATAGATAAACAAATGATGACAGACCATTAGTCGGTCTAATATTAGCATCAGTGAAATACCAGGACAGTGACAGTTCTAAGGACTCCTTAGGGAGGTCGTTGTTCGAAATGCACTCCGTAGATACAGGCATATAACTACTTACAGGAATTGTTAGTATCCTAGGGGGCGGATACTGAACCCTCAGTAACTCTCGTCTGGAATGCACCACAGGCCAAGCTAAGTAAGGAGGGAGAAAACTAAAATAATTTCCACTTTAACAGGACTAGAGTTTTTATTTAAGCCACTTCGTTGGCGGCTAATCAATATCAGATAAGTATAAATCGGAGCTAGCAATGATATATGGTAAGTTCACATAAACGGATATAACTTAATCTACCTATGGTGGAGGTGTTTATATTACATAACGCACTATACTATAACAACCTAGCGAGCTCGGGTTCCATAAAGCTAATGGCATTCAAGCAACCAACCAAATATTTTATCACTACGGCACCATCCGTGCCAGGCGTTTTATGCTTAATACTAGTAAGTACCCAGGTTTATGTAGACTATTGCTAAAAAGTTAAGTTTTAAATCAACAACCAAAACAGTAAACACTATTCATTTCGCAATACTCAGTATATATATCCTGCTAGATCACGCAGTCCATGGCATGAAAAGTATCTCCAGAGGATATAGGAGGTAAACAATATAAAGGGTAAAAGGATACTGTGGAACTTACTTACGTATCATATTTAATTTGGGAACTTAGCTCTGTAGTAAATCCAACACGAAATGTTCCTAACTTGATGGGAGACAAATTACTTTTTGTCGGCTACTCCACAAAGTTTCCTCAACGTTCCAGGTGAATTCTTAGGTGTACCTATATTTCGGAGTATGACGTTGTGAGTCGAGTACCATGAGCACCATTCGCTAACAGCATTCAGGAACTATTTGAACCCAGCCCAAGGAAGCGAGCCAGCGTTCAACCCAGATGAGACCAGGACGTAGGAAGAGGACGGAAAGGAAACAGCTACAAAATTATATCGGCATTAGCCAAAGTATAACACTAACGAATCGAGTGCAAAAATTATTCGTAACTTACCATGAGTATAACTGCAATTGTCCGAATTTAGACTTATACTTCGTGCTGTATCCTCGAAGAAGTAGAGAATTACTTATAATTTGTCGGATCGCATCCCTTTAACCCACGGGACACGCTAGAATTGAAAAACCATCCCCGTAAATTAATTCCATTCCAATGAATAGCAAAACGTCACAAATTATTTATTTTGTCAACTTTCAAAAATTTTCAGAACCGCTATCTAGATATACAGAAGACAGGAGTAGTATAGGTTGCTTAGTTTAAAGGCATTATGAATTTGGAATCGGCGAAATAGAAACAACGTTATATTTAATTATATTTGTGTGGATTTAGTAACATGCTTTAAATTGAACGTAACAAAGTATTCCTAGAAGTTATAATATAATGCTTCAGTTTCCACACAACTCGTATTCAAATTCTGCATACAAACTAAAACATTCTGTAATTTTATTACCATCTTATAAGGATGCATTCTTTATTTTTATAGCTAATAACGCCAGTTAAGGTGTATAACCATGCTGAGGTGAAAAACTAATTAGAACTAAGTAACATGTAACACAATCGCATGCAGTGATGTAGATACTAGAGTTTATCTAATTAAACAGTTCTTTCTTTATGCAAATATGCAGTTTCAAACTAATAGTAAAGACACTAAATAAAGTTCTACAATCTCAAGTACAATTTTGCTGTTTCAGTAAACCAATGAGAAAAGTAAATGACCGGATCTTTGCTAAGTTAATGCTATATCTGGACCCCTCCCCCCGCACTGAGTTGTTTTGGCAGATGAATTTTTCACTAATTAATTAATTATCTATTGTTGTCATTTCAAGTGTAAGAAATCACAATTGGCAACAATATTAGTTTTCACAATTAAAATTACCTTTAATATGACCATACTTAATTGCTTTTTCAGTTACCTATAATTTATTCATTAATGAAGAACCCCTTCATAGGAGCACCTATTTCAGGTAAACATTGAGCTAATTCAACAACTTTTTAATTTTTAGAAGTGTAGTTTCTACTCATCTAATGTCAGCAAAAGTCATATTCTCATACCAATTTAACAATTTTTGTCACCAACATAATTTCTCTAACCACTCATTTCCTTCCATATGATTTGGAAAATTGCAAAGCATTTTTTTCAAAGATTTTTAGATAGTTTTCTAATTGGTAGATTTTTGAGTTCAATCCAAATTGTAACGACTGCATTTTTAAATATCAAAAACAATTATCATGCATTTTTTAATATGTTCTGTAAACAAATTTTTTCAATGCTGAAACATTCATCTAAATTTCGTAAACTATTTCTAATTTCCAACAGCATAAATCACTTTTTAATTTGTCAATGTACTTTCTAGAATATTAATAATTCTGCAACCTCCATAGTTGTATTCTTTAATATTTATAATAACGCTATGAAATATTAAAGCACGACTGTAGAAATTTTAACCATAATTCAGAAGAACCATCCTTAATGAAATTTTCAATAACTTGGAAATTTGTCCACAGATAGAAAATATTATTTCAAAAGAACATACAGTTTCGGTATTCTTTCAATGGTTGGCATCATAGCAAATCACATGATTCTACTGTAACACAAGATTTAGTGATATTCAACATCAGTGCCAGAATAAAATTCTGAGAAATTTTACTCTAATGGAATAAATATACAAATAGCTTTAAATTTTAACGATAACATTCTTCAAAATGTATAGATTGTTACATTCATTCCCCTCTACTCGGACACTTTCTTACATTCCCATAAATATCACTATTTTTGTTTTCTAATTTATAATTAATTATTTGATTTGAGTTGGACATTCCTTTTTAATATTACCCAATAGTAAGAAACGCTCATGATTAGTTATTGGGATACTATAATTTATTACTCAATAAGGCATTTAATTGTTATATCTACTTCGCCGCTGCTTTTATTGTTATTACAAGTTGTGTTTCGCAATCAGAATATCTGTTTAATAATGTGATTATCAAATAAATTATTCTCGTTTTGATATTATTATCTGGGCGAATTAAATTAGAATTCACACTTCTAAAGGTTGGTTTTTTGTAATGTGTTCGACCCTTGCATCTTTGCAACGTAATTACAAATTTGCTGTTATTTCTGAATGAGCAAATTTCATTTCTTTGTTGGCATAGCCACTAATCATTTTAGTAGACATAAATACTGTTGATTAAACAACGACAAACTTATTTTCTTATGGCTTAACTTAGCAATGAGGTTTAGTACAATGCACGTAAAATACATACCGATGGTTAAGAGTTCTGTATTTTGTGCAACTCAAATTAATTACTTAATTTTCTGATTGAGATTTTTAGTGTTGATATAGAGCCACCGTATTTTATTTTAGGCTGTATATAAGTTAATGTATGTCTACTATAAAAAGAAAGAAACTTTATCACACCTGTGTAGTATAAATACACAGAAGGTAATTTTTACACTGATCTTTATAAAAGTGCATTTCTGGAGTGTACTCAACTTACCCAACTTACATTAAATTACAGTCTTGCGGTATTAAGTTCCCTGATAGTGCTTGAGAGAAATAATTATTATTATGTATTTCATGGCAAAAGAATGTCAATTATGATTTCCCATGGTTGAAAGAATGTGCGCCATTGTCCCGACCAATTAGAATGCTCAATGTAGAAGGGATGGTGTGAATGAAGTGTTAAAACGAGCGGTTATGATGGCATTCTACACGTAACTAGCTTATCCTGAAGAACTGTGAAGTAATGCTTTATGACTTAAAGTACGTCAAATTTTCCCGTCGATTTCCATCCTATTCCAGCTATCGCATCTCTTACCTTAGTGTACCCTGTTTAATGTTGTAGGTATAACAGGTCTGTAAAAATCCACGCCTTGATTTACATAGATAAACAACGAACATTACTATTTCAGCCTTGCCAAATGCTGTAATACAAAGGATTCATTAATTGGCTTTACTTTAACTTAATTATTTCGATGGACAAAAGGTAAGCCTGGTTATAATTAAACTGCATTTGTATTTAGTAAAATGATTTAAACAATATTGTTTGTAAATTCTGTGAAACACAATGCACAATCTAGATGAGCATGCGATATACTACTGTAACTGTACTTTGTTGTATTATAACAATTTCCACCCAGCGTGCGACACCAGCCAATTGTGTTAAATTCTAAAAATCAGGTGAAAATACATTAGTATAAAAGTTTGGCACATGTGACAACAAGGACAGCATATTGTTTGAAATGCAAAGAATCTAATGTTGGCACTCATTAGCATAAAATGTAGAATGAAATAATTTCATTTTAGCAATATCAGGTAAGCATGTGCTGTTCATAATTGTCAATAATTAAAAAGTACAGCACATCTTTTACAGGATATGGGTTCAAAATCGGGGCGAAATTTGCAATTTTGGTAAACATAAAAAGAAATAAAAGTAAGCAGTATGTCAGGAATTAACCAACAGCTATTTAGTGTTCAATCTTTTGATGGAAACAATTTCTCAAATTGGGACTTTCACATAAACTGTTATAGGAACAGGCAGGTGTATTAGATATTGTATCTAATAATCCTCCAACTGAAACTGAGGCATTAATGGAGTTCAGGAAAAATGATATCAAAGCGTGTAACATCATTGTAGTGTTTATCAGATAACGTGTTGGAAGGAACTTATTGCAAAACAGATAATTTAGTTTAGATGCAACTTGTAAAATGCTTGCGTTTTATTAACTAAAAACCATATGAAAAAAAAGAAAATTAATTTTAAACTGACAAAATAAAAACAAATTTACCTTGTATATTATGATTTCACAAATAGTAGTGTTCATTAAGCATGACATTTCAATAAGTTTTTAGTTTTATAAAAGGAAATCAGACAATAAATTGAAAATCACAAAATTATGTTTAAAAATTGATTTCAAAACTGCAAAAAGGGGAAAATAGATTTCAATAATACATATTCTTAAGTCGAAGACAAAGATGTAAGTATGCGTAATTAACCAAGTTGGTGAGTAAACAGAATATTTATACCAGTGAATTTTCATAGGGTGGTCATGTTATTTTAAAAAAGTTTTTAGAAAGGTTAAAGAAGCAAATAACAGTGAAAATATTAATATGCATATTCCATATTATAATTATCCTAAATAGAGGAGAGCTTTTTACAATTACTAGTAGAATTGAAAAAAATTAATGTTACATAGAAACACGTGTAGTTATAATACAAAGTAACCCAGACAATATAAAAAGCATATCCATACAATGTAGTGAATTACTTAAAAACACTTATGCTTATTTGCTAAAACTCACAAACATCAGTGGTTTTTTTTAAAACATATAGCTTAGCGTTTTCTAAAAATAACTGTATTCACCCAGAAGGGCGACATAATTAATATCCCCCAGAATACTCGTCGTCCAGAGGATTATCACCTAGACTAGAGAGTTGGCGCTAATCAAATTTAAGACAGTATTGAAGGTCTTTCAAGGTAAGTGTTATTTGGTAACATAGCTTATAATTGCACCTAGTTATATTACATTTTCAGAATTTTTTTTGGTCAATTTTCTTTTAGCGTTTCTATAAGGAGCCACTCCTGTACAACTGTAGTTAGCCAATGCATCCTAATTTTGTTAAAATATTCCCGTCCCCTCAGGACAATTGCAAATTTAATAATTTACTGCTTCATTCACACGTAACAAACTGCAAAACAAATTAAGGTCTATTACAAAGAAAGGTCTTCTTTGAACTTGTTTTAGACTGAGTTTGAACAAACACTGTGAATTAAAAGACACTGGTGGTTAAATACAAAACTTTGAGGCAATTTCTCTCGGCTATTGTCATCAGAATGAAGCTAATGTAAAACTAGATTTTGTTAAGAACAAATTATTGATGGAAGATTCAAGGTAAAATACAAATAAAGACCTAAATATTGCTTACAACAATACTATGTTTGTTGGTTACAAACGAAAACAAACACTACAGAATAAATTTGGAATCGTTAGAAGCTGAACTGAAAATTTTACCAAATACGCTAAAATTATACGAAGCGCAAAACAAATTTAAAATCAAAACAATTTTAGATTTTATTGACATGCTTAAAGCATATAAAATTATTTTATAATTGCAATAATTGCTGTTACAATCCCTGTGTTGTGCTGCTTGCAAACATACCTTTTCTCGTTTGAGATGTTTAAAAACGTATTTACGAAACAAAATGACAAACGATCGACTAGATATAGGTAGCGTTATAAATGAATTTGATGCAGCGCATAAAAACCCCTGCATTGTGTTACATTAAAAAAATTTTGAGGCGGATTTGTAATTCATTGTCTAATTTCATTAACAATATTTGTTTTTTGTTTACAAATTAGGAGTAGTCAAAAACTGACTGTTTTTGTTTTACCAAGTGCCTGTGGATTTGTTAAAAATTAATATGTACGTATGTAAGTTTTTTGTATATAGGTGTAGGTTGTGTTGTAGATGATGATGCTAGTGTTTTAATTTGTTTTGTAGTGTACTATGCTCCACACATATGCTATCAACAATTTTTTTTTGTTATATGTTTGTTGTCTTTCATAATAGGCGCTGTTCTTTCTTGTTAGATGCAATTCGGTCCCCTTCTATTGTTTTACAATTATATACCCTATTTCTCCGGCATTCAGAGGTTATGAAGGGGGGTAAGCAGCCTGTGGCTGCCAAGTTCCCCAGCACTTAAACATTTACCGATTTAATATTTTTTCCAATATATCTTTTCGCACAGTCAACATTAGTTGCAGATATTTCACAACCAACATCTGTAGTTGTTTATAATAATCATCAGATTTATCTGCGCTTATTTATTCTTCATTAGGTTTTTCGTCTCAAAAATGGTTGGACACGTACCTGCACTTATTTATATTCTGAGCTAGCCTACACAGTTCCTCGAAATTCTCACACAGCATGTATACAGCTCAGTTCCCCTTCTATTGTTTTCTATTTTATGCCCTATTTCACCAATATTCAATGAAGGAGTTAAGCAGCCTGTGACTGCCAAGATCCCCCAACACTTAGTTAAACATTTGCCAAAATAATAATTTTTCAGTAAATCCTTTCACACAATTAACATTATTCGAGAATATTGCCCAACCAATACTTGTAGTTGCTTATAATAATCATCATGTTTAAGTACAGTTACTTTCTTCGTCATTAATTTATCCATCTTGGGACTGGTTGGATGCGTACCTCCATTGATTTCTATTCTGAGCTAGCCTACACATTTCGCTGAAACTCCTACAGCATACATCTTACACTATCTGTCTGTGTCTAACCTAAATCTAACTCTTCTTCTCTTTTTTCCTATCTCTGCTTCTAATATATTCTGCACTATTTCCTCATGTCGTAATATGTGGCCTATCATCTTATCTCTCCTATTTTTTACTGTTTTCCATATATTTCTTTTTTACCCTACCATTTTTAGTACATCTTCGTTCTTAACTTTGTCTGTCCATGATATCTTCATCATACATCTGTAGCACCACATTTCAAAGACTTCTATCTTTTCTTGTCCGCTTCTCCTACTGTCCAGGCTTCACAGCCATATAGTGCTGTGGTCCATACATATGTTTTAAGCAATCTTTTTCTTGTTTCTAGGTTTGTTGTCTTTGAACACAGTAGTTGTTTTTTCTTGTTAAATGTAGCACGACCTTGTGCTAATCTTTGTTTTATATCTTATGTGCTTTTCCCATCTTGCGTTATTTGGCTTCCTAGGTAACAGAAATCCTTAACCTCTAGTAAGTTCGTGTTACATATTTGTATTCTTGTTTTTTATTTATTTTCCCCTCCTTTGCATACTAGTACTTTAGTTTTAGTTTTGTTAATTTTCATACCGTATCTCTCTGTTAGAACCGTTTCCATTAACAGCATATGCTAATACCGCTACATCATCTGCAAATCGACGCATATCAATTTTTTGTCCCTGCATAGTAATTCCAAATGTCTTCCTGCATTTGACAGTATTCATTGCCTCTTCAATGTACAAGTTAAAAATTGATGAGTATAGGGCACATCCCCGTCTCATCCCTTTCCTAATATTACTTCTCTATGTTCCTGCTCTAATTCTATTACTGCTGTTTGCTCTTTGTATAAGCTATGTACTATTCGTCTACCCCTATAACTCATTCCATTTTTTTTGAGTATTTCAAACACTTTTTTCCATTTTACATTTGTCGAATGCTTTTTCCAGATCTACAAACCCTATATACACGCTTTCCCCTTTTTTCTATTGTTTTCTCCATTATCACTCACAGAGCTAAAATAGCCTCCCGTGTTCCCCTGTTTCGCCTAAACCCAAATTGGTCTTCTCATAGCATTTCTTTAGCCCGTTTTTCCATTCGTGTTTGTACATTTTTGGTTAATATTTTTGACACGTGTGCTGTCAAGCTTATTGTTCGAAAATTTTCACATCTATCGGCGCCTATTTTTTTTTGTATAGTTACTATGATGTTATGTTTGAAATCTTTGGGTATCTCGCCTGTCTCATACATATAGCTTACAAGTTGGAAGAGACGTTCTGTTACTGCTTGACCAGCGGCTTTTAAAGTTTCTGCTTGTACCTTATCTGTACCCGGCGTTTTACCACTTTTCAGACCCTTTAATGCTAATTCAAATTCATCTCTAAGTATAAGATATCCCAAGTCATCATTTTCAATGCCTGATTCCTGTTCTAATGCAGTTAGTTCCTCTCCTGCATATAAATTCCCTATATATTCTTGCCAACTACCCACTTTCTCTGCATTTTCTATAATGACGTTTCCTCCCACGTCCCTTATATTTTTGCTACACAGTTTTATATCCCTAAAATTGATTCTAATTAGTTTGTATGCTTCATCTGTCTTTCCTACTTCCATGTTAGTTTGTACCTCTTTGCACTTTTCATCAATCCATGGTTCTTTGGCTTTCCTGCATTTGCGAATAATTTCCATTTTATGGCATTGTATCTCTGTTTCCTGTTTCGTCTGATTAATTTTTGTATTTTCATCTTCTTCTATTAAATTCAGGATATCCTTTGTTATCCCTGGTTTCTTATTTTCTTTTTGTGTATACCCCAGAATATCTCTGGCCGTCATGTCTAGGCTGGACTTCATGTTATTCCATTCTGTTTCTACTTCCTTAGTATCAGATATTTTCCCGATATCTTTGAGCAATTCATTTGACTTTTTTTCGAATCTTTCTTAAATATCTTTATCTTTTAGTTTCTCTAAGTCTAAGTGCCCTTTTCCATTCCCTTTTTCAAATTTTTTAATTTGAGTGCGGCCTTCATAATTACGATGTTGTTGTCAGTGTCTATATCTGCTTCTGGGTAGCTTCTACAGTCCTTTACTTGATTCCTAAATCGTTGTCTAACAACAATGTAATCTATTTGATATCTTCCCATATCACCTGGCATCTTCCACGTGTATCGTCTTCTAGCATGATGTTGAAATAATGTATTTGTGATGGTTAAGTTGCTCTTGTCGCAAAATTCTACCAGCCTATTTCCCCTGTCGTTTCTCATGCCTAAACCAAATAAACCTACTACCGCTCTATATCTTTGTAGATCGCTTCTACCTCTTCGTCACTGTAGCTAGAGGTATACTTGTATTATTACTGTGTTTACCGGTTTAGATTCTAATCTAACCATGAGTACTCTTTCGTTCTTTTGTAAGTAATTTTCCACACAGTATCCTATCTTTTTCCGCATAACTATCCCCACACCCGAATTTCTTTCCTCTGATCCAGTATGAATTACCCAGAAATCTCCACTCCAAAAATCCCCTGCCTCTGGCCACCGAACTTCGCTGATCCCTACTAGGTCTAGTGGTAACCTATTCATTTCAATTTTTAGGTTCTCTAGCTTACCTACTTGCTTCAAACTTCTAACATTCGACGCTTCGACTCGCAAAATGTTCCCGATTCTTATTCATAACTTTCCGATCGCATCCTCCGAAGTAGTCAGTCCCCTCCCAGAGATCCAAATGGGGGACTATTTTAACTCTGGAATCTTTTACCCCAGAGAATGCCATCATATTTATTTCAATTTAAGTACGCTGTGTACTTGGGAGGTAATGCAGTGGTTTCCCGTTGCTGTGCACATTGCAGTAGTGTGTCTTAGACTGCCATACCGACCCCTATGGTCTCTGCCAATCTAAGTACCGAAAGAGCCGCTGCCCTCTTTCGGGGACCTGCCTTAGTCTGGTTCCTCACTAACGACCCTACTACTTTGGTTGGACCTGTAGTTTGGCTCTTTAGCTCATTAGAACACGCAGCCATTTCACCTGTTCTAGTAATCTAGAACTTCGGCACGGTGCAGGTCCATTCGAAATGGCCAAATATTTTATAAATATTTTATTTGTGATACTTGTAATATATATAAACGACAGATTTCGTAATATATATTCAATTTTATTTAATGAAATTTTTAGTATTATGGAAAAATATTGATAATTGTGATGTCCATGGCAACATTTTTATTGTGATAGTTTTAAAAAGACAGTGTGTACAAACCGCTTTGTAAATATATAATTAATATGTATGAAACGTTGAATTTAAAATATTTAATAAATAGTACTATTGTTGGTTAAATAAAAGATTGTAGCTGAAATAAATATTTAAAACATATTTATAAAATATTTGATGCTATCAGCGTTGATAGATTCTATCCCAGTCGCCGGGCCTTTCCTACTCACTTTGTATAAACAAATGCGAAAATATATAAACTATTATAACAGGTTTCAGTTATTTAAAAGCGTTTTTTATGTGATCACTGTTGTAGAAGTTTTATACGATGCATTGATAAATGTGGACCGCACACTACGTAAAAAATTTCTTTAAGTATAATAATTTATTTAAAAATATACTGCTACAAATGCTACAACAAATTTTTTGCGCCACCGCTAAGTTTTGAGTGGCCCTCCCTAGTCCCCTTAGAGAAGAAGTTCTAGTTACGTGCCTGAGTAGAGATGACGTTGATAAGAAGAAAACTACTGGAATAACTTCTTATAAGTACGTAAACAATAATCAGGGACGAATCTTATGCAATTGTTAGTCATCATCATCATCATTAGGTCTTCATTCCTGGAACACATACCTCCATTGTTTCTTAAAAAAGATTTTTAGTACATTATGTACTTGGGAGATAATGTGGAGGTTTCCCATAGTGCATATTAGAATGCCATACCGACCCCTATGCTCTGCCACTCTAAGTATTGAAAGAGCTGCTGGCCCCTCTCAAGGAACTGTCTTAGTCTGGTTCCTCCCTACTAATTTAGTTAAACATTTAGTTCGACTCTTTAGCTCACTAAAACACGCAAGCGATTCTACCCGTTCTAGTATTCCAGAATTTCTTCAAGGTGTAGGTCCGTTCAGAACAGGCAATTGTTAGTACGATAACATAAATTCTGGTTGCTTAAAAATAGAATAGTTTAGTTCTTCTTTATATTGTTAGATTTCCGAAGACTTTACAGCGATGTAATTTGTGCCATCACCGTAATTTCCCACGCTACCTAGAGACAGCTGATACGTAACAACTGGACCGAAATTTCTCAATAGAATTAATCGAATACATCTCTGGCAAATTGCAATATTGCATAACCACTTAGCCACACCTTTTGATACCTTTTTCTCATTCAGAAGAAAATTGTGATATTGTCTGCTTATTATACTACTTCACGAATCAAGTGTGCAATGTATTATACGTATAAGTTTGCATATTTCTGGGGTTAGAGTCAAACATATATTTCGGTAATGATCTCGAACTTCTTATTTTTCTATGGTTTGAAGTTAGATTAGTACTATATTAAAACAGTAATTATTCGAAAAACAGTGCAAGACCCGCAAATTTGTTTTTGTTAATAATTAGTTTTAGATACTCCAGCACAGTTTAAAACATCTTGCAAAGGTTTCCTGCAGTGTGTAATAGTACAGCGAAAATTATTTTTGCAAAAATTATGAGCAAACATTGTGTAATCGTGTACAGATACTTCTGTAATTAAAAAATTAAGTAATACAAGATAAATAGGTAATATAATTAGAACCAATAAGATGAAATTAAATTAGCAATTGTGAACAAGCACCTGTAAGTTTTATTCCTGTTCTCTTACGTGGGGGAATTACCTAAATATCATTGGTTTCTCTCTGCAGGGTATAAACATTCAATAACAAAACTTCAATTTTTTAAAAGAACTTAAACGCACCTTTTTCTAAATGCATCACAATAACATATTCAATTCTTCCGGTTTTAACAAAATTTAGCACCCTTTAAAATTATAAAACGAGAAATGTTATTTCTCTTGACTGAAATTAGAGACTTTAACAGTGACCTCCTTCAAATTACGCGTCGTCACCTACTAGTCATAAGATTAAATGTCGCAATTTTCTACGTTAATGTATTCAAACTAGAGAAATTTCATTATAATGAAATAAATTAGAGTAATTACCTTCAGAGCAGCTGCAGCTTCTTCATGAGTAGCGTTGCGTAAATTAACACCATTAACACTAAGTATTTGATCACCTCTTTTTAATTCGCCACTAACATCAGCGGGTCCACCAGCCAAAATAAATGATATAAAAATACCTTCTCCATCTTCGCCTCCAACAATATTGAAGCCCAATCCTTGATTGCTTTTTTGAAGCACTAATGTTCGCACTTCCCTGGAATAAATAACATATAAACAACATCAAAGAGAATAAGTAATATTAAATTCTATATTAGTAATTAAAATTAAATCAGAGATCAAAGTGTTAAAATTCATAGCTGTTATGAAAGGGAATCCAATGGACTCTACCTCATAACTGCTCTCGCTTTTATAGTCATCATGACGCAAAAATTCTTTATATACACGACAAGGGATGACAGAAGACAAGCTGAAAAGAACGCAGCAGGCAAAAATAAATCCTAAAATTTTGTTGACAAATATCCCATGTGTTTTATTAGTACTCACTCATAAACTTTGAAACGAACATTTCAACATTATTTATGAATTCTATAGAATTCCTGAAAGGGCTGATGTTTAATACCATTCAAAAGTTTTGGTTAATGTTAAAGAATGTCATATTTCTTCAAAACCACCGTCTTTTTTCTTATCTACATTTATAAGAGGATACAACAAAGGGTAGTCGGCAACAAGTGAAAATATTCCGCCTGAAATGAAAAGAAAGAGCACCAAAAAATTCAATTCTAAACATAAGAAAATGACTACCTGAAGTAGAAGGTTCAATAAACCCAAACCACTAGAGTTGGGTGTTACTTGACTATTGTAAATAGAATATTAGTACTTCAAAACCCACACTTTTAAAGTTTTATTTAAACCTCTGGAAAAACATTCTTTTTAAATTAAAAAAAACATTTACAGGATAATATTTAAAATGTCCATATTTTTCTGAATAGGCAGTGCAAATAGTTTTACATCGTTGTCATGCCTATTTCTATTAGAAGAGAAGAAATAAATTTCACGCATTTGAAGAGGGCCTAGACAACCCCCGTTGAGAATACTAGCAACCGACGTAAATTAGAGCAAAAAATGTTGATAAAACGTTGCCTTCGGCAAGGCTCCTGAAGCAAAGATCAACGAATACTTCATTTATTCAGCGACAATAGCTCAAATCAATAGTGCTGCTAATATCATGAAATTATTGTCCGAGTCATTTCAAACTCCGCTCGGTATAAATTAGCTTCAAATTTAAACTAGTCATCATATTGACTATGTCGTAAAATACATTTTGAACAATATCTGTTTAACCCCAAAATTATAGAAGTTACTGTTTTTTCAGGTATCTTTAGTGATATTTCGTATTTTTTTTTCTTTGGCATGTAATCAAACCATAACATAAGTATTGAGTTATCAATTATTCACTTATAAAGTTCAGTAGAAAATTTTATTTTATGTAAAGTATTTAAAATACTTAAATTATAAGAGTGGTGACATAAATAAGTCATCGACTAGTTGAACCCTGAGCAAATCGGCTCCGCGTTATAGATAGACAATGCACCCTGAACGGATTAGTAAGTTCTTTTCTTTACCTGATGTTCAACAGGTGACGTCTTTAATTGTTATTTATCCTAAATCTTTAGGTATGTAACCTTGACTCCACAGAAAAGTTCACATTTCTTAAAACCAATTATACCTTATTCAACCAAAAAAATAATTTTAAGAACAAAAACGTTATAAAATTAAAACAGTTGATCACAGCCTAATTGGAATATTCGTTTGTACTATTAAGTTATTCAAAAAAATTTTGCCGATATGTCATGTTCGGTCTCTTTGTCACACGTTGTCGTGGTTAATTTTAAGTCTTAAATTCTTAGTTGTAAATCAAATCCTAAAGCTGTCATCCCTTGCCCCCTTATATCCTGTTGTAAAAATTCCTTTGTGCATGTGTAAAAAAGGTAGTGAAAAAACACTCTCTCATCGATATCGAAGCAGACGGTCGGTTCTTTGTTCGGTAAAGCGAGTTTGTCAATAGTGCCGCCGACTTTATCGATAAACCCCTAAAAAACACAGTGCAAGTGCAAAGTAACACGTACTATAATCTCGAATACAGTCCACTTAGCTGAAGAGTAAGGAACTACATCTTAGAACAATAAAACCACGCGGAGGTAAGTCCATATACAAATTTATAAGACCCCTCGCGCATTAAACATGTCAGGTATAAAATGCGGTGTCCAGTAATTAAATACCATGTACCTACGGAAGGGTGTAATTCTTAGGCTTAGTTCATGACTAAAAATTCATATAAACATAGGTGGTCCGCAATTGCTTCGTTATCGATCGACAGTGTGTTGAAATATCAAGATATTTTTAGTTTCTCTTTGTAGCTCCTGCAGTTCTCGAGATACTTAGATCAAAATTAGAATGTATGTTACAGGGGCTACATCATTGGGTATGTGAAATAGTTGTGAGAATCTACAGGGTAATATTTGTCAGGGGTCATGCCCCTTTTCTCCCCCTGAACTTTTTTGCGGTGCACCGCTGGAAGATTTTAAAATACAAAATGAATTTTCTGTTTTATTTAAAAACTTTTTGGTCTTTTACAGTTTTGCCTACGTGCAACCGTTGATCGAGGAGAAAATAAAAAACGATTTTCTGTAAATCGCTAGATAAAACTAAAATCTTTAAAATGATGTAGTGGGCTCTGGCTCTATTGTGGATAATCTCTTGCTTTTATTAATTTTGAAAGTTTGCATTTGAAATCGTATCTATAAAATTAATTATTCTAGAAATTGATCAATTCGGAAAAGAGGTTTGGGGTTTAAGAAAAGGATACCCCGAAAGCTGTCCTGGATGATTGAATGTTGGATGATATTTATGAAGTGTATTAGGGGAAATATTTTTATTTTTAAACTTTATTTGATTAGGTAATAATAATGATAATTTTATATAAAAGAAATATTTGTCATGTTGTACATAAAATCTAGGAATTTGTGGAAAATTTGGATTGGCGATGAAATAATATTTGTTTATAATTGTGAAATAAATCATACATCATAGTTCTAACGAAATCCTAGGTTCTCAATTTTGAGGAGGATACATATTCCTTTTTGTAATGGGAATTTTAGATTTTACATCCAATGATGCAGAGAGTTAGTTCGACATGCTGATTGAGGTAGGTAACTAGTCAGCAGTTGTGCATATAGTGAAATATTACAGGAATATATATTCAAATATAGGTAATGGCGTTAAGGCAAGTTGATTACCAATCTTATAATATTGATTAGACTATTATGCAAAGCCTGAATGATTATTTCAGAACAAGCTATTCATTTAAAGATGGAAAGTTTATGGTATCGGACAGGATTCGAACCTGTAACCACCAGCTTTGATCGCCGTCGTGCTAACCAATTACGATGGTGATTATAAATGGAATGATATACAAATCTAAATTATGTACGCAACCATACTTCAACTTAAATTTCAATTAGGTTTGGCAAGATTATGACATGTCAGACAGGTGGCGCAATTAGTTAGTGCGTCGACGATCAAAGCACGAGGTTTGAGTTTCGTATCCTGTCTGGTACCTAATATTTTCCATATTTTAAATATATATTAGTTAGTAATTGGAAATTATAATATAGACTTCTATGCAAAGCAATTATCATTTCAAATCTAGCTAGTAATTGAAAGTTGGAAAATATAAAGTGTTGGATAGATTTCGAACCTGTAACCTGTCGGCTTTGATCGCTGACGCTGTTACATGCCAAACTGGTCATGTATCATGTTCTAGGTTTAGAGATACACTTGTAGGTTAATTGCCGCGTATTTTTGAAATGATACGCTAACTTCCGGCGTTGCTGACAGTCGAGTCTGCGCAGAAGGGATGCGGAGGTGCGCGAGTGGAGAAAGCGACATTAAACCACGAGACATGGACTAAGCAACAAGTATCTAAGTGCGCGGTAGTTTTTTAAGAAAAGTGTATGTAGTTTCCCTTTACCTCTCCCTGTCGTTCCGCTACCTCATTTCTTTTTAAACTCCTACGAGATGCAATAGAAGTTACGTGACGGATAATAATTTGATGTTCAACGCGGCGAAATCACGACGACCCTTAACCACGTGGTGGAACCTGAAATGAAGTTCCGAAATACACATCACGTAAGTAATTTGATTTTTACCTAAATTGTGCATGCAAATTGACTCAGACAGCGATTGCATCATCCGGTAAAAACGTGATCTGTAGATGTTACAACAATGGCGTTAGAGCCACACCTAACGTGTAAAACTAGTGCGCAAATTGGGCGGGAAATGTAACAATGGCGTCTATGCGTGTTATGTTGAAATTTAAAATCCGTTTATATATAATCTTTATTGTAACTTGTTAGATATCAGCCCTGAAAATAATAATATTTGCTGAAAAGGTGATTTTTTCGCTCAATTATCTATTTTAAATTATCTTTAGTTATATTTATTTTATTTGGTTGGCAGCATTGCAAGTAGCCTTATATGTCAATTCAACTTGTTGGAACTGTCACTTTAAATAACTATTTGTTTACTTTTTGCTTACCTTGACCATGCAATTTTAAATCTAGTGTAATTTAAATTTCATTTACAAAAACAGTGTTATTTATATTTGGAATGTGTTTGCTAGTTAATACATAAACTAACTCAATTTGTGATTAAACTAATGTTTTCTATGGATGTCGATTATTTTCACAGTAAGTATTGTTGCATATTCATAACTTATCACTGTAAGAGCTTAATTTGCCATTTTTACGTTAAAAATTCTTTAAAATCACATTGGTAAAATACCTATCTTGACTTGATTTTTTTTTAGATTATTAAAACTTGTTTTTTTCTGTTAAGTCATCAGAACATATAAACATTTTATTTAACTTCGTGGTGAGGTGCTATCGTTTTTTATTGATATCTTATTGAATTCTTGGTTGTTTTTAGCATATTGGGAAAGTATGTTTGTATCTTCATTTAACTACTTATAGTTAAGTATTCCTGCGTGTTTATGGCGTTACCGTTTCTGAAAATTACCTTGGAATAGTTGGTTTTTTTGTGGGAAGGTATCTGCAATGGTACTTTTAAGTTGGCTGCTTCAACTTCTTGTCTGATCTTATCGCAGTGGATGCGCTCGTTAGGATGATGATCGTTTTAGTTCTCATCAGGAGTCTAGTAATTTTTTAAGGTATTATGCTCCTAAATTTGTCTGATTAACACAGCAGGTGGTTCTTTAGACCGATCTGCGTTAAACAGGGACAAATTTGTGCTGTCGATTATAACTGCGCCACATTTAAGACACGTGTGTGCATTTATAGATGTAGTTCGATAATCTTGGGACTACACGTTCCGTTTCCTGGTTTACTCGCAAGACGCGTTATCGGTTGGAAAAACCAGGTGGCGCCTAAAATAAACATTTAGTAGAAAGTAAGTTAGTTCATACGTAAGTAAGGCTCTAGATTTTAAGTGCCTACCGTGCTAAAGGTCTTTTTCTTTTTAAAAAATTTTTTCTTTTATGGTTTGGTTGCGATTGTTACATGCCAATCTAGTCATGTATCATGTTTTAGGTTTAGAGATACATTTGTAGGTTAATTGCCGCGTATTTTTGAAATGATACACTAACTTCCGGCGTTGCTGACAGTCGAGTCTGCGCAGAAGGGATGCGGAGGTGCGCGAGTGAAGGAAGCGCATTAAGCCACGAGACATGGACTAAGCAACAAGTATCTAAGTGCGCGGTAGTTTTTTAAGAAAAGTGTATGTAGTTTCCCTTTACCTCTCCCTGTCGCTCCGCTACCTCATTTCCTTTTAAACCTCTACGAGATGCAATAGAAGTTACGTGACGGATAATAATTTGATGTTCAACGCGGCGAAATCACGACGACCCTTAACCACGTGGTGGAACCTGAGATGAAGTTCCGAAATACACATCACGTAAGTAATTTGATTTTTACCTAAATTGTGCATGCAAATTGACTTAGATAGCGATTACATCACCCGGTAAAAACGTGATCTGTAGATGTTATAATAATGGAGTTAAAGCCACGCCTAACGTGTAAAAATAGCGCGTAAGTTGGACGGGAATTGTAACAACGCCCTAAACAATTGTCATCAGTGTCGGTTAGTTCAATTGAAAAGATATACCAATCTAACTCGTGTACGCTACCATACATTAACCCAAATTTCAATTGCGTTTGAAAATTCTTATTCAATAGTTGGAGCAGGCAAAGTGATATTAATCTTAATAACCAATAGTATAATAGCTAACAATTATGATAGCTCCAGTGAAGAGATAAAGTGGACTGTAATTTTACCGTGTTTTGTTAGTGTACGTGGAATATTGAAAGACACCCTTTTTAACCTTATCTTGTAACTGGTTGCAGCGTTGAAGACGATTCTGTTATGGACAACTGGTTATGGAAAACATCTTCCAGCACACAGTGGTTGGGTGTAATTAACAATTGACGGTACATCATATTGATGTCCGCGATTAATACTACTGGATACACCCGAAATTTTAGTAATAATGTAGTGACACCCTGCTGTAGCTTAGAACCCACTAGAAGAATATTGTTTAACGACATTTAATCGAGTTCACATCGCTGGCCGGGCACAATAAACCAATGTGCTATTTACAAACAGAATTAAAATTATTACTAGAAGGTTTTTGATGTTTTGATCCCTGTGAATACTTTAAATCGTCCAATACGATACACCGCTTGGAGAGAAAATCGGCATAAGCGGGCATTTCCGCAGAATTGAAATGTAATTCGAATTGCGTTACTACGGAACTGTCTAATTTTTTCATCAATTGATGAACTAGAATAAAATCCCATTGGTTGACAGGCAGGTTTAAATTTGTTTACGCTGCCGTATTGTCAGCAAAAGTATCTAGTAAATTCCGTAATTCCGTAGAATTATCCTACTTCATTTTTGGCGCATTATTGAACGCAAACCAATGAGCATTAGCAATACCTTCGAGTTTTTAAAACGTTTAATCAAAGAATTATACGCCATACGGTAGTTGGATGCCAGTAAAGGCAAGGTTTTTATCAGCTGATGCGCCGACCCGTTGGTGGCTGCTAACAAATTACTAAATTTTTCAATATCGCTAAGGGTTGGGTTATTTTCCACTAAAGAATCGAACATTTCCATAAAGGAACAAAACTTCAAAATGTCACCTACGAAGACGGAGTTCAATTTTAGGAAGGAGATTTTGCAGAATTGCACGATGGTTCTTGCGACCCGTGGTAGGATTTAGTAAATTGACCGTATTGATATTTTATTTTAAAGAACAAAGTATCGAAAGTCTGACGTATTACGTCGTGCGTATTAAAAACTGCATCACTTTGGGACGCCATAATTCCGATAATTGCATTATGAGCTTCGTAAAATGCTGATTTAATTTGGTCAATTTCAGTGTAGTAACTTTCCAATAAAGGAATTAAACCAACACCTTGAAGGCTTTGTTTGCAACCTGCGACATATTCTTTAAACGATTTATTTGCATTTGTCGGTGCGATTGATAACGTTGGAGTTTCACTAATTCCGTCGGCGATAAAGTGACATTTGAATTATTGGGCATTTTAAAATTTGTAACAAAAATGTTTTCAAATAAATACATAAATAAATATTTAAAATTGTTTGAAACTCTTTTTTCAATAACATTGTATATAACAATACGTAAGCCCGCACAACTTACGCCTTAATAATTAGGGTAAACGAATAACTTAATAACGTGTACTGTCAGCACAGATGATTTACATGGCATGATCGCTCGATAATGTCCTTGCGAAATTTTAAAAGTTAGTAAAAACAACTGTGCGTAATATGTATATATGATAAAGTACAAACGCAAACTCAAAGAATTTGTACGAAATGTACAGAACAGATGCTTTCACCAACTGTGTTATGTTTCATCCACTAGGCAGTATTAAAATAACAATGTATTTCAAAATAATTAAAGAATTAAAGGAGCTTTGCTTACAAACGTGTCTGACAATTGACCACATTGCAACGTAATTTTACACATCCGTGGTTCGCTAAGGAACATAATACTTGGTTTATAGCCGTAATTTTGAGCGTCGCTTGCTGTCTATAACTGACATAAGTAAAAAAACTTGACACCGTCAGATATCATTGACAAAAATGCCAAACGTAATTGAAAGTTAGCTTGATGTATGGTTGTGTACATGATTTAGATTTGTAAATTTTCCAATTGTCGTCATCGGTCTCGGTGGCGTAATTGGAAAGCGCATGGTCCTAGAAAGACTAAGATACAGGTTCAACTCCTGTGCGAGACCTTATATTTTCCACTTTTAATTACTATCTCGATTTGAAATTATTGTTTGGGCTTTGCATAAGAATCTAAGTTATTATTTCATCTTATACTATAATACTTTAGGGTATAAACCTATTATTCGTACCGTCAAAATTTTTTAGATTTGATGGTGCTAAATGATAGTACTTTTAATGCTGATTCCAAATATGTAATCGATTTTCTGCGGAAATTATCGGCTGCGCGCGTAAAGTCGCGCAAACTTTTAAAACTGGTCCTATTTTGATATGTAAATTATAGTTATACAAATTACGTACGTTATTAAAAAATTTCGAATATTTCACCATAGAAACGACATTTCCTGCTTTCTGCCAATTGTATTTTCATTTATGGTGTTCGTCATTTACATTTATTCTTTAGTGCTATACAGTACTTTATTCCAAACTTTGAATATGGATAAAGGGAATTTACCGAAATTATACGAGTTATCACAGAACGAATCTAAACTTTTCGATTACTTATTTAACTGCAACATTTTGGAGCGTGAAAAGAATTGCCCTCAATGCACCACTCCAATGAAGTTATCTTTGAAAGAAAACCGTTGGCATTGTCGGGTTAAAGTTTCAATAAACAAGCAAAAACCAGACTTGTGACACCACCATCTCCTTGAAATCTGGATCGTGCTTTTCCAAACTTAATCTTGGATATGGGTCAATTTTGATGCTGTCGTACATGATTCAAAGGAACTACCCTCATTGAGATGTTATGCGGGAATTGTCACTGGCGAAACAAACAGTAACAGACTGGTTTTCATTTGTGACACAGGTTGGTAGTAGGTTCTGGTTTATATTGGAAGTATATTACCGAAACCTATTACTAAATTGAATAGGTACTGGAAGAATGGTGCACGACGAAATCAGTCAAAATCGGTGGACCTGGGTGAGTTGTAGAAAAGGATGAATCTAAATTTGGCAAACGTAAATACAATAGTGGACATAAAGTGGAAGATTCTTGAGTTTTTGGTGGTCTAAATCGAAACACGTGACAAATCTTCCTAGTCGCTGTAGAAGCTAGAACTGCCGAAACACTAGTTGGGATAATAGAGCAATGGATTGAGAAAGGAACGACGATAATGTCAGACTGCTGGAAATCCTACTCACATTTGGGAGAACTAGGATACACTCACCTCACTACTAATCATTCAGTGAATTTTGTTGACCCAACCTCCGGTACTCACACGAATGGAACCGAAAGTACTTGGCGCCACGCAAAACAATTTGTGCCTCATTACAACCGGAGAAAATCTGTTTCCAGGATACCTTCCTCATCACATGTTTTTGAAAAAATGTAAAACTGAAAATGTTGACGAATTGACAGAATTTTTTTAATTTGTTAGCACTATTAAGTTTGATACCCAGTAACCACGCAATGTAAATTAATTTCCATACAAATGTTAATTGTTGTAAATGTTAAAGTTATAAATTAAACAGATTTTCAGATTTTAAACCTCAGATGAGTCAACTTCTATATTTTGGTTAGGTTACGCATGAATGCCGAATTTGCATAGCAAGTTTAAAATTGCTCCTGTTGTCATATAAGTTGCATATGAAAATTGCAATTTTAAAAGTTTGCGCGGCTATACCCGCGCAGCCGATAATTTTCGCGGAAAATCGATTGCATATTTGGAATCAGCATTAAAAGTACTATCATTTAGCACCACCAAATCAAAAAATTTTGACGGTACGAATATTAGATTTGTTCCGGCTCTAATTTTGAGCGTCATTTCCTGTATATAACTGACATAAGTCAAAAACTTGGCTTATAGCCGTAATTTTGAGCATCGTTCTCTATATATCTGACATTAGTCAAAAATTTGACACCGTCAGATATGATTGACAAAAATACCAAACGTAATTGAAAGTTAGGTTGATGTATAGTTGCGTACATGATTGAGTTTTGTAAATTTTCCAATTGTCGTCACCGGTCTCGGTGGCGTAATTGGAAAGTATAGGGTCCGCGTAAGACTAAGATACAGGTTCGAGTTCTGTGCGGGAGCTTATACTTTCCATCGTTCAATTGGTAGCTCGATTTGAAATGATCATTTGAGTCTAAGTTATTTATATATATATATATATATATATATATATATATATATATAAATATTTACATCCCGTAGCTATTTTTGTAAGTTTAAAGTTATTGTTTTTAAATCTGCAAATAGGTATAAATAGGTTGAACATAGCGTTTTACTTAATTAGTTCTCAGCTAAAAGTTTAAGAAAAAACATTTAATTAGGCAATCTGAGAATACAGATGTGGTTCCAACACATACATTGCACTTTATTAAATTTGATGCTAAACTGAATATGTAATAATATAAGACGTGTTCTTAAGACTTCTTTTCGTTCTTTTTTATGTTGATATAAGGTATATTGTTACGTTCCAAGTTTGCTATTAAAATTTACTTGTTAATTCATAAGCCCGTTTTACCATAATTTTGTTAAGTCGATTCCGTTTCAATTCTTAAATTCTTCAACAACATCCTGTTTACAATAAGTACGCTTGCTACAAATTTTCATTTTTAACTTATTTATTTCGAAACGACAAGTTTATGCTACAATTAAATAGTTTATATCCTGTTTTAGGTACCCGTTATCTTGGTATACATTACGACCGCGTAGAATGGTTTTCTCTATTGTTCCATTGTAACGACTTGTTGAAATAAGGTCGCGCACTATCCGATAAAACCAGGGTTATCCAGTTTCAATCGCGCTTCGATAAGCCAGGATTTGCAGTTCGAATTCGTGTCATTTGAACCATTGTTGAATTTGATTCTGCAGTTTGTGCGTCGAAATATTTTCTACATTATTCGTCACCGTATTTCAAAAGCAATGCACGTTTGTTTTTTCTGTTCGACTAGGAGGTGTCTTACGTGGATTGCTTTTTTTTAGTTGGAGGCCAAATTGGTTCTTTCTTTATGTAGGCCCAACTGTTCGTTGACGTAAACCAACTGTTTTTGTCTGTAGACCCCTGCTGCAGTTATGGTAGCAGGGTAAATAGATCCTGACGACAATGACGTTGCTGTGCTGACTCACCCCTGACGGCTTGCGAGCTAAGTGTCCGGACCCCTACAGGTATGCAACTCGTTTTCTTTTGTGCGTGTCAATGGTATATTCTGTATCAGCGTTTGGTGTAGAAACGTGACATTGTAGAACTATTGTTTGTTGCTGCTAATCGATATTATCGCTCTACAGGTGTGATGTACCTTTGTTACAGATGTTGGACAGACACACGCTTAATATTCTTTTATACTGATTGGTTTACTTTACAAACGGTACTATGTACAATTTAAAAGATGTCTGACAAAAGCACTCACACGTTAATTCTTTCCTATTAATTAGTTATTTTACAAAAAGTATTAGGTGAAATTTTAAAACCGCTTGACAAAAACTCTCATATGTTTATTTACTACTGATTAGTTTTATTTTATGTGAAGTACGAGATGCGCGCTTCGTATCTAAATTCCTAAATTGTCCGTACGATATAATTGTTTGCTGTGAAATAATAACACTTAGTTTATTTTCTTTTTGCTTGTTTGTACAGAATCCTTTATTTATTTTGATGTGTTAATAGATAATCGTGGGCGATGTATTTTTTTTTGTTTCTTTTTGGTATGTAGACGAATCCCCCCACTCTCCGCGTTTGATAGTTAGCCTGGTATTTACTTTTCTTCCGGCTACGTCCAGGTAGGTAGCAATATGTTAAACTAAAATTGCCTGTATGTGAATATTTACACATATACCAATCTATAACATAACTCTTTTCAGGCTACATTATTGTTTAATAAAATGCCATTTTTGATGTTCAAAAATGGTAGATTTTAATCTTGCTATGAAATATTGAGTTCAAAAACTAATGTTCTTGAGAATGCCAACCTGCCTACAGTTTTGGAAGTAGTACTGTGTTTATACAAAACAAAAAATTAAATAAGTTATGTAGCAATTACAAAATATCAATGACATTCCTAATTGAATACCTTATTCACTAAAACGGCTTGTGTACATTTAGACAATAGATACTATTTGTAGAATTCATATCGATACCGCAGCTTTTTAACAAATCTAAAAAAAAATGAAGATGAATGAGAAATCACACCCCAAAAATATCACATAAAAATTACATCATTGTGTGTTAAAAATTTTAAGGGCGTGCTTTCAGATTTTTAAGAGGTGAAGGGTTGATTCCAAAGTAAAAGCTCTACCAGAAGTAAAATTCATAGAAAAGACCCCAAACACAGTTGAAATAGCTCTGAAAATAAAAGAAAACTACTAGGGTGTAGATCCAGTCAAAGTAGTAAGAAGGTTCTAGCGAATTTCTAAGGTATGTCTTTGAATTGACCTTACCGTATTTTTTGCTTTATAAAAATTTGTTATTTTAACAAGAACGATATATGCTTAAAATAACTCTTTAAATTTTTAGGAAAATTAAATGGTTTAAATTCAGGAGAAAATATCGAAAGGTTCTGGGAGCACTATTATGCGTTTCGGTCGAACAACTACGTAAATATTATTTAAAACTGCAGACGAATTCTTGATTACTTCAATTCCTTTTGCTTGCGAAATATATTTGAAATTGGTTAATAATAATAGTCACCTTGAACTAACTTCAGATTAATTTCAAAGTCATTATAAAGTTCAATTGCATTTCCATATAATACGCTGATATTTATTAGATGACTAAAAATAATTATTAAATTTATAACAAAACAGTCTACTGACATTTTGATACGGCTTTAGAATGTATTCTTCTCTTTAAAATGGACTAAAATAATTAAGAAAGTAGATACAGTAATTAAATGCACACGACATTCTCTCTAGCAGTGAAAAATGGCCTATTCTCTCAATTACAACTTTACATGCATTTAAAACGTGAAAGTAAATTTGCTTTTTGTAAAAACACCAAAAATTGATGTCAATAACAACTAATTATACGAGTTGCGGTGTTTTACATACCTGAAACAACCAGATATCTAGTGCATAATTGTATTTCATGTTAAATAAATAATTTTCTCCACAATTTTAGAACTATAAATTTCTACATCTTTCTAATTTTAAACCGTGAGCGAATTTCTAATTGATTCTTTTTCATTTAGCACGTTGTACCATTTCCCCAAACCATTTTTGGATTTCACTTAAGCAAAGAAAATTAATGATAATCAGAGCATGGTTATAAATCTCAAGGTGATTTAAATTAGTGGGTCAAGACCCGCGATCCCTTGATATTTATTATACTTATACAATATATTTGCATAGAAATGATTTGTAAATTTAAGGATTTCCAGTTTTGTAATTAAGAGCACTTGTAAATTGGTAAAATGAAGCTTACTAACAGCACTAAGAATAAATAAGTATACAAAACTGAGAATAAAATAATTAATAACATGCAGCTAATTATTTGATAAATATTTAACGTATGGCACACGTTTATTTAGAAATTAGCGTCGCTCTAATAAATACGAGTTTCACATGTACAAAACATAGAAAAATTATATTTCAAAAGTCTTGTCGCTTTATATTATCATCAGGTGAGAAGTTGAACAAATAAATGAACACGAATCGTTGTGGGATTAATTACCACGTGTAAGGAATGTATAAACACTCTTTAACGATTCGTGAGCAACCTGTAGTAAGAGTAAACTATATACAACAGGGTAGTAGTAAACTAAGGGGGACAAAAATCGCCCAGCAAATAGGTCATTTACCCCTTTTTACGAACGCCTGTGTCCTCCTAATACTCAGTTATGAAGTTCCTATTTGTATGCTCTCCCGTTGCAAACGTACCCGTCCCTCTAATGAAAGCCAGCACGTCTGGCCAGAGATGGACCTTAATCTCATACACCCTTCGCATTCTCCTAGATAGTGGACAGCTGCCACCTGCAGATTAGGCACCTAGGCTCTGCTTCGATACCCAGTAGGGTCAGGTGTCTCCGCAATCTGAAATGGCCAGCGAGGTCTTCCACCAATGTGTTAAGTGTTTTCCTATCTCTGATTAATAGCCATGGCGTGTTTGACTCGCCCGACCTGTCTATCATTATCTTTGAAGGTAGAATAGAATTAAAATGGAATTTTTTGATAAGTATGAGAGGAAGATTACAAAACTAAAACGAAGAATCAAAACTAAAAAATTGCAAGTTTGCAAATATTTCCCAAAAATAATAAAAATCTTGTAATAAGTTAACAAATTTCGCTAAGCTTGTAGCAGCTTCTGATATATTTCCAAACTCCCCACACACACACCCATTCACACACGCTCTCGCTTACAGGCACGCATACACATATAAAAAACGTCCATACCTGCCGGCACACATTATCCCCATCCCATGCAAAAAACAGACATGTCATACACATATACGCGTAAAAATGCACATGTGCGCAGGTGTTCCTACGTGTACTTGTGCGTACATCTGCACTCATGCACTGACATCCGCAACCGCACAAGTGAACCCAGATCATGAAGCGATATTAACTGAGTTTCCACCCGAAAGCAGAACCTTACAAAAAAGGTATTCATTCAGAAAAACATTTTCAAACCTTAAAAAACGCCCAAATCATAACTGGAGAGTAGTAATTACAGATGAAGACTATAATTTAAAAATTTTTTTGTAAAAAATTCACAATATATTTATTAAATCATTTTATATGATGTTACGCTTCTAATTGCTTCATAAATTATTTTTGTAAATAATTATGTTAGAGGATTGATTTCAAATAATCAATTTAGGTATATTACTCATAGTTGTACAATATGGTGTTAAATGTGGGGTATTTACGCATATTAATGTGGTCTGCGTTCCCCGACAATGTTTAGGGGAAATAACCGTTATTATTATGTGTTTTTACGGTTAAGACGTTTCACTTGGTTTGGAATGCACATACGTCGTTGTCTCGAGCAATCAGAATGCGCAATGTACTAGGGATGGGGTGAAATGAAACGCTGGAACCGCAGCCATAAAGGATTCCGGTCTTAACTTTCGTATCATTAATTGATTATGGAGCAGTAGTGCTTATAAATAATGCGGTAAAGTTTACTCATAGATCCATTACCTCTATCTTTGCCTTTGTTCCTAAGTTGAAGGTAACATCAGTGACTTCACTACCAATATGGAATAGAGCACACGTCGAGCGAACCCACGCGCGTAATACAACCTTAAGGAAATTAACAACAATATCGGTAGTACTCCAGCTGGCAGTTATGCAGTAATTATGTGTAAGTAAATTATTAATTAATATACATTGTAATTTGGAAAGTGAATTAAGTCACATGTTTGTAAATTCTTTAAAACCTATTACGACCTTTAGACGAGCCGAGATCAACTACCGTACCTTTGTTTCTAATGTAATAACGAGAAAGATATAAAAGAAATTGTCCTTGGACTACAAATGGGATCCGAACTTCTACGCGAAATTATTGTTAGAGAATTATCCTAAAAAATTAATTTTAATGGCGCCACCGTACAGAAAGATCACAAAATGACCTCTAAATACGTACTTACATTCCAAATCTGGGTACATACCCGGGCGTAAACTTAATCTTTTGTTGGAAGATGGAAAATTATGCTTTCGAAATGCGTCTATGTATTCGGAGAAGCAGAGAGGACATGGTCAATCCCTGCTATTGTAGCGCCTTCACCAGTAAATCGAGGTGATCTAATTAGTAACAAGCGCAGTTTTTACATATTCTTTATTGTATTAAGTATGGGATTTTTAAAAATGGAGTAAGTTGGCTTTAATAACGGTACGAGTTAAACCGTTAAAGTATTATAGCCCGATTGATTTCATTAAATAATTGTAAATTTCTTGTTAAGAAAAAGTTGTGAAGGATCTTTAATAGTAGTCTGTGCAGGAACTTCTTGAAAATTTGTACCGGTTAGACATGGCGTAAAAGCTAAAACATGTGCGTGTAAACAGCTTATTGGACATACGTGTTGGAAATATTAATGAGAAGTACATACATTCCATATATGTTTCGTGTAGGGTGCAACTAACAAACGTTAATTAGATAATTTGAAGGAACCACCGAAAATATACCAGCTCGAATAAAGAAGACGCGTATAAAGTATATTAATAACAACACATCAATTTTTCTATAATTTTATCTTTTGTTCTAAAAATTCTTTTAATACCAATCAATATTTAGGAGATATAAGTGTTGGAAAATCGCTCACGCAAATGTATAGAGATTTGACTATTCCCGATTCAGCGGATTCCTGTTATCACAGCGGTTTATAGTTACGAATAAATCCATATAATAGATTTAATAGCTGTACATATAACATTTAATACATTTTTAACTTTTTGTTGTTTTTTTATTCTTAGGTTTAAGGTGGTTAGTCATTGTTAAAGTTTGAGATTAACAGGATAAGGCTACAAATTGTACAAAGATGGCGTGAGAGAAATGCGATAGTTGGATCATTATGGTTGTTATGGCTAAATGTGGAGGTGGTGATGGTGAGTGGTGCTAGAGGTAGATATGATTTGAGGAAGTGATGGGTGGAGGTGGCCGTGATGTGTGGAGGTAATGCGTAGAGATTGAGGTGCTTTGTGGAGATGGAACTGATTTGTGGAGGTGATATGTGGAGATGGAGATGAAGGTGATATGTGGAGGTGGAGGTGTTGGGTGGAGGTAAGAGGTGGAGGTGTAGGGTGAAAGTGATGTGTGGAAGTGTTTTGCGGAGGTGATTTGTAGAGGTGGATATGATTTGTGGAAGTAGAGGTGATGTAAGGAGGAGAAGGTGATATGTGAAGGTAGAGGAGTAAAGAGCTTGTTCATTCCTCAATGCCCCCAAGTTTCTACTGTCCAACTTTTTATAAAACTATGTTGCTACCATATGAAGCGAACTAAATTGATTAATGACTCATTTGAAAAAAAAGTTTTCCTGCACAGTCTAAAAACGGTCACAATAATACCAATACACAAAGGTGTTGATCAAGATAACGCCAGCAAATATAGACCTATAGCTCTCCTACCAGCCCTGTCAAAATTTATTGAGAGACCAATCAAACCAAGGCTGTTGTCATTTCTACTAAAATATAAAATTATAAGCAACGGACAGTTTGGCTTTTTATCAAACAGTATAGTACCAGCCAATACAATTTTTTACTACTAAATGAAGTTCTCTCGAATTTAAATAACAACACATTCGTTAATCATAATATCTTTTTGAATTTTGCAAAAAGCGTTTCATTAAGTAAGATATGGCATTTTAACAAAAAAATTAGACGATTATGGAGAATAAGCCGAGGTTTAAATCTACAATGGAAGGCAGCGTGTTCGCTTCGCGTATTCAATGATTATTCAAATTACAAAACAAGTTATGGCATACCACAAGGATCTGCACTGAGTCTCACATTATTCTAATATTTATTACAACGACTATTTTATTCTATTGATGAATTTGTATCTGCATATATTCGGAACGTATTCAGAGAGATTTAGAAACACTAGGTTTAAGGATTTTACATTCAGTTTTAAAGGTCTACTTCAATTTGCGAAGAGTGAAGTACTTCCTTGTAACTTTTTTAATTTTCATAAATAACTCAAAGTTATTTCGAAATAACTTGTTTTGCAAGTATATGCTATTAATATAAACAGACTGAAATGTAACATCAGACCTACCACCAATAAAATTTTTGATTCGTTTTGTTATATTGATCTGTATATTTAGGTCTTTTTGGTAGTGCTTAGTCCACGAATGTAAATATATTCAGTGGCAATAAATCGTGCGCGCGTGTGCGCGCTCTGTCTCTCCCACCAATGCGCGTCATGCGTAATAACGTATGCAGAAACCGCACGCACGCACGTACGACACACCAGCGCATGCATCCGTACATGGCTCACTATACATTCGTGTACAATTCTACCGCTACTTGCACGCGTAAGAACACACTCACTCACATAGCGTCCGCAAATCTGCACACGTTCCGACACGCTAGTTTACTTCGCTCGCAGTCACTAACTCATTCAATCGCTTGCTCACACTCCCCCACCCCTGACACAACCATGTATTGTGGTCAACCTTTTATGTAAGCGACTTCGGAACTTAGTTGGTTCGCGTGCGACTGATGCCAAGGTTCCCGGTTCGATTCTCGACACGGACCGCTTGAAAAACGTTAGGTAAAATGTAGGCCCCGTGAGCGTGTGTGCGCGCGCAGTGTGTGTGCGTGGGTGTGCGCGCGCAGTGTGTGCGTGCGTGCGTTGTGTGACGCGTGTGCGTGGGTGGGCGCCGCAAGTGCGTGCATGCGCGCGCGCGTGCACTTGCATGTGCGTGCATGCACGCCCGTGCACGCGCGTGCATGTGTTGTCACATACGTTAAAGATCCCTACTTTGCTTGGTTTCGGTAAAATTTAAAAAAATTTTCAGGTATAAAATCTTGCTTCCTGGCCTATGTAGTACCTTTGGGTGGAACATTGGAAAATCTAATGGAGGTTTACCTTTTATTCTCATAAGAAAAGCAAATATTTTACAAATAACGCAAAACGAAGCAATTAACTAATAAGCATGTATTACGGGCTTTCAAATCTAAAAAATCGTTTAAACGAGGGTTATTTTTTAAGTAAGATCCATTTGTGACAGAATAACAATGATACTCGACCCCGCTGTGCTCATGCGCGTATGCTCCCAGTATTCATTGCCTACGTTTAGACGCCATTAGTAGCCGTATCGTCTGCCTGTGTGCCGAGCTGTACAAATTTATGGTGTTTAAAAGAAAACTGAGTCGCACCTCGACTGTGAGATATGATCTGTAGTTCGATGCTTGAGTGCAAGAAACTTTATAGCAGCGAAAATTTACCTTCAGATTTTTTAAGTTTACAGTCAAAAAAATGGCGACACACATCGTAGCTAACTACAGTGAAAGCTAAGCAGACAATTTGAGCACGATAGATCACGGCAATTGTCTTTTAGAACAAGAAAGGGATTTTGTTAGTGGATTTTATGTCGAGAGGCATACCAATCAATCCTAATGCATATTGTGATCTTGAGAAAATTCCGACGTGCCATACAAAACAAGCGACGTGACCTTCGGTCTTCCGATGCTATGTTGCTCCATGACAACGCAAGGCAACGTGTTTCTTCACAAACACAAGGTCTAATCAGGTGTTTGGATGGGAACCGTTGGATCACTTAACCTTACAGTCCAGTTCTTGCACTCAATGATTTTCACTTGTTTTGGCACTTAAAGAAGTTGCTTGGTGATAAATGGTTGAACGAAGACAAAGAAGTGAAAACTGTAGTCATGGATTGGGTTTCTTCACATGCGGCAGATTTTTTTGACGTCGGATTTAAAAAAATTGTTAAACGCTATGACAAATGTTTGGACAAGTATGGAAATTATGTAAAATAGTAGATAAGAGTATGTCAAACATGGAGAAACATACATTTTAATGATATTCACAGCATTTGTTTTTATTCAAAAACGGAGCTTACTTAAAAAATGTCCCTCGTACATAAGTAAATTCTAAAACATTTTAATTTTATACAATCTTTGAATTGAATTCCTCCATTTTTAAATTGTTTCAGCAGAAAAATTCTTTTTTTATTAGTCTATTCGGAAATCTGTTTTGAATATTGTTTAAATAATTAGGTAGCTAAATTTAGAAACTTGTTTTACTTTACCATAAAGGCCAAATACCAACTCAACTTACGAGCAAAGACTGGATTTGGTTGGTTAAGTAGTGATGATTTATGCCAATTTCCATAATAACTTTTCTATTATTAGATATACCATTTGGATGGATGATACTTATATACAGCTTTGATTGCAACAAAAAGGAAATATGCCATTCATTACCTTTACTTTTAACTGGTCAAAACTCGTTCTATCACCACATATCATAATTCTTAGATATACGCATAAATCTAATTCTTAGATCTACAAAAGGATGTGTAAAAGTAACAGCTATAAATATTTGTAAATAACGAGATCGTCAGTATTCCGGTTATGAAACAACAACTAGAAATAAAGATGTGTGTATCTTTTGAATTTACATTTATTTGGAACTTCTCTACTAATGATCGGAAAAGTATTTATCACAGGGAATATATGCAAGGGAATATATGCGGTTTGTTGGTTTTCTCGTGTTCTATGACGAGAAAACGATTGTACCACACCTATAAAAGTATGTCCGTCACCAATCCTTTATACAGATACGTCTGCGTTATCTGATCTGGAATTAAATTACGCATTAACCTTCATTTACATAAACAAAGCGACGTATAAAAAGCGAGATATAAAGACAATATAATATTTATACAGGATGCCCCAACGATTGGGGAGCGAAGATTACGCCTTTATCGTAGACAAAATTAAAAATCCAATTAATCCAAATTATAGACGTTACAAGTGAGCACATTTTAAAAATATTTAGAACTATACAGGGTGCTCTGTACAGATGTGGCATACATAACACCTAAATTATTAAATGGAAACATGTTTTTGCACTTTACTTATATTACTTCAAAAACTTAATTAATTAATATCAGGTTTAGTGGGTCTATTCTTAGCGGTTCTCAAATTATGGACAATTAAACGAGAAAAAGTGCTGATATTTGAAGATTTGTAGTCGCCATTTTGAACAATATCAGCTTGAAATTTTCACAGAAAGGTTATAGTGCTCGAGTAATTTCATGATTACTATAAAGATAAACTATTATCGCTAACATTTTGGGAGGGGTAAAGATGCGCGTTCCATTGTTTTAAAACTCAGATCAGCCGCGGCTACTCCATGGGGGCTCAAAGGCTAGAGCCTCCCAGGTTATTTTAAGGAATAGGTACCGTAAATAAACTTTTCGGCATAAATTAATTCATCGTAAAATGATTACTCAAAACTAGAGATCGAATGCATAAATGCTTTCAGCCCGGCATTTTTAAGTGGTCTCAGTAAATAAATTGGAAATGCTACGTTTACAATGATGTATGATGCCGGAAACAGATATAAATAGTAATCATATCCCGCCGTCGTCCTTTCGTAAGCAACCACATCTAACCGTTTTAATGAAAATTAACACCAAAATGCATATAATTCTTTTAAGATTTGTGGTTCAAATGATCAAATGTAACACTGATATTAATATTTTAAAATTATTTAAAACAATTACGTTTCTCACTATATTCATTTTACATCCAACATTTAAGCAATAATAAATAAATACCTGTCCTAGACATTTTGAAAGTGCTCTCTTCACGTTAACAGAACTCCTTGATTCTCTTTAGTACATCGGTGTAAGGGAGGGCTTCATTCTATTGAGCGCGGCTTCAATGTAAATCTTATAGGAAATTGAACGACGACGAATTCTGTCGAACGCAAATAATAACAGCTTCAGATAGTTTAAACAGGGCTCTCATCATTAGAGCCCTTAGCCGCAGTATCTGTTGCTATTTCTAGGCGTGTTTGTTGTTGACCGGTACTAATTTGCGTGAGCGTAGAGATTATTTCACTTGTTTTCGTTGAAAGTAAAGGCCGTGTCTTGTTTTGTGAGTGTAGTCGTAGTGTATAAGTTTGATTATTATTTTGAATTATTCAAGATGACTGAAAATAATATTAGTAATATAGTCGAAATTAAATTTAAAACTCTTCCATTAGCAGAAAAGGTAAAAATTAAGAACCTAGGCCGTCCGACACCGGATTTAAATCTGAAACAGGTAGATAAGGTTGGAAATCGTAGTTTCACAAAGCATTTTTCAAAAGAAATTTATAAAAAATGTCAGTGGATTTCCGGATGCTCTCAATCGAATGCTCTATTTTGTTTTCCTTGCCATTTATTTTATTGTGACGGAACGGACAAAACATGGTCGGAAAAAGGCTTTAGAGATCTGAAGCATATAAACGATAAAATAAAAAAAGCATGAAAAAAGCAAGTACTATATAAAGTCTTGCACGGATTTGGCTATGCTAGGTTCCGTGAACATTGCGGATCAGTTAGATTCCGCATATAGGCAGAACATTATGAAGCATAATGAACAGGTGACTAACAATAGATACATTTTTAAAAAAATTATAAATTGTATTAAATTTTGTGGAAAGTTGGAATTGGCATTGAGAGGACACAATGAAAAAGAAGATTCCGAAAACCGTGGAATTTTGTTAGAATTAATTGATTTTACTTCGAAATCGGATGTAATTTTAAAAGAACAATAACACAAAGCGAGTGTATTTAAAGGTACATCTAAAACTATGCAAAACCAGATTTTAGAAACCTGCTTGCAGTGTGTCGTCAAGAAATTCAAGATCAAATTAAAGGTAGTTAATTTTTGGCAATTCAGTGCGATGAGACGACTGACATTTCAAATCAATGCCAAATGGTAATTATAGTTAGATATTTCTACAGTGGAAATATTTATGAGAGATTTTGGACATTTCTACGAGTAATAGATAAAACAGCTAACGGTTTAACGGAGTGTATTGAGCAGGAATTAGATAAATTAATATTAAACTCGCCATCTAAATTAATCACTCAAACTTATGACGGTACAAATGTTATGAGTGGTTCTGCTAGTGGAGTTCAGTCCAAAATAAAACTTAAATATAAAAATGCCAATTTTGTTCACTGTTATGCCCATCAATTAAATTTAATTATGCAGGAAGCAACTAGTCAAAATGCTAAAGTTAAAATTTTTTTTTCTAATTTATCCGCAATTCCTGCTTTTTTCTCATTCTACTCACAGGTGTGAAGTGCTAAAAAAATAGTGAAACGAAAATTGCCCACTGTTGCTGCCACACGTTGGAATTATAATATTCATATTGTGACCGTCGTATATGAGAATAGAGAAAAACTAATCGAATGCTTTGAGAAATTAGAAGAAAAATGCAATAAAACTATTACCTGCAGGGAAGCATATGGTTTGCGTAGAATTTTGGAAGATCCTGATTTTGTGTTTTTTCTCAATTTATTTCATAAAATTTTTCCACATGTTGACATATTATTTAATCAGTTTCAAGCTAGAGACACAGACAGTGTTGCACTGAAGAGAAAAATGGAGGACTTTGAAAGGATAATAGTATCTGCTAGAAATTTAACTGATGAGATAGAAAAAAATATAATCTGTAAAGATACTAAACGAAGAAGAATTAGTAACGTGGAAAATCGGAATTTGATTGCTACAGAAGTGTGCGATACAATAGTTGTTCAGATGAAGGACAGACTCTCATACCGAATTCATTTAGAAACGGCATTTTTAGTAGACGTAACTAATTTTGATACTTACTCAAAAAAATTTCCAACATCGCATTTCCAATCGATTATTAAGTGTTATCCGATGTTACAGCCAGACAAATTGAGGACTGAATTGGAAGTGATGTACTCAAGAACGGATTTTAAAAATATTTTAGGCGGCCTAAACATGCTTTCCTGGTTGACCCAAAATGAGTTAAACGAAACATTTGGCAAAACAATTAAAATTATTAAAAATTATAGTCACAACCCCAATGTCCGCTGCCGAATCTGAAAGATGTTTTTCAACTCTTAATAGGATTAAAACTTATCTAAGGAACACAATGACCGAAGAACGTCTTAATGCCTTAGCAATGATGTCAGTCAACAAAAACTTAATACATCAACAATTTAGAAGAAAAAGTTAAAGACCATTTTATTGCTCAGAAAGACAGAAGGTTTGATTTCGTATACAAGCAGTAAAATTATTATTACGTGACAATTAGAATACAGTGTGTGACTTTTTGTACATAAACCTATAAACAAGTATACAAAAATTAATGGGTCTGTGCGAGTGACTAGGCTGAATATACCAAACCACTGAAGGTGAGTGTTGCTTATGTTATCTTGTATTATATTCATACCATAAGCAGTTAGAGCCCCTCAAATCAAATCACCACGAACCGCCACTGACTCAGATGCTATGGGTAAATTGAGCGATAAGTTGATAAATTTTGATTTCCTCTTTTGATATTATTTCTACACGGAAGACAGTTATTCCGCATAAATCTCCCCTGCTTCGGGTATTCTAAACTTTATCATCTTATATTTCCCTTTTTCGAAAATACCTTACAAACACTTATTAATTCTGTCATAATTAAAGAAATTTTCAAAATAAAATGCCTCTTTCATATACAACTTCGTCACCTGGATACGTTTATGTCATTGTTTTTTAATCAAAATAGAACACCCTATAAGTTATATTTACCAGTTTATATGCCTATTTAATAGCTTTTCAAAAATGTAGTACTTGGAGTATTTTATTTGGGTGGTTATGCTGTAGTCTGCACATAAAAGGGCAAAATTTGTTATTTTGAATCACTCACCAAATATCTAGTAGGTCGCTGTGCATCTGCCTTAATTGGCAACTAAAATCAAGTAAGCGAGCCCTAACTAGTAACAAAAATAAAACAAACAAAATCGGTCAGTTCCATAAGTTTGTCAAAACAGCCTCATACGTTTGCCATATTCCTTTGAAATGGTTGTTTGTAATCATATTGCGTTTTAATAGTTTCTGTATTGGCAAATCTCACTAATAGGGTTAGTGTTATTTCCTTTAATAAATACAATTTTTGGATAATATGCATTCTTGATCTAAGAAAGGATTATTTTTGTAACTGATATTGGTCATGCTCAAACGTTAACAAATTCATTCTGGCAGTTTTAAAGGTTAAGAAATGATATTATGACTACTTTGTATTCAAAATTATTAGTTTTATAATTAGTTTATTTTAATTAATAATGTATAACGCTAACGCCAATGATCTCATCGTCTTGGCACGAAGAACTTTCACATTCAAAATTATGCCGATTCAAAAACGAAAAGTCCCTTTCTCTGGATATAATTAGTTTTCAAGTAAGATAATATTACATATGTTAGATACAGATAAAACAAATTAAGTAATTTCAATTTCCATTTTTCAAAATTTTGTCAAAAATATCTCTAATCGTTTTATGAAGAGAAAGCTTTTGGTTGACCACTTCGTCTGTACCATCCAAACAATTAATATGTAACTTGAGTAGATCGGTTAATCTTGAAGAAAAGGTATCGACTGACTGCAATTAGTCAATGACTTTTGGATAACACCCTACCAGGTTGGTTGCTTATATTACAAACACTTTGGTTCCTATTAAATCGACAACATCACGTTGGGCAAAAGCATGTTGATTCAAGACAACTATTTTTTCGAAGTCCCAGTAGGATCGGGTCAAAACAAATTAAGTCCAGGAAATAATGACAGTGGTGTCCGAGTTATCTACACTTAAAAATCACTTATTAGGTATTTGTGAGAAAACAATTGTATAGTAGTCATATATTGGTGTTTTTCACAACTAATGGGAAGGAGTTTTTTATGTGGATTACCGGCTAGATTTTCTGGGACCAAAACTGTACGTACACTTTAACAATGAAACATACTAATGACGAACTGGTTAATATGGTCTATATTCTTAGAGAAACAGGTGTCAATTGCATACTTACCAGTAGGACATGTCAAGAAAGATTTCAAAGCTTAATACGTTCCAAAGCAATTGAAAAACTAAAAATAAGATTTAAAACAACTGGAAACATCGATTATAAAAACAAGTCTGTAACCAGCCACACAGTTAGAAAGAATTGTCTGTATTACTAACTCTGGAAGAAAATACAACATAAGTGTACACCAACTTAACAATGAACTCGAAATAAGTAGAAGATTCGTTCATAGAATAATCAATAAACATAGATCCAATCCTTATCACATTTCTTTACACCAGGAGCTATATGGGGCGGATTTTAAAAATGAGGTTTCATTTTGTACTATTATCCTCGAGATATTGAATCAGCATCCTAACATACTTCCGTTGATATTGTTAAATATTTAAGTAACCTATAACAACGAAATATGTAACGTGAGTGCGTTACTTCATGAAACATTAGGTAGTCGAAAGGAGTTTATTAAATTCAGTTGATTAAAGGAGCTTTTAGCACAAAAGCAGCCTGTAAAATTTAGAAGCTTTGGTAGTGTACATTTAATAACAGGTGGTTATTGCAATAGGATATTAAATGAGGACAAAGAATTCAAATAGTAAAGTACTAAGTATATTTTATACAAACCAGAATAAACGATCTGGACTTTAAACTCTTTGTATTTACAAAAACTACATGATACAGACTCGGGAAATAACCGGCATATTAAAGCTATTTGTACAAATTCACACTGGTTCAAAGAAACCACAGCCATGGGAAATATACTCCTCAATAATAACATGCTCATAAATTACAACCATAAGAAATGTGTTGCAAACGTAAACAAACGACGCCGCTTTCCATATCTAATATAAGTGTGGGAATAAGATGACCGTTAACATAAATATAACGACATTGACCTAAACAGCAAGCAATTAGACGCACTACCCTGTGAGAACGAAAAATAGCATGCAATGACCCTGGCACGAAAAACTTAAACCACGGATAATAAAAGAGGGGATCTATCATCTTCAGTTATTCGAGAATGGAAATCAGACCAGAGCTTCGAATTCGATTGGTGCGCAACCATCGCCGAGCGGGATAAGGTTGATTATCAGATAATTCAAGTGACGGTATTAAATCCCGGAATATTAGTAAATAGGGTCTCAAACGCAAGTGAAAATCCAGATATAAAGATATTGTTAAGGGTGAAAGTGCCATGTGTTGAAGGCTTTTATTGACTGCCAAGTTGGAGTATAGGATTACCTACAATGATTTCCTGCACTAGAAGGTCGTCGGAGTTTTGTAAAAGACTAACAAAAACTGTCAGTTTGTTGAAGTTTTGCTTTCTACCTGCTAAATATTACATACTGTTTTATAATTATTAATTGTAATTGGTGGTAAGAATAAGAATATGTAAAACTTATTATTAAGAAAGATTTTTTATGTTGGTGCACGTTTATTTAAAGCGTATTGTAAAAACAGAAATTCTTATATAGATTACAATTGTATCTGCATAATTCCTATGTACAAATTAAATTGGTTGAATGTCTATAATTGATAAATTTAGGTGGCTCTTTTTTTAAATACACACATATTTGGCCAATTACATCTTTTTTCCCTGTTGTTTTTTACTGAGATATTAATTATAAATATTTATGGTTCCGTGTTGGGACCGTGTCATCTTATAAACTAAGGTCGACGTTTCGCCCACTTTTGTTAGAGGGTTGATCAGGACAAGAAAAGAAAATAAAATATAAATATAAAAAGGAAATATAAATATAAAAAAAATGAAGCTAAGAATGATAAAATAATAAGTAGGCAAATTAAAGTGTAAACAATTATTTCTTTTCACAAGTTACTTTGCCACAAGACACCTTTTGCCTTAAATGGGCTGGTGAGTCTGCTAGTTCAGAAGTAACTTTTTCATAATTTTTTACACTTAAACTTCTCTACTTATTATTTTATTATTCTTATCTTTATTATTATTTTTTTTAATACTTATATTTCATTTTCTTTTTTTGTCCTGATAAAACCTCTTAAAAAGTGGGCGAAACGTCGACATTAGTTAATAGGATGACACGGTTCCGACCCGGAACCACAAATATTTATAATGACTCTGGCCATAAAAGTTTACGACAATGAGATATTCATGTTTAATAATGTAGGTTAGGTGAACAAGGCGTGGAATTTGTTTTAATATTTGTGTTTATTTTAAATTGGTAGAAGGTGAGAAACGTGTAAACAAGGCACCATCATCAACCTCTACTACAGTAATAACCGCTAAACCATATCTCGAAACACTCATCCTCCAGTGAGGCTTTAATTAGGAGTTCTTCAAGTGGGTTGGTGCTCAAAGGCTTTATTAAACAAACAGAGTTTAAATATATTTCCAGATAGGTGTAAATGCATTGAGTAAAAGTGTTACTATATATACAACTGAAAGGCAATCGGTGTACTATTTTATTGTTACCTCACTTCACCCATGTAGTGCAAAATTAATGCAGGTACTTAATGTCAATTTAGCAGATAACAAATAGTTAACCGGCACAATATGTATTATTATGCTCTTACATTTGATTTTCTAACGCTCCAGCCGAAGGAAACAACCAAAGTTTACGTGCGAAATTTATTTCGTTTAGTGAATTTAAAGTAACAAGTATTACCATAATTTTACAATTAGTGATTAAAATTTAGTTAGGTTCGTAAAGAAAATAAATTGTAGAAGCCAATGCAAATTATTAATTAATTTAATTGAGTTTAGTTGAAAGGGTTATTACGTCTAATACGCATAAGAGCTTGAAAATCAATAATACCAAGGTGAAACGCTGTGCTAACACATAAACAGTCGTTGAATATAAAATACCTTGAAACGTAAACTCCTAGAAATGTTGTTTTAAAACGTTCGTTAATGAACACCTACGTGTTTTGGAAAAGTCATGTTCCCCTAATTTGTGTAGATTAAAGACAAGCTTCAAGGTATATTGTGCAACGGTAGAATGTTTCGCATAAATGCTAATTAAAAGTTTCCTTGACGCGCAGAAGGGATGGACAATCTATGATATGCTTCGGAATGAGACAGGCATAATAGCAATTCACTTCAAAACGCACGTATTCAGTCCACATGGGTTAGATAGCACGCAGACAGTAATATCGATTTTCTACCACTCAAACAAGGTTAGAAGAAAACAGAATATGCATAAGAGAAGAATAGAGTTAATATAGGCGGGGTTTTTAAGACGTCAATAGATATATCATTGGTCGATATAGTTAGTTGTAGAACAGACAAGCACGGGAAAATTTGAATGCGAGCTTTTCGGAAAATATCATAACGACGCGCTAAATTTCGGAGATTTAAAAAACGGTTGAACCAAAATTTGGGGAAGTATTATTTTTAATGAAGGTTTTCGCGGGAAGAGTGGCCGAGAGGTGGCATTCGGAATGGGATAAATACTCTAAGAGAATTAGCATCGCTCTCTTTTAACTTCGATCTCTTAGTACTTTCATCGCTTCAGAATACGAACAGAAATTTACCACGAGCTTGTAAGTATATAAAAATTTTAATTTAAATAGTACAGTGTTGGCCTCATAATTTGAAACGCGGATAGTATCGAGTCTAAATTTTATTGAGGTGCAACATAGATCTTAACAAGCTCGTGAAGTGAAGTGGAGTAACGTAAATTAAATTAAATTAAAGTACGCAATTATAAAAGAAGTGTAATATATTTGGATTTGGATTTGGATGCATCGTGAATGAGCATGCAGCACAACTTAGAGGGTGTTCATCTACAAATAGCTAGAAGCGGCCAGCAGAGCAGAACCACGAAACCGAGAGCGAAAACAACTTAACCGCTTCGTCAACGGAGTAGGGATCTTCAAGAAATTCCAGGTAACGCTTTAAAATTTGTTGTTTTTATAAACTATGAAAATTATTGTGGTGATATGTGAGAGTGAACTATGAAGGTATTTTACATTATTTTGCGTATTGAAAATAATACGTATAACTAACTTTTATTATGGTATTTAAATATAAATCTAAAGGTGTATATAAAGCTTATTAACGTTCCTCAGGAATTTAATTTTTTTTATTGTTAAGAGTACATGGGTTTTTTATGTTTGTTGTAAGAGTATGCAAAGTAAAAAGCACACATTATTCATAATTAACTGGGTTATCATGAGCTCACCATACTCCAGAGTGTAATAATTAAAATTAATTATAAATAAAGAAAGAAAAATAAGGTATTATTCAGGGCCCATTTACTCCGGTTACATTCAATGTGTTTGATATTTCAAGTTAAAAATCCTGGACATTACAAAAATAGAATTTATTGAGGTGTAACTTGAACAACGAAATGTAAATAATCTTGAATTTTTATTTGTAAATAGTGGTAAATAAATATTGTATGATTGTTGTATTATTTTGTGGTTTTATTGAGAGTGTGCGTGACCGATAACGAGTATGATAGTGAATCTAGGTATCCAAGAAGAGGCCCAACTGAGCTTGCCAGGGAGCTGTTGAAGTAATTGAGTTGATGGAAGCAGAATTATGGGTAAGAAATTAGTTTTTTGAAAATTATCTTTTTATGAAATTTACGAATTTTGGAAAATAAATAAAATCCTCGAATGTTTTTTTTTACTCTGTCGATTCTATAAAGGGTACACAGCAATTTTATGACGGCCCAACGTTGGGGCTCGAATGTTTTTGAGAAAGTACTGAGCTAGAGCGAAGTTCCACGGCAAGTTATGGCGTCCAACGTTGTGCTTGAATGATCTTTAGGGAGTTCAAGAGATTGATCCCAGTAAACACAGCAATATATATATATATATATATATATATATATATATAAATATTATAATTAGTTTTTTACACAAGGTAAGTTGATAAATACTTACGTATTGAAATTAATAAGATGAAATAATAACTTAGACTTTTTAAGTAAAGCCCAAATGATCATTTCAATATATATATATATATATATATATATATATATTATTATGTAGGGGGGGGGGTACAAGGCTTCTAAGGGTAGATTTGTGTTAATAGGGGTGTATGCCAAACAATAGGATTAATATATCAGATATAATAATTAAAAAAAACTATATTTTGCTGTACTTTACATATGCTAAAGTATGTACCATTTTAGTTTGAAACATATGTGCCAAAAGGTAGACAACATGACTTTATGACGTTGATACAATGCACGGTACTTAAGGTTTTATACTGAGTTGATATTTTATGAGCCAGTGAAAGTACATTTGCCGTCGGAAAGCCGAACGCATTTATGGATATCTGCAACCAACAAAGCGTCCAGGTCGTGTAAATTATTTGGCTTTTCTTTTAATAGAATCAACTTTTGGACGAATTGTAAAATCAAAATTAAAAGTGAATAGAAATATAAAAGGTTATTGGAGATTTGTGAAGTGTTTTGGACCAATAGTAGAAATTAAGAATATTATAAAGACTGTAGTGAAGGTATTTTGGACACGAAAGGAAAGACGAATTGTTATTGGATATTGTATGTTTTAGAATTGTAATTCAAGTAAGCTAAGGTTGTTGATCTTATCGCTAAGCAAAATAAATATAAAAATTCTAATTTCGATTATATTCAGATAAAGACGTGTTTTACAAAACCTGCGTTAAAAGTTGTACAAATATTTATTGAAATAAAAGTTTATGTGTATTAAAGAGTCTAATTTAGTAAAGTGAGAGTAATAAGAAGCATCGATAATAAAGGCAACGAGTATTAAAGAAGATTTAGAGTGGTGACTAGTGCGACGGGAAAAGCGACGATTATTTAGGTTTGAGCAAGATTGGTGTTGGATTTGGGAAGATTTGGTTTAACGGCAGTAGGAGATTTGAGTGGATATAGAAGGCAACGACGATATTGATAATTTTTGGAGTGATTTGAGCAGATTAACGGCAGTAAGGACATCGTGTGGATATTAAAGGAATAGCAGGACAAGGAGTGATTTAAAATAGGACGGCAGGATTGATTTGGATTGAGCAAGGAGAGGATTGATTGGAGTACGAAGCAGAGAAACAGGAGAGCAGTATATTGCGAGGAAGAATTAACGCAGGGGAAGTAGATATAACGGTTTTTTTTAAATTCTAAATTGGGGTAAAATTATTTCAGATTTGGGGTCAACGAAATTGGTTAAGAACACCTGGAGGCAATACGCAAGTGGACTACGATTGAGAATCCTTGTGAAGGTGCGTACGGTGAATACGATCTTGAGCCAGCAGTTAGAAGAAGGCCTTCAGCGCGGTATAATTCTGGTAAGTACCGTGAATATCTTAAAACGTCAAAATTAAAGTCATAAATAGTTACATAAATTAATTTGGCACCAAGCAACTTTGATCTGTTAAAATTTGGCATATATAGTAAATCAGTGCATTAAAAAAGTGGTAAAACAAACGAGTGTGCAGTTTGGTTGGGTAGTGCACATCTACTCACGATTGAACTCACGGTGAGTAGGTGAACGCCCTGAGATTAAAGTTTCATATAGTCGAGGCATAATATATAGTAAACAGTAAATAAAGAACCAACCAAACGTTGCTAAAGCACCTCAAATAGAAGTCATTTATTGAATATTAAAATAGGGACGACGACAAAAGTCGTGTAGCAAATTTTGTTTAAATAAAAGGGAGGAGTAAACAAGCAAAAGTAAATAAGTTTAAGTTTATAGGGAAGGTAGAAGAATATATATATATTAATATTTTTGTAATCCTCCAACTATAGTCTTCCTGAAAAAGAAAATAAAATTTTTCGAAAGCTTGCACTGATTAAAGAAGTTATCTAATTCCCCAGATTTACAGTATATATACATATATAGAATCACGATGTAGTTTCGAATCAATTTTTGTACTTCCACGCTTAGTAGTGTTGGAGTTTTACCACCTGATGGCGATATTATTTACTTTTGCCATAGTACAAAGATTCCTTCGAAATGATATCATTATAGTAGCTTCGATTACGCCATAGGGTTGTTGGAAACTAATCTACTCTGACGAAGCTGAAACAGGTAAGTGGATGTTTCCTCCCCTTATGAAGTAATAGAGCTATTGTTTTGTTAATGGCTATACAACTATTAACCCGATTTGTATAGGTGAATAAGCTCTTATTGTTTTCATAAGAGTTTATTTACAAATACATCTTACTTTTTATTTTGTTCTTCACAAATTGTAGCTGTTGTTTGAAGGATGAAAAATGGAAAAACTTAATTGGAAAACTAGTGGTTCTGGTTATTTTAAACCTTATAAAAGATGAATTAAACCCCGAGTAATTATAAACTATTATATATTATATATTTTTTTAAGTATATGTGAATTTTGAATGTAAACATGATTGATATTTTATGACATTGGACATTAATTGAACATAAAAGTGATTATTTTATTAAACGATAGTTTACCGACGAGGAACGAATGTCGATTACATTTAGGTATAATGTTATCTGTTCAAAATATCAAGAAATATGTACGTATTGATTTTGTATTATTTTGGAATGGACAATGAAAAGATATAATGAAAAACAAGGATTTGACTGTTTTCTATATTGTTAGTAAAAGTATTTCCAATAATTGCAATTTATAAATATAATGTAATTTACACGAAAATGTGGAGTGCGGAATAGCTTTGTTGATGGATAAGATTTAACGTCTTTTTAAGATTTTTCTTTTAGCAACACCTGGCAGAATTGAGGTTAAAAAGTTATTTTTTTTGGAAAGTATATTTGTATTTTTAATGAAATTATTCTATGTTAATAGAGTTTAAAGTCAGGTTCAAGTTTATTTCAATTTATTTAAAAACTAGGTACATACTCACATTTGCAAAGGATATCCATATCCAGTTGCCCAGGCAATGTCATCTTATTTAGAAGAGGCATGTTTTTAAGATATTTTCGAGAAAAGGTAAATATAAGGTGATAAAGTTTAGAACATCAGAAGCAAGCGAGATTTGCGAGATTTATGTGGAATAACAGTCTTCCATGTAGAAATAATATCAAAAGAGAAAAATCAAAATTTATCCACTTACCGCTATTTTATCCCTAGCACTTGAGTTTAAAAAAATTACACGGGCAACTTTATCCCGTGCAAAATGTTAGGGATAATAGTTTATCTTTATCGTAATTATGAAATTACATGAGCACTATCACATTTCTGTGAAAATTTCAAGTTGGTACCGTTCAAAATGACAACTCTACAGATCTTCAAAAATGTGCACTTTTCTCCCTTGATTACCCATAATGTGAGAACGTTCAAGGATATACTTACTAAACTTGATATCAATTTAATAAGCTTTACAAGGACTATAAGAAAAGAGTAAAATACATGTTTCCATTTAAAAAATTAGAGGTTATCTATACTATTTTGTGCAGAGCACTTTGCACATGTCTAACTATTTTTAAAATATTCTCACTTGACACGGCTAAAACTTTGATTAAGTGGATTTTTAATTTGGTCTACGATACAGGCGTACCCCTGCGTTCGCCAATCGTTGGGTCAACCTGTGTACTATTGCTATTATTTCAACAGAAATCCGAAAACGCACATAAGAATAATTACTGACTTCAACAGTTTGATGTCCAGCTATCAACTTCTGAGACAAAGTTCAAATATACGGTGTTTAAGATAATGCACAACCGAAATTGTCCAAATACATTAAAATGAAATTTCCTACGTTTTTGAACACACATTTTGACAATGTTTTTTTTTTTTATTAAACCTATTAGTTTTTGGCTTAATGCAACTAGCCTTCGATGATAAAAAGTAGCACAAGTTCAAGAATACAATGTAAACATTAACATAATAACAATTTACCTGAAACTATACATAACCAGCAAACATTTACTCAACCACAGTTTTTAAAACTAATAATATTTTTTATATTTATAAACTTCACGATATCTCAACCTATAGAAAAGAATCAGTGTTAGAAACATAATTGTTCTATTGTATACAATAAAATTAACAACTTTAATAAAAATCTGCATACAATGTGTGGAAAAAAGAAGATACATAAAATTTAATCAGATTTAACACTTTTAAACAACTTGGAGTCTGGGAGATATTAAGTTTATCAAGAAACTACTAGGTCTAGTTGTCATGTTCCTCGTTTGAATACAGGACAGAGGCAGATTAGCAAGAATTTATAAAAGTGCCAGTGTTCATCAGGTATGTAGTAAAAAACTTTCACAGATCCTATCTTCTTTGATAGAAATCTTAGAGAAGTGTATTATCATTCCATTATTAATTTATTTTGTTTCTAAATGTTAACACAAAAACATCCTCACCCAAAACTTGACATCTAGTATGCATTTATTTTACGTTTGTAGATGACGTCCTGCATTTAACTAAAAACTTCGACAGTTTTCTAAATTTCATAAAACTTCCCGATGATTAATTTTCGAAGATAATTACATTATCAGCTAGGCGTCAATTATAATGTTAACTTCATAGAAACGTTCCTCATTGGCTAAGCGCGATAATTACATGTTCCTTTTGGCCTAGGAAGATGCGTGCTGCGTGCTTAAAAGAATACATCGATAAATTACGGGTTTTCACCCTCAATTCGCATGAACTAAACTATACATGCAGTAACCTAATTAAATTAATAATGGGAAAAGACTTTCCCTTTTTGGATTAACAAAATCTCCTATTCCTAATACTAAAACGCAAACTTTGTGCAGCCAAAAGGCGTAACAAGTTCAAGAATGTGTTATAGATTAATTTTGTTATTTCCTTTTAAAATATTTGCATAGGAAGGAGCAGTCTCATAACAACAAAAACAGCTTAAATAGTTGACTAGTTAATGAGATGGATCAGGTTTTACAAAAGCCAATCAAAATGCAGCAAAATAATTATCGTGTAGTAAAAACAAGTTAAAAGAAAAATACAAGCCTCAAAAAACCTATATGTTTGGAAGCTAAATATTTAATTATTTAGAATACACTTTTCGTTGTTTGCCAGAATAAATCAATGCGGCACCGATACTTTTCTTTACAACTATGAACTTGCAATAATACATACACCTTGTAAATACTCCCTGTATGTTTGTTGTGGTTTGTTTAGCATTCTTCTTAATCTTCTTTGGGAATGAAACCACTCATAGTTTTTAAAATCTATTTTATTTACGTTTCGATCCATGACCTAGGATCGTTGTCAAAATAATAAAAACTTCAAGTTTGACGTTTATGACATAAATTGAAGGTTACTTTGATTTATTGATGTTTGAAATATTTGGTTTGAGTACACTAAGCAAAAATTTTTAAAGTTTAAAAGAATGATTGCCTTCAATTTGTGTTGCGACCTGGGATCGACTTTCCTATGGTAGTACGCTTAACGTGAAATCAGCTGATTAATTTTATTGATGAATTTTATATAAATTCAATAATTTGGAAAACATTTTTAACATGTTTCTATTTATACAATTGAGAGATTTCTGATTTTATGTCTTATTTTACCGAGATTCAGTGAAGGGGTTAAGCAACCTGTGGCTACCAAGATCCCCAACATTTATAATTTGCGAAATAATGGTTTTCTAGTTAATATGCTTATTGTTATGTAATTAGTTATTGTATGTATAAATAGAAATCATGTATGTATGCTGTATTTCATGTTAATATCGCAAGGAAAACCCAGGAAAAACTTGCAATGCTACCTAGATATTGTGGGCATTTGATCTTCATTTGTTATTTCTTTTGTTATTTCTTTTAGTAATGGAATCCATTGTTTACTGAAAGTCACGGATTCGTTTGCAACGCAGTTATTTTTATGTAGGGTTATATAGGCAGCTTCTTTGATTTTGCGTTTTTGGTGGTTTTCTTCTTTGTCGATTATTTTTGCATCTTCCCATTTTATTTTATGACTGGAGTCCCATGCATGTTGGCAAATCATGGATTTTTCAAATTTTCTATTTTTTATATATGATTTATGTTCTCTTAATCGAACTTCAAATGGTCTGGAAGTTTCTCCTATATAAAACTTATTACATTCGACGGTATTTTGTAGATACAGTTTTTAAATTTTGTATTGCGTTTTTGGGTTTTGTTTTGTTAATTGTGCTCTTAGTGTATTGTTGGTTCTAAATACTGTTTTAATTCTAAATTTGTTTCCTATTCTTTGAATTTTTCGGAGAATCCTTTTATGTATGGTATTGAGAGCATTTTGTGGTGTGTATCGTTGTTTTTGTTTTCTTTTCTTTATTTTTAGGGTTTTATTCATTTCTTTCTCTATTATTCTTTTAGGATATTTGTTTTCTATTAGTGTACATCTGATTAGGTTTTCTCTTTCTTTAAAATTTCTTCGCTTGATGATATTAATTTTGCTCTATCATACATGGTTTTGATAATTCCTCGTTTGACACATTGTGGGTGGTTTGAATCGAAGTTTAAGTATCTGTTAGTGTGCGTTGGTTTTCTATATACCGATGTATTAATTGTTGTATCGTTTTTGCTAACTAGAATATCTAAAAACGGAAGTTTTCCATGTTGTTCTAATTCATATGTGAATTTAATAGTTGGTTCTATTTCGTTAATTGACTGTATAAAGTTTTTAATTAATTCTATATTATGAGGCCAAATAGCATAAACATCATCAACGTATCTCCACCAGATCAATGGTTTCAATTCTTGTGTGAATATCACATCTTTTTCGAATTCCTCCATGAATATATTACTGAAGATTGGGGATAGTGGACTTCCCATTGCCATTCCGAAGCTTTGTTTGTAAAATTGACCATTAGCAGGCAAAACGGATTCTTTCATTAAAAACAACCAACACTTTTTAGAAAAACTATCAAACATAAAAATTGAAAATACACACACAATGGTAAGCTTTGATGTAGTAAATCTCTTTACAAATGTCCCTATAAACAAAACGCTTAATATTATAAAAAACAAACTCGAAAAAGATGGCAATCTTAAAGAAAGAACAAAACTAAGTATATCATCGATTATGGAATTACTTGGTTTATGCGTAAATACCACATATTTTCAAATAAATGATCAATTTTACAAACAAAGCTTCGAATGGCAATGGGAAGTCCACTATCCCCAATCTTCAGTAATATATTCATGGAGGAATTCGAAAAGATGTGATATTCACACAAGAATTGAAACCATTGATCTGGTGGAGATACGTTGATGATGTTTATGCTATTTGGCCTCATAATATAGAATTAATTAAAACTTTATACAGTCAATTAACGAAATAGAACCAACTATTAAATTCACATATGAATTAGAACAACATGGAAAACTTCCGTTTTAGATATTCTAGTTAGCAAAACGATACAACAATTAATACATCGGTATATAGAAACCAACGCACACTAACAGATACTTAAACTTCGATTCAAACCACCCACAATGTGTCAAACGAGGAATTATCAAAACCATGTATGATAGAGCAAAATTAATATCATCAAACGAAGAAATTTTAAAGAAAGAGAAAACCTAATCAGATGTACACTAATAGAAAACAAATATCCTAAAAGAATAATAGAGAAAGAAATGAATAAAACCCTAAAAATAAAGAAAAGAAAACAAAAACAACGATACACACCACAAAATGCTCTCAATACCATACATAAAAGGATTCTCCGAAAAATTCAAAGAATAGGAAACAAATTTAGAATTAAAACAGTATTTAGAACCAACAATACACTAAGAGCACAATTAACAAAACAAAACCCAAAAACGCAATACAAAATTCAAAAACTGTATCTACAAAATACCGTATGAATGTAATAAGTTTTATATAGGAGAAACTTCAGACCATTTGAAGTTCGATTAAGAGAACATAAATCATATATAAAAATAGAAAATTTGAAAATCCATGATTTGCCAACATGCATGGGACTCCAGTCATAAAATAAAATGGGAAGATGCAAAATAATCGACAAAGAAGAAAACCACCAAAACGCAAAATCAAAGAAGCTGCCTATATAACCCTACATAAAAATAACTGCGTTGCAAACGAATCCGTGACTTTCAGTAAACAATGGATTCCATTACTAAAAGAAATAACAAAAGAAATAACAAATGAAGATCAAATGCCCACAATATCTAGGTAGCATTGCAAGTTTTTCCTGGGTTTTCCTTGCGATATTAACATGAAATACAGCATACATACATGATTTCTATTTATACATACAATAACTAATTACATAACAATAAGCATATTAACTAGAAAACCATTATTTCGCAAATTATAAATGTTGGGGATCTTGGTAGCCACAGGTTGCTTAACCCCTTCACTGAATCTCGGTAAAATAAGACATAAAATCAGAAATCTCTCAATTGTATAAATAGAAACATGTTAAAAATGTTTTCCAAATTATTGAATTTATATAAAATTCATCAATAAAATTAATCAGCTGATTTCACGTTAAGCGTATTGGCTACCATAGGAAAGTCGATCCCAGGTCGCAACACAAATTGAAGGCAATCATTCTTTTAAACTTTAAAAATTTTTGCTTAGTGTACTCAAACCAAATATTTCAAACATCAATAAATCAAAGTAACCTTCAATTTATGTCATAAACGTCAAACTTGAAGTTTTTATTATTTTGACAACCATCCTAGGTCATGGATCGAAACGTAAATAAAATAGATTTTAAAAACTATGAGTGGTTTCATTCCCAAAGAAGATTAAGAAGAAACATACACCTTGTTATGCAGCTACTAATCACCATTCTCATTAGAAACCTTTCTTGTATTTATCTATTTTAGATTTGTTTACCTCCATTAAGTTAGACCCCCCACCAGCGATAAATAAATTAATACCTATAAAAAAATTAGGTGCTAATTAGGTGCTACATTCCAAAATTAGGTGCTCGAATAGTTTGGCAGGAAATTAAATTTGAAATGGGGGGGCTGACTTAACGTTAAGCTGGACCCCCCCCATATAAAAAAACTAATTTGCAACATGCAAACTGAAAAATTAGATATACCAGAATTAAGTGCTAATTAGGTGCTCTTAAAATCAACAAAAACATATCACTAAAATAACCTTTTATCTTAATAATTAACTATATCATGTATAAGTACATGATTCGACAAGAGTAAAGTCCCATTAAATAATTAGGTGCTCTTACGACTGTGGTCTCAAAATACTCGTCTAGTAGCGCACTGTCGATATATCCAGTCGCCGAATTAAGTGCTCGTAAGGTTTCGCAAAAATTTTGCACTATAACGTGGTCCGCGTCACACGCGTACAAGAGTAAAGTCCCATTAAATAATTAGGTGCTCTTACGACTGTGGTCTCAAAATACTCGTCTAGTAGCGTACTGTCGATATATCCAGTCGCCGAATTAAGTGCTCGTAAGGTTTCGCAAAATTTTGCACTATAACGTGGTCCGCGTCACACGCGTACAAGAGTAAAGTCCCATTAAATAATTAGGTGCTCTTACGACTGTGGTCTCAAAATACTCGTCTAGTAGCGTACTGTCGATATATCCAGTCGCCGAATTAAGTGCTCGTAAGGTTTCGCAAAAATTTTGCACTATAACGTGGTCCGCGTCACACGCGTACAAGAGTAAAGTCCCATTAAATAATTATGGAATTAAACAAATTCATTATTGTTTAATTTTAATCGGTTTTTCGGTATGTATTTTGCTTATTTTTCAATGTATTTAACTGCATATCATTCAATATTTTACGTACATTGTACTCTGCGTGTAATATTTCTTCTTTTTTATCATCGCGTCATGTATTAGGTGAAGTAATCAAAGCCGCCACTTGATATTTAGTATTATTATATTAATATTTTAATGATAATTTTAATGTAATAATGTAAGGATAATTTATTTTAGGAAAGTTAAAGGATTACAAAGGATTTATATTAATTATTTTTGTTATTTTTACAGATATTTTATATTTAATCTTATAAAAATTTATACATTTTTTAAAAAATATAAACATATAAAAATATTTTCTTAATATAAACATATAAAAAAATAAACATATAAAACATATCTAATATAAACATATAAAAATATTTTCTTAATATAAACATATAAAAAAATAAACATATAAAACATATCTAATATAAACATATAAAAATATTTTCTTAATTATATATATACACGTTTCCTTTATAAATATGGACGTTTGCTTGTCCTCGTCCGCGTTCTCTTCCTCGCCATTGTCCTCCACGTCCACGTCCACGTTCACGTCCACGTCCACGTCCACGTCCACGTCCACGTCCTCGTCCACGTCCGCATCCCCATCCGCGTGCTCGTCCGTTCCCTCTATCGTTTTCATTTATATTCCAATGTTGGAATCTTCATATCTTCATATATAGTATGAATAGCAGTTCACGCTCTTGTGCGCGACTAATGTTTAAAAGATATTTAGGAATTATTAAATATGATTTACGAATTTTATAATTATTAATATATATGAATAAATAATGTTGGAAATTATAATCAAAATATTAATAATACTTTTAAACATTATCAATGCTTACTATATAGCTTTCTTCACAATGCTTGTGAAGTTATTTCTATATTTGCTTGTTCTGTAATTAAAAATGTTTCTAATTTCTTTTTAAACATTATAAATATAGAATTATAAATATGAATATGTAAAACATTATAAATATGAATATGTAAAACATAAATATAAAAATATATATTCATATTCAAGATGCCTCTACAAAATGTTATTAAATAAAAGATTGTGAAAATAAATAACAAAAGTGTAAATGTATATTATGTTCAAAGGAATAAATATTTAAAATGATAAGGAATAAATATTTAAAAATTTCATTAATCACGATATAGTATTAAAACTACCCTTACATTATTACATTAAAATTATCATTAAAATGTTAATATAATAATACTAAATATCAAGTGGCGGCTTTGATTACTTCACCTAATACATGACGCGATGATAAAAAGAAGAAATATTACACGCAGAGTACAATGTACGTAAAATATTGAATGATATGCAGTTAAATACATTGAAAAATAAGCAAAATACATACCGAAAACCGATTAAAATTAAACAATAATGAATTTGTTTAATTCCATAATTATTTAATGAGACTTTACTCTTGTACGCGTGTGACGCGGACCACGTTATAGTGCAAAATTTTGCGAAACCTTACGAGCACTTAATTCGGCGACTGGATATATCGACAGTACGCTACTAGTCGAGTATTTTGAGACCACAGTCGTAAGAGCACCTAATTATTTAATGGGACTTTACTCTTGTCGAATCATATACTTATACATGATATAGTTAATTATTAAGATAAAAGGTTATTTTAGTGATATGTTTTTGTTGATTTTAAGAGCACCTAATTAGCACTTAATTCTGGTATATCTAATTTTTCAGTTTGCATGTTGCAAATTAGTTTTTTCATATGGGGGGGTCCAGCTTAACGTTAAGTCAGCCCCCCCCATTTCAAATTTAATTTCCTGCCAAACTATTCGAGCACCTAATTTTGGAATGTAGCACCTAATTAGCACCTAATTTTTTTATAAGTATTAATTTATTTATCGCTGGTGGGGGGTCTAACTTAATGGAGGTACCTTAGGTGATTTGTTTGCTGTATATAGAAGAGTACATGGAAAATGATCAGCAGTAATAAACAAGTATTTAAACTAAGGATGCAGCGACGGTTGTATTAGTAGCAATTTCTTACTCTGACACTGCGTTATTGAAATATGTAACAAGTTAAAAACCCATTCTACATAAATTTTCTATTAGAAACAATGTTAGTATAAATACGTATTTAGTAAGTTAAACACTTAACATATTTACGATTCTTATTATCATACGGTAGTTTGATATTGAGGTTAGGGTTTTAGTTTAGGATCCAGGAGATTTGCATTCGAACCTTTCTAGAGACACTTTTTCTCCCACCTGGATGTAAATACTGAACATACGTAATGTGACATAAACAACCAAATGATTGTCTTTTAATTATATAGTGAATAATTCCGTAGGTTTAGGTAATCTTTCGAATAATTTTAATATATAAGCGGATGCGTTCAATTTATTTAGTTGATAGAGATTACATTTTTTTCCCATATATTTTGTACCAGTCTATTTTGGCAGCTATCTGCGTGTTATTTGCAAAAAAAATATATGGCTTAAAGATCTTTTTATTTATTAAAGGATTAATATGTATAGATGTAACCTAAAAATGTTACGTGCAAGAATCGATACAAAATTACGAAAAATCTTTTTTTGTCTGACTACAAAATAACACATACAACATGATAGGTGGTAAATAGCTAATGATACCAAGAAGTGACTTGCAAAAAATAAGATGCGTCGATCACATTCGATATGAAATTGACAGATTAATGCGTGGCTTCGCTACCAATTTTACTACTTTGTTACGTAAGTCACAGTCATTTTTAACAAATTGACTCTTAATTAAAATGCAATTACCACACCCTTGATAACTAGCCAGAGATGCCAAATGTATTTCAAATGGGCGCTACCTACTTCTACTTTTGTGTATTCTCTACGAATGATTTTTGATTGCGGTGATGGAACGTTCCTTCTAATAACTAATTTCTCAAAAGCATGGAAAATTGGTTAAATTACAGAAAACCAAAATAAAAATACAATTGATTTTTATGAATTAACTGTTTGACAACGGTAAAGAAGAACCAATCAAAAATTAATGAACTAATTAAATTGGAAATAAAACGTACCAAAACTGGAACTATAAAAAATAAATATAAAGAATAAAAATCTTATTATTAACCTACAATATACAAGAAAGAGACTGGAGAAACATTACTTATGCAAACTAAATGATAAAATTATTACGTTATTTCTCATATGCCAGCTAAATTGAAAAGAACATAAATACAAAACTGTTTCTATAAATAAGCAAAATTTCTAAATCCTCTAAATTAAAACCTTACCCAAATTGAATTTTTATTTACTTTGAACTATTTATCATAAACTTTTTAAGTGATAATTTGTGATTTCAATCGCACCTCTTACATACAGTTTACAACAATATTATTTACCTATCAAGTGTTAAGTTTCTGTCAAATAAAACGCGATCCCCTTAAGACGAGAGAACAAAAAAATAGCAGCAGGAGTAAGATCTGGAGAGTAGAGTGGTTGTTCCAAAACGAGGAGGCAAATATTGACGCACAAGGAAGCTCGTATGTGATTGTGCATTTTGGCGTAGTATCAACCAATTTCCGGCCAGGATCATTTATGGCCTTATGCGCCGCATGCGCGCAACAAACGTTTGAGAACCTCCAAGTACAATGTGGCATTGTCCGGTTGGCCAGAGGCGACGAATTCTTAATGAATGATTCCCTTTTGTCGAAAAATGTTTTCATCTTCAATTTTTGCACGCGGTTTCTTGTTGTCGAGGGGTAAAAGATGACCGCAATTCCATCAAATGCCTTTTCGTTTCGGGGTTGTTACAGTATTCTGTGCGGGCAAAAAAGAACACAGCACAGTCAGTAGTAGAAAATCGCCTACACCGAATATCGCAACAAAACACAGGAACAGAATGGTAGAATAGAACTCCAAAAGGAAAGAGTTTGGGCTAACTCAAAAGCGCCGTAGAGCGGGGTGGGTGACCTAGAAAGAAAAGAATTGGAAACCTCAGTAACACAGAAATTATATTACGAATATGTAGGAAAACATACAGTCCCAAAACAATATTTACAAACGTCGAAAATACATATTTGCGTAATCGTTCGTTACAACGTGATGTACATAAAGAGTCAATTTATATATAATACAGTATAACCTAAACCTCAAAAATATCAAGCATAAAATCTTACTATCTAAGTACAAGCATATTTACAATATGTTCCAACCCTAAATGCATACAAGAAATATCCAATTAATAATATAGTAACTAAAAATTTGTTGGAAACGCATCTCGTAACATAATTTTTAACAGTCCGTTGCTGACGTTCACATTAAATTATACAGTAAAAAGCAACCAGTAGAAAAGCGCTCTAAACGCAATAAAATTTTTAAACAGTAATTTATAAAAATAAATACATACTTGGTCGAGTAGTAAGCGTGTGCTAACGTTGATTTGCAATTTATTGCGGAATTAATCAAAAGAATGTCTATCTGCCAAAGTAGCACCATAAAGTAAAGCAAACAAAAAAATGCATTGTACCTGGAGCTATCTTCTTTGTGGTACAATCTCAGGAAATGCGGCTGTGACTGGAACAACTTAACTATACTGTACTAGCACAAACGCATTTTAAAAGTATCGAAACCGTAAATAACAGAGCGAAGTCGAATAATTAAGAGAGAAGTCGAATAAAATAGAGACCTTTTTCAAAATTGGACTTGTATTTATACAGCTTTGAAACCATGGAAGAGAAACATAAAACCATTCCCACCGATATTGGTGTAGAATATTATGAGAAGGCAATCGAATATATATATATATATATATATATATATATATATTCTAGACAACAACGAACCATCCTAGAATTAAAAAAACAAAATACGATAATTAATTCCATTAAATTTCGTTGCTTGCATGCAAAAGCAAACTACATTTTAAAAAACGCTGTCAAGCATATAAAGGTGCCTGACTTTTTAGAAAAGAACAGGGGTTGTATGATTATAGATCCACGCTACAAATATTCCCGGAATAACTTAATTAGAACGGCGAGTTTTAGTGTACATATAAGTTGAGCGACAGATATATTGAGGTAAAGTTTTACGGAACACTAGCAAACAACAAACACATTTAAGCATTTAATCTTTCCAAAGAACCTATCTAGAAGTAGTTTTACGACCAGCAAATATAACGAGCAGCGGTTAGAATATTTTACGAAGAATTGCTAAAGGCGAGCTTCTCGGTTTTAGAAGTGGTTTTACAACAGCATTGACTTCGAGGAATAACTGTTTGAAATAACAAAAGCGTATTTTAGGAAGAGTGTTGTTTGTTTTAACGAATAACTATTGGACATAACAAGCGGCGGTTTAAATAATTGTTAAGTTTGGATTATTTGGGAGAAAACATAAGAAGGGGTTTAGATTAGCGTTTTCAATCACGGTCGTTTTAATTTAATGCAGAATGGCTCTGTTTCAGAAAGTTACCGTAACAGGGTCGTAATTGAAACACCAAGGCTTGTCCCCTGCGGCAATGGAGCCTAAAAAGAACGGATCCCAGTCACACATGTCGATGAAATCGCTAATGGTTTCAAAACGTCTTGCTTTTTGATCGTTTGTTAGGATGTGCGGCACGAATAGTGAACAAATCTTGCGTGAACCCAAATCTTCATCTCCCACTGTGCATCTGCTAATATTTCTATTTCGTCTGCTATTACTCACAGAGTCAATCGCCGATCTTTTGCTAGCAACACCCGCACATGTTCAATGTTTTCGGGTGTCCTGCTTGTGAATGGCCTGCTCGAATGTGGTTCTTCATCTACCGATTCCTTTGCAGCGCGAAAGCGTACAAACCAATCGTACACACATTTTCTATTCACACCATATTGCCCGTAAACTGCACAAACATTTCATGGGTTTCCATTGCCGTTTTACCCAATTTCAAGCAGACTTAATGTTGTGCCGCTGCTCCATAGCTTTAACACGCACACTACTCGGAACACTCTGTTGAAATGAATACATTAGTACCGCTTTTACAGCCATGCGCACTCCTCGACAGGACAGGTCCAGACGTGCAAGTTACCTTGTTTCAAGTGTTGAATACCGGTATATTAGACCGTTTGCCGAATTTAATAGACAAACTTCGAAGTATGTACGTTCGGGTGGAGCATTGGAAAATCAAATGTAGGGTTCGTATCGGGAATCAAAACTCGGGACTTGGGATTAGTAATCACACGCAAGCAACCCAAATAGCGATATCTTGCTAAAGATCAGTAAAATTCTAAAAATTCCACGCAAAAGAAGCTCTGCTCCTAACCAATGAAATACCTTCAGGTGTGGAGCATTGAAAAATACAAATACACGGATAAATAGTGGATAATTACTTAAACGCTTTGGATTGCCCTTTATCGCTCTTTAAAATATTTTGAATCTATTCATGTTACTTTAAACCTCAATTGAGGGATTTGCTTAATTACAGACTTTAACTTGTACCGTAAGTGCTTCGAGTGCAAATTATCCGCGGTTCGTGTGCCTCTTTATATAGACGTGCTACGTCACGCGCTAATAAAGCCCCGACTCGCTTCCGCTTTTAAGTACCAATATAGAAAGATACACTTCTGCATATATTAAGAAGTGCCAGAAAATTGTGAAATTTATCAAGTTTGCGTCTGGTTCATGCACCGTTTAAATCGACAATTCGGAAACCTAGAAAATCTATCAACCCTAGAAAACGCCTAAGCAAAGCGATCTCATTTAATCTCACGTAGCAATAGATAAATGAATATTTTATGTAATATTATCGTTATTTAATGCTTGAATCAAAATTTGTTTGAAATTTGATCAAATTGGAAATTCTTTTAACTTGACTATTGTTTTAATTTATTTGACTGTATATTATCTAAAAATTGATTATCTGAGCAGCGTTTCTGTTTTTTAAGTACTTTAAATTGTTAAAACAATCAAATTGGTTAATTGTAAATTATTGTTGATTAATAAAATATTTACACTATAAAAAAAATGTGACGACAGTTTGTAAAATTGAGTACTTGTGAATTGTTTTCTCCTATTAGGTGTTTCCATAATTGAAAATGACATCCAGTTTGTACATTTAATAAATTATGAGTTCCGGCTGCTTCTTAAATCAATATATAACTGGTTTTTGCCTGAAAATTCTCATTATATCTTGGTCTATAAGTGCTAAATCCCAACTTATAGTAGTTAACTATAAAGGTGTAACATGTCATTTTACCTATGGTAAATGCCACGTTTCAGCTTGATTTATCTCTCCCTTTAAACCTCAGATTTTACTTTAAAAAGTCCATTGAACCTTGATGTACACTTTGACTTTTAATAAAGTACCGTGTTTGTTTTTTGATATTCATACTTGTTTGTAAAGTTGCCTACAATCCAGTATTCTTAGTATTTATTCTCACACTTCTACTTTGCAAAGTGTTCTGTAGTTTTCTTTCCTTACAATTTCAAATATCCCGCTCTGATATTTGAGACAGTTGGTTGCATGTCAAAACTTTCTGATAAAGCATCATTTCTTGTCTTGATATTGTGCACAACAGGTCATTTTGAATTCCTGTTGATAAGAATTGACCATGAGGTCGTATCAAATATCTTGCCTAGCGTTTCCTTTTCTTCATCAATTACAAATCCCACCGGATTACTTTTCCGATGGGTCGTTCTCTACCCCCATGTCTTTCTACTATTTATTTTACCGTTCCGTAATGATGCAGACTTATTTTGCTGCCGCTTTACAATAAGATAACAATAGCGTTATATTTTAAATTACGCTACCTCAACATACAATTTTAGTTTTGTTTATTATTCTCTTAAAATTTGGTTTAATATGGATCTATGAAGTTAAACACGAGATGTTTTTCAACTTGTTTGAATGCTAGCGAATTCTACCTCATCACTTGTTTTTGATGTTTTATCTGGGACTCCTGCAGTTTCTACACATTTGATTTGAATTTCTACAGATGTTCCGTTCAAAGAATTTCAGGGTAACAAAATATGTTATTCAATGCAACTTGTCAGGTATGACAAATTAAAATATTATTTATCTACTCAAAATTAAATGAACTGATTTATGCAATATTAAATTTTCTCTTTATTTTACACTTGTAAAACATATTAATTTTACTGATAATTTATCTGGTACTTACAAATATTAATTCTTATTATACATAGTCTTACTGGACGCATACTGTCCAAATGTAAGCCACATGTTTCATAAAACCTATGGTAGTCAAGTACATTTATTAATTTTGTTACGCTTTTAAAAGCACAAGATACTTTTCTTAGTATATTTGAACGTTTAGTTCACGTTAAATATTTTATCGACTTTTTATATGTTACGTTCACATATTTGGAAACTCTCTTAAACATATATAGCTACATTTACTAGTTGCATAAAAACGAGTATCATAATCTTTACGGATCTATTTATTTTATAAGACTTCATAGAACATTTATGATGTTTTTGTTCAAAACTTTATTTCTATAAAATTTAATAAATACACTATATAACTTGTCACAGTTGTTTATTTTACAGTCATTAATTCACGAATTTTATCCCCTTCGAGATTTTAAGTCTCTTGCAGCCTCCGCAACCTCAACGGTCGATGCTAGCTGCGCCAGAGTGTAAATTTTTTTATGCTCTGTCGTGCGCCTATCCTTTTTATAACGCCTGAAAAAGGGTAGGGTGCAAAGGAGCAAACATTTATTAAGGTGGTTGATATTTGAAAATGCGCTTTATATTGGTGAAAGTGATGAATATTTTATGCATATATTTCATTCATTTAGCATCGAAAGTTATTAATGGGATACGCGCATTTATTCAAGCTTAAAATTGCGGTTATGTAGAAAAAGTGACGTAAATGTTAAAATTATGTGAAGGTTCAAATTCTTATTATAAATATGCTACTTCCAAATAGTCACATAGGTTGGTGAATTTCGTCGTATAAAACCAACACTTGCAAATCATAACGGCGATACCAAAACAAATTTGTTATTTACACTAGGTAACCACAAATTAATAGCAAATTAACATTATCGGAATTTACATATAATAATGACGTCAATTAACAATAATCAAAGCATTCAACAAATAGAAACCTAAGTTTCAAAAAGTAAGTCACTCATTGGTCACGGCGTACGTGCCTCTTACTAAGTTTAGCAAGAGATGTGGAATGAAAATTTTTTGGTTCAGATGACTCTGTAATCTAAATTAAACACTATAAATAAGAGTAGATTCATTTGAAAGGAATAATTGTTGCATTTTCAGCGAATTTGAAGATTTCAAATAATTAAGTGCTACGAAATAGATAAGCATAAAAATATTTTATTTGAAAAATGCAGTGTGCGTTTGACTTCGCCCACTTAAAATCGTAAGTAAATCTGCATGTTTGAATTGTTTTGGTAATGGGGTTATAGTAGGACTCAGTACCACTAAGTACGACTCTAAATACGATTATAAATTCGTGAATATGACTTAATGTACGACTCCTGTTAATATTTCAATATAGATTCAATTCAAAATTTTAAATATTACTGCAAATATTTCTTCGAATATTAATGTTTTCATAGCTTCACTACATCACTTCTAACTTTGCTGCGAATGTTAGTTAACATGTCAGGTTAGGTCCGCTGAAACAGAGCTTGTAACGAATGGAGTTTTGATTTTAATTTGGTATCAGTTTTGAGTAATTTTGTTTGGAGATTAATACTTGAGATAGATGTCTGTGTTGGGAAACTGTTTAACTGAACACAATTCAAGACTACTGTAATCAAGATAAGAATAGTTTATACGTTTTATGCTTTCTATATAGGATTTTTGAAAAAGTTGAAGAACTTAGATTTGGAAGTAAATAATGAAGTTAGATTCCTGTACGATAAATTACTCTTAAAAGAAAGGAACGACATATGTATGGAGGTGGACATTTAATTAATAATTCGGACATGGACGAATTTTAAAATCCCAGCATAATTTAACGGTAAACGCAAGTATATCATCGTTTTAAAATCTTTTGACGGACAATTTGTTTGCTCTATTTGAAATAAGTTGAATTGTGTTAGAGTTTGGAATGTAGAATCTTTTTTATTGTAAATGGATCATTTAAGATTTTTTACGAGATCGAATTCCGATTTATGTTGAGCATTAAAGAAAAAAGGTTTATTAGATGTATCTGATCAACTACGTTTAACTACGAAGGTAAGAAAGATTATTAAAATTATCCATGCAAATTTCTGAACATTTGCACATAGCGTGATTTACATAAAGAAATGTTTGTGAAATATTAAACAGAAAAAAGATTTTATAAACTCTATATTAGTATCTAGTAGTTAAATGTTTTTAGGTTTAAGATGTACTAACGATATTAGTCTTCGTATGTAGATTTTAATGCTGGTATGTAAGTAATCCTTTTGGATAATATTTCTTTGGTTAAAGATGTTTGTGCATGTAGTAATTATTATAATTTGAAGGATTGTTTGTTAATGAATATTTGATGTTATTATAAATTTGATGTTTTCTCGTTTCATTTAATCTGAACTAGCAAGATATACGGGCATCTTCAGGTTACATTTCACGGCACTTTTATTGACGCCCAACGTCTGGATATATCTTTAGGCTACATTCCGCAGCAATATATATATATATATATATATATATATATATATATATATATATATATATATATATATATATATATATATATATACAGTGAGTCTACTTAAGTTGGTGGCATATGGAAAACTTTTTTATTTTTGATTTTAGGAAAAAAAGATACTCTTTATAAAAAGTTCTGCTTGTTCTGAAACCTAAAATAAAACCTTCACATTTCAAAATTTATTAGTCATATACGAGGTTTATCAATAAATATGAATTTGGCGCAAGAGTAAAGTACCTTTATTTTTGATAATTTCGAAAATTGTTATTATAAAATGTTGTTCAGAATGAAAAATCACGTTCAAATATGCAAAATATCCATCGATTATAAAAAATTTTTTTTAAACTTTTCTAAAATAAAAATTTATTTAAGCTTATGTGTCATTTCATTTAATCTAAGATGCACTGACAAGAACTGTCCATGAAATGTAATTCTCAGCATTTCGAAAGACTTTCTTTAATAATAACAATAGTTTAATAATAATGTAATAGTTTTTGTTACACATACGGATCTTATTATTCTTATATTCTATAAATACAGGTAATCGTTCTATCTCGAAACTCTGTCAACACTCTTCTAATCATAGTCGGCGTTATACTCTGAACGTTTTCTTTAATGGTTCGTTCTAAATGGACAACATCTGTGAATGGCCCTTGGAGGTACACCTCTTTCAAGTAGCCCACACAAAAAAAAGTCGAGTGGGATCAAAGCTGGAATGTGAGGTGGCATTAAAACAATTTTCAAGGTATTGCCTTACATCTAACCTGCTATGGCATGGGGCACCATCCTGTGGGAACCATATCTGTTGACGTTCTAGTAGGGGTAGATCATCAAGAAAATAAGCTAGTTCTTTTTGTAGAAAGAGTAAATAACGGTCTACATTAAAAGATTGTCGAAAAAAGAAAGGTAATTAATTGAGGGACGGAATAATAAGATCCGTATGTGTAACAAAAACTATTACATTATTATTAAACTATTGTTATTATTAAAGAAAGTCTTTCGAAATGCTGAGAAATTACATTGCATGGACAGTTCTTGTCAGTGCATCTTAGATTAAATGAAATAACATGTAAGCTTAAATAAATTTTTATTTTAGAACAGTTAAAAAAAAATTTTTATAATCGATGGATATTTTGCATATTTGAACGTGATTTTTCATTCTGAACAACATTTTATAATAACAATTTTCGAAATTATCAAAAATAAAGGTATTTTACTCTTGCGCCAAATTCATATTTATTGATAAACCTCGTATATGACTAATAAATTTAGCTATTTGAAGGTTTTATTTTAGGTTTCAGAACAAGCAGAACTTTTTATAAAGAGTGACTTTTTCTCCTAAAATTAAAAATAAAAAAGTTTTCCATATGCCGCCAACTTAAGTAGACACACTGTATATATTAAAGTAATAAGCAAGTCATAAGAGATCATCGATCATCACATTCTATGAAAAAAACCGACCCAAATCGAGAAAATACAAAATTTCAAATATTTTAACTTTTTCCCTGTATACTGCTTCTAGTAGGATAAGCGTATTATTCCGTTAACACATAGGGAAATCCCATGTACCATAACACACTCTAAGAACATATAGTGTTGAAACATACCATTTAAAAAAAATCCAATTTTAAAACAAGTTCTAATCCACGAAAATAAAAAAGCATTGAAAGCGAGGTATTTTTCTTTGAAATAAGCTATTTTCGGGATGGTTCTAGAATCCATTATCTTTACGCTAACGACTAAAGTGAATGAATACACGTCAATTCGCGGAATGCGATAACACTAAGAAAGACTATAAATCAGATCAAATAACAAGTTTTAATGGCTATAAATTATTACAGAAGCTCATAAAATTATGATAGATAGAGAGAGAGAGAGAGAGAGAGAGAAAGAAAAATTAGTTCCATTCATTACTTAGGAATAGTAAAATTTTCTGACTGCAATAAATCTCAAACTGTCAGACAATTAAAGGTAAGAACACACGATACTACAGTTAATTATTACATCATGGGATGAATAACTTCTCCTATAATGTAATCGGAACGATCGGTACGATAACGTATTTAGAATTTTATTATATAAAGTCGGTAGATACTGAGGAGCGTGGCATTCATTCAACATTTGATCATTAATAGATAGTTACTGAATAAAGTTTTATGGAGCGCAACGACGACATATTTATTGCTCCAATATAAATGATAAGTTATCTTGGTACAAGATCACCTGCTATTTTAATCTATTAAAATAAAAGTACTTTCGAAAAATGATAAAGTAGATGTCAACATATGAAGATTAACTAAAATTAAAAAGCTAAAAAAATGGAACCAGGAATTTTTCGATGCAGTTAATTCTAAATGGAAAAGATCTTTGGATAGCAATTACAATCACAGACAGGTTGTAATGATATATCAATACCAGCAAAATTTTGACGATCCAAAACGCAAGTATAACTTTGTCTAACACCCTTAGAGAGACAATTTGTGCATTATTAAGTAGATTAAGCTAATATAAGATTTTTGCGTTACTTGCGAATGGATAATTTTTGTAATTTTGGGGCCAACTCTCAAAGTGGTTTGACCCTTATACAAAAGATTGCTCAAGGTTGCTAATCAGCCACACTGATGCGGGATGGCAATGGAAGAATATTTAAATTATCCATCTTCGTTTTAAAGAAAATTTTGTGACATGAAATGTTTTGAGGTTTTCTAATTATTAACAAGGATTAGGTGAAGACTTTATTAATGTAGTGATGAAATGTTGTTTCTTTCTAAACTTAAGTTGTAAATTGTATTTATAAGCTTTCTTTATGCCCGTGTGTGTAAGTAAATTTCTTACATAATGTGTGTAGAAGAAAGATGTTTTTGAATCATATTGAGGATTGCTCATACAAAAATTTCTTTTCTGTAATTATAATTTTAATATTTTACAAAACAATAGAAGAGGACCGAACTGTATCTAACAAGAAAGCAGCGGCTATGTTCGAAGACAACAAACATAGAAACAAGTGTAATAATTCGTATTAGTAAACAACTAACGTGTACCTATTTTCAAGTTAAAGTTTCTATCTTAAATGAAAATATTCTAAAAAACACGTATTTTTGAATATCACTTCATCACCCAGTATAATGGAAACGGGTGGGTTTACAGGAAACTGTTATCTAACTTTTATTGGTAACTCGTCAAGATCTATATATTCCCCAATTTACGGTTCTTTATTCTGAAACACCCTGTATACACATAAAATAATATACAATATAAACATAAAAAAGTTTTTATATTATTTAGAAAAATTGTTATCATTTTAGATGGTCATATTTTTTATTAGTCCTAAAACCCGCAGAAAAGTTTATCTTTTTTACATTTTTCATTACCATTTTGAAAGTGGAAAGCGTGAAAACTGTAATTTTATGAATCCATTGCAAAATATTTATGGGCATCAAAAAGTAGTTTGTGGTTTGCCGTCTGGTATTACACTGCAATTTTTCACCGAACAGAGCGTAAATTACAAGACTCATTCATCCTTGAGATTAAAATCAACAACCTACTTTTGGTCCATCCTGTGAGTAGGTATCTGTTTTTAAACTTTTTCTAATCATGTAGAATATAAAATGAAAGATTTTCAGGTACTTTTTAGGAATGTTGTTTTCTTTACGTGTTACTTTATAGTGCAATTAAAACTTCCAAGGAAGGTCTTGAACTTATGTTTATACGAAATAAAGTAATAAAACATTTAAATACTGTACCTTCTAAGTTTATCCTTATTTGAAATTCTTCTACTGAGGGTGGCAAAAGTATTTCTTAATGGTAACGCACAGGATTTATTCCTTTTCGTCATCTTCGGAACTTTAAGAATCAATCAATTTGTATAGAGAAATCGATTGAATAAACGCCCACTAAACTACACTTCGACACGCACTGACACTATTTCTTTACCACACGTACTTACGTTATCTTCCGAGTGATTAAATTACATACATACTTTTCTATTTGTATAAACAAGACTACCTACCACTTGTGCTCGGTTATTACTAATGGGAATAAGACAAGCCACATTCAAAAATTCGCATGTTTCAATGTACTCGGAAAGAATCGAACAGCAGATAAAACATTATCATATTACGTTTAATTAATCAACAATGGTAAAAGTACACCGCAATAATTACGCTGACTTCTGAACGCCTCAATGACTCATATATCAACCTTAGAGACGGCGTAACACAAACATCCGGTATTGAAGATGCTTTACTACTGCGATTGTCAAAACAGATGGATGAAACAGGGAGCACGCCGCACTTTTCGAACATTAACACACCTTTCCATTTTATTACTGGTAGGTAATCTAACTTGTTAATGTTAATGGCCTTCACTATTGAAAAGTAGCCCAAGTTCAAATGCGAATACCATGTAAAAACATTAACATAATTACGATTTCCATCACGGAAAACTGATTTACAATAAAAACTCAAAGTAATTGTGTATGTAATACCATAATAAACAGTTAAGGAAGGTCCAATTTGTGAAATTAATGGTAATTTAGATTTCGTGTTTTTTAAAGGTTTTTGTTGCAAATAAAATGTTAGATACCTCATCTTAAATGATGAATGTGATTTATTATGTATATTCTATGAAACATAATTACTATATAAAAAGATAAGAAGACACGGTAAAATCAAATATGCACACAATAGGCCATGTAAGTCTATTTATCTAGATAAAGCCTGGGGCAATAGCCGGTATAATTTCACTGATTTCAAATTCCTTTCAAGGTAATATAGAACCCTCAGTGTTGAACACTACAATCATTATTAAATTAGGTAAAGAATGCTAACGGTAAAGTAGTATACAAAGAATTCTCACACAATGCATAACTCAGGATCTCCTAAGGGGATGAAGATGTAACTAATAATTGGACGAAATAAAAATTAACGTTTAATCCACTGCTTTAATATTTAGCACAAAAAACACCTAAAAGGCATTTACAATATCTACAAATGGTATTTCGTAAATTTGTATGGGAAAACGAATGCAGTTCTATAGTTTGCTGGAGGTAACTAAAAACAAGGTAATTGTTTTCTCAGTCGATTCGGTCAATCAATTAGTTCACTAATAATCTACAGGTGAATAAATCTTACACTCTTCGGCATAGTCGCGCCACCCTAATGCAAGTGTTTTTACTCAACATTGTTGGGCCTTTTTTAGAGTTCCGTACCTTATAAGGTATAAGGGAACCTTTATAAGATCACTTTCGTGTCCGTCCGTCCGTCTGTCACAGAGGTTTATCTCGAAAACTATGTAACATAGGAATTTGAAATTTGGCATCATCATGCTAGGTCTTTATGGCGCGCACGTATATCGACAGTCAGAAAATATAAAAAAATACTTTTAGATTAAAATGGCGGGGGTTAAATTGATCAAAAGAAAAAAAGTTTTAATAAATATATCGTGTTAGATATCATTTGAAAAAGGATTCTAAAAGGCTTCTCAAATATTTTTTTTATAATTTTCGATCCAATAGTCTTCATGGTATAGCTCAAAATGACCGTCCTCCCCCCTGTTCTCATAGGGATAGTAGCTATCGAGTCATAGATTATCGCAAAATTGCAGGTTTTTTGACAGTGTAATAGCTGCTGGGAAAATTTTTTTAACACGGTAATCGACAACGTATTTACTAATGTACCAGTACAATGCGGGACAATATATTCATTTTTCAGTTATCACAATCAAAAATAAAAAAAAAAGGTTAATTTGGTTTATTGATTGCTCACTGTAGTATTGGTACGGAACCCTAATAGTGCGAGCTCGACTCGCTCTTGGCTAACTCTTTAATATAAGGCTTCATCAACCTTTTATTGTATTATTTAAGTTCAGGGGATTTTTAAACCATGCACGGGGAATTTTCCACTATTATTATGTTCAAAATAAGCGTTACGTGAAAATCACACAAAGATTTGGTTCTCACATAAGTTTAGACATCGATTTATGATTTGTGGTCTGGGAAGCCCCAAGGATTGCATTTCCTACGCTCAACGTGCAGTTGTGCTCACCAATTTGCGTCATAACATTAACCTATCTTGGAGAAAAGACAATGGTTCATGGGAGCCGTTACGTCGAAACAAAGAGACTTAACTACCGACCTTCCTCGAGTGTAGACCTCTACTGTTCGACAAAATATCGGCACTTCGTCGATAAGAGAGCTACCGCCAACCAAACAAGGGGGCATCTGGATGCCACCCGGAAATTAAAGATGCGCTGAGATTAGGTTAACCACGAGATAAGTCCTAGCTTTAAAATTTGAAAGGCATTTGGCGCCGCGAAGATTTGAATCCCGTGTAAATATGAATATATTTTATATTGTTTATTGCAGTATACCATGTAGTAAAAATTTACGTTACAGTAGCGCCCAACAATGGGGGTTACTTTATAAATTTGAGTACTTCTAAAAAGAGTTGGCTTTTCGCGTTTAAATAGAACTTCTGAGTTTACATTACTTAAGTAATTACAGGTATGTCTTGTACAGTGGGTTCATTTAAAAAGTTTCCACTTGTAATATAAAGAAAGTTAATAAAAATATTGAAATACGGTTTATGAAGGATTATTAGATATCAAGGGGGAAGCATGGTTTAGGGGTTGTAAGATTATAACACTTTACCAGCCCACACACAGCCTACTCAACTTTAAAATTTTAATTGGCATCCTGCATTTTGTACTATATGGTAATAAAACTGTCGAAAAACGAAGTCTTTTGGTGAAAAGATAATCAAAATAGGTCGATCCGTTCTGTAGTTATTAAATAAAAGGTGTTCTATTGCGTAGAATAAATTTAACTTGATTAATCTAGTTACCTTAGGTTTCATGAAATACAGTGCTACAGCAAATGTTCAAAATGCATCTCAATTTTTGTTTTATTTTCAAATAAATAAACAGCTTAATATGTCATTTCTGTTGTTATAGTAATTTAACTAGTTAGTATTTGGTAGTAGTTAGTACTTTAAGAATGGGCTACAGTCTAACCGAGAGAGTAGAGATAATTTTCATTTATGGAAACGAGAATAAATATGCCCGGCAAAAGCATTCAGATAAAAATGTTTCACATACGTACGTGTAAAAACTAGTAAGAAAATTTGAGGAATGTGTGATCTGTTGAAAATAAAAAACGTACAGAACCCAGATTGTTGAACGATGAAGCACAAATTGAAATTTTAGGACAGATTTGTCAAGAACTACATGAAGATGACTTTGATCGAAGACTACAGTTTTGTGAGACATTGGGTGAGATGATTAATAATGATCCGGATCTTTTACAGACCATCTGTTTTTCCGATGAGTGCACATTTTTTTTTGAACGGATGCATTAATCAACAAAACTGTCGCTATTGGAGTAATGTGAATTCACATATTTTTAGAGAAGTGCATACTCAGTGGCCAGAAAATATAAATGTGTGGGCAGGTACCTTGAGGTACACAATTATCGGTCCTTTATTCATCGATGGAAATTTAAATGGTGAAATTTATTTGAACATGTTGCAAGATACCATCGATTCTCTAATCACTGAAGCTATAGAAAATCAACGTGATGAACATGGAAACTTGCAACTGGATGAAAACAGGTTTTATTATCATTACATTTGATTTTCCAATGCTCCACCCGAAGGTACTACATTGGCCAGGAAGCGAGTTTTTTTTACCTGGAAAATTTGGAATTTTGCCGGACCCTTGCTGTTCCAAGCAAGGTAGGGATCTTTAACGTGCGTGACAACACTCACACACGGGACCTCCATTTTACCTCTCATCCGAACGAGGGTGTATTTTTGTGAAAAATGCTCGCCTAACATTTTTCAAGCGGACCGTGTCGGGATACGAACCCGGGACCTTGGGCGTAGTAGTCACACACATACCACTACGCCACGGAGCCGCCTGGTTTTATTATCAACAGGACGGAGCCCCTACCCATTATGTGCTGGCCGTTCGGCAATGGTTAAACGGATGTTTCCTAATAAGTGGATTGATAGAAGAAGAGGAATTGAGTCGCCACCAAAATCTTCTGATCTTACTCCACTTGATTTTTTTTTTGTGGGGTTACATAAAATCTATTATTTGCAAGACTAGGCCAGTTGATATGCAAGATTTAGAAAATAGAATAATAAGGACGTGTATTCGCCGAAAAATTTTTCAAAACGTTAGAAAGGAATTTGAAAACAGCCTCTACCATTGTCTGACAAATAACGGTGAACATTTTGAACATTTGCTGCAACATCGCATTTCATAAAACCTAAAGTAACTAGATTAATTAATTTAAATTTATTGTACGCAGTAGAACACTTTTTATTTAAAAACTACGACAGATTTTAATGATCTTTTCACCAAAAGACTTTGTTTTTGAACAGCTTTATTACCATATAGTACCAAATGTAGGATGCCATTTAAAATTTAAAAATTGAGTATGCTGGGAGTGGGCTGGTAAAGTGTTATAATCTTACAACCCCTAAATCATGCTTCCCTCTTGACACCTAAAAATCCCTCAAACCGTTTTTCAATATCTTTATTAATTTTCTTTATATTACAGGTGAAAACTTTTCAAATGAACACACTGTATTTAATATCTAGTTAGAAAACAAAACAATTGTATGTTTAAGCCTGAAAACACTCTAATAAATTCATTAAAATTTCATCCCTTGTAATAGTATCAGCAACTTACAATTCCCAGGTTGATAACATTGAAAACCTAATAAGAAATACGTCATTTCTTTGTCTGAACCTACCAGTATTTTGGATTATAAATACATGAAATAGATATTCCAGTTGATCTTAAACGGTTTTAGTCCTGTGATTTTAAAAAAAATATCTAAATAATTTGCTATGGTGAATTTTCCGTTGCAGTTTTTAGTTGTTTCGAATATTACCGAAAAATCTTCGCTATTTTAGATTTGCTAATATCTAAAGTAAGCATTCCTTATTATTTAATAACTGTCTAAAATATCTGATACATGGTAATTTCAATTCATTTTTCTTGAAAAACTTTCAATAAAAGAAAACCTAACTAACAATCCGCAATTTTTGCGTTAATTACCCATATTTTATAAATAATGTCTCTTAAAAATAGGAATAATTAACTTTAAATTCGCATAATTATAAAACCTTTCTTAATTATGAAATCCTTTTTAATTGATTTTCATTACTTTTTACATCAACCTAATTTGTGTGTACTTAACCTTAAATAAAAATTACCTTTCCTTTTAATAAATTTATGAGATTTCATTCTCAAATTGTTGATTAAATTAACAATTTAATATCCTGCTTACGCATGCATAAATTTTTCATATTTTACTTTCATTTTTTTATTGGATGATTTGGTAAACACAATATTGTTTTTTCTAGTATGTATTGCGGTTTTTCTATGTATGGTGTCGTTTTGCATTAATTATCCATATTTTTAAAAATGTAGCTTAAAAATGGAAAACAATACCTTTAACTTCGTTTATATTAGTAAATTAACATGACCTCAAAAATTACTTTAGCTATCTTACAAACTGAAATTGAAATCAAATTAATTATGTTTAACACAATTAGCAGTCTTTCTAAAAAACTAATTTCTAATGATATCTTATGTTAATTATACCATATAGTACCGTCATTAACTCGGGGATTAAATGATTTTAATTGTAAATTTTAACGTTGATTAACTTCAAATTTCTACCTGTCATCGTACCTTTAATTATGTAAATATACCTTGCCTTCTCTAGTATTCGTGGATAAAGAAAATTTCCTGTAATATTATCTAATTATCGAGCTCTCATATTGTTTTTCTACGAAAATTTAGTTTTTAACCTTTGACACGTCTTCTAAATGGTTATTAACCTTTTAATCTACAAATGTTCCAAACCTTGTCTTGCCATATATAGTTTTTTGATTTTAAAAAATATACCTCTCATTCCTAGTTATAAATTTCATCCAGCGATCATTAGACACAAATAAATTCAATTTCTTTTAAATTTTCTTCTTCTATCTTGTTATTATTCCACCATCTAATATAGTCAATAGTGGTTGACATATTTTTCGTCTGAACAACCCAACAAATCATTAGGACTTGTACTAGCCGATGTCCTGGGTTGATGCTTTACACTTTGGAACCCATAAGTAGTAAAAAGTCAGTTTTCACAGTTGCGAATACAAAAGATTTCTATTCGATGTGTCTTCCTACGCATACGTTTCAATCATTTTTTATAATTACCATTATCAAGCGTTTTATATGCTCGGTAGGAAGATGATTTGTCTAGGTCTGCTTTGAAGCCTAGTTGCTATTAAGTATCTATGTGGTGATACAGGTTTTATCTTATCGCTAACATTGCAAGTGGTTCTTTAGACCAATCTATCTTAATAGAAACATTCATCACATAAGAGTGGTGCTCTCCCACTCCGGGCTGCTGATTACATTTTGGCTGGTCAAATAGTGGTTCGCTATCCACCGTTTTTTCTATAGCTATTGCTCAATAAGAGCCTTTCCTCTTCTACCTCGATTGCTATAAAGCTCCAAACCTCCCACCTCCTCTTTTATCTTGTCTTTATTTCTACTTTTTCAATTATTTTCGAAGTCGTTGCATAGTTGGAGGGTTGCTACTTCATGACATTGGGCCGTGGGTCTGAGGAACCTGTCTATGGGCACTGCCTTCTGCTGATGTACGTTATAATCGTTGACAGTGAATTTTTTATTGACATGGCATATGCGTCGATCCTCTCTTAATCGACGCTGAGATGCAGCGATTGCATTACCTTTCTATCTGGTCCCTTGTGCGGTTCGTATGAATGAGTGCCGCTTCAAGGAACTTCTCCTTTTGGAAGGCATGGTAAAAACACAATTTGAAGTTCCTATGGGATCACTCTACTCCCTCAGCAATCCTCTTTTTGGTTATTACATTTATAGGAGGGGCGGTGTGCCTTGATTAAGTATAAGACCTCCGAATCAAAATTAGGTTTTACGCTATCTTTTTAAAAAAATATTTTTTCTTAATACATTATCTTACCTTAATTATTAGTTAAATTGTTAATGTTTAGTGTTTATCTTTTTTTTCAAAGTTATCTGGGGAATTTTATTTCTCTAATTAATATATGACCGTAACTGGTTAATTTTTTTTTCAGGAAATATCTTAGGGATGTTATCGTACCTTAAATAATATTCTAACTCATAGATGGTTAGGTATTTATCTTTCTCTCTGCAATTATCTCTTAGATGTTATCCTTACCTTGCCTTGACCTTAAAGTAAATAAAGTATCTATATCTAACCTTATTATGAGATGCTTTTAGGGAACTAGTTTATCTATTTATTGTTCCGAACCTTTGGTATATACTGACCAAACATAGGATTTGTTATTGGTGAAAAACCTAATTTGCACCTTATCATTGTATTTGATAGGGTGGGATTAATACAATTTTGTATCGTAAATGCAGTAGCATTAACTAATTTGTTAACTTAATGCTTTTGCTGCTGCATCATATTTTGTCTTATACTGCTAAAAGCCAGCAAAAAAAGTGTTCAGCTTAAGGGAATATCTTCAATGATATGTATGTAGGTTTGTATGCATTCATGTGCGAATGCAAAAATAACTTTTGTATTTAGATTTATAGTGAAATTAAAAGTAAGCTACAAGTGTGTGAGTCTCATGCTCTCGACTAAATGTGTGCGGTCGGTGTAGCGGCAAACAAGGCCTGTGCGCACTTAGTTGAGTAAGCCATAGAATCGGGTGGTTATGCATTTCCGTTTTCTGGTATCGCAAATATTGCTACGACTTAAAAACCAGTTGGCGCCTATAGACAAGTTTAAGTTTTCTGTGAGTGTAAGCTATCGTATGATTGGCTTTCCAAAGGCTACATCCTCTGCAAATATAAAATTTTTAGAGCAACAAATTTTTCTTATTTTCGGTGTTCCTCAAATTATTCTTTGTGACAATGATACAAATTTATCTCAAAAGAATTCTAAAATTTCGCTACAAGTTATAAAGTTCAGACAATTTGGTTTAATGTTAGATATCATCCTCAAGTAAATTCTACGAACGTGTTAATCGTGTTATTATTACCGTTATTTCTTCATATATTGAATTTGACCATACACAATGAAACAAAAATATCTTCAAAATTACTCAAATTTTAGGTACCGCAAAATATGATGCTACTCAATTTTCACCTTCATTTATAGTTTTAGGAAAATATACACCTATCGATGGTAGTTACTATGGTTCTGTTCCTGACAACATTAATGTACTTAAAATTGACTAAAAAATTTGTTGGAGTCAAGATCAACAAATGCCACCTGTCATTTTTGCCAGTAATACAAAAATTTGTTAAAAGCTTATGAAAAAAATTAAGATCACTATAATTTGAGAAAATGAGATATTTCTTTTGCCTTAGAAGAAAATGTTTGGTAAAAGAATCATGTTTTATCTGACGCAACTAAGAAAAGTTCTGCTAAGTTAGCTCCAAAATTTATCTTATGAAAGTGACCCGGTTTGTGAGTTCACTTATCTATGAACTTCAAGAGATTGATGGTAAACCACAAGGGAAGTGGCTTATAAAAGATCTAAAACCTTTTGCTAGTAATGCTCTTTCACACTAATTAATACTATTTATCTTTTTTTTTCAATATATCTTTTATTATAAAATATTTTATACATCTGTTGTCATCATCTTTTACTTATTTTTTTCTCCTTATCCCACGTTGAAAACCTATTTTTCCTTTGATATTTAAATAAGTAAAACACTTTCAATTTCTTTATTCTGTGGATAATATGCTGAAACGTTTTGTTTTTATTTTTTTGATTTATTATGGTTCTAACTCCTTAAATATTCAAGCATCTTAACAAATTTACCCCTCCACCCCTCAAAAACCAATTGATATATCTTTAGCATGCACAATACAATAAATCTTTAAGACTTGTCGGAGCTGATGTTGAGTTGATGCCTTCTAAATAAGAGTAAACATGGTAATCGACAACTGTGTCTATGATGGAAAAAATCAATATCTGCAGTTACAAAAACAAAAAACTCTTATTTCCTGCATTTTCGTTCATTATCCTATCTGCTCTTCCCCCTTTTCCTTTGTTTGTGACCTAAAAATTGTTTCTTTCAGCCTAATGTAAGGGTGACACACTGCCTTTCTTAAACAGTTCTTGATTATGGTGGCGAGAATTTACAATACATACCTTTTTCTTATCAATTTTTGATGTCTTTATCTTAGAATTTCACTTGTATCGCGAGGTTATCTTTGGGCATTATTTTGAAATTTTACCTTATCTTTGGGTTCATCATCATTTTGTTTTTTGTCCTTACTTAAGGTCGGTTTGACACAGCTCTAACTTCTTTTCTATTCTGAGCTAGTCTAAAAAGATCTACATTCCCTTCACAACCCAAATCTCTAATAATTTGACTAATATAGCTTTGTCTAGGTCTTCCTACTCTATTTTTATTTGGTAGTCTATAATCTAAGACCTTACTAAATAGTCCCTCATGTCTTAACTGGTGCCCTATCGTTCTATCTCTCCTGACCTTTAATTGTTTCCACATACAAGGTTCCTCACCTATCCTTCTATAAACTTCCTCATTTGTTACTCTATCTGTCCAACTAATCTTTAACATTCTCCTATAACACCAAGTTTCAAAAGATTCTTTTTCTTATCTATCTCTTTAATTGTCCAAGTCTCACTACCGTATAATAGAATGCTCCATACGTACGACTTTAAGAAACTTTTTCTATTATCTAAAGTAATACTATTAGCTATTAGTAGTCTTTATTTTTTAAAAACATTTATCTACCTCCTATAACTCGGTATTACCTATTTTTAATTTTGGTTTAGAACTAGGCTGTAACTTACTTGTCATTATCTTTGCCTTTCCCGAGTTAATTCTCATACTATAGTTACTCTGTAGTATCTAATATCTCCTTTGTTACCCAGGGTTTTCTCGCTTCTATTTTCTTCTTACCTATAGTCTGTGTTGCTGTATCATGTACAGACCTTTAAGTTTACCTAGATCCCATGCCCTCTCCTTTAGCCTTTCTCAATTTTTTGAATTTTAGATTACACTCATTTTAACTAAGTTATGATAGCTATCTATGTCAGCCCCTGGATAATTACGACATTTTTAAGCTTGATTTCTAAATCTTTGTTTAACTGAAATATAATCTATTTGGTACCTAGCCCTATCATCTGGCGCTTTCCAGGTATATCTTCTTCTAACATGTTGTTCGAATAGGGCGTTTACAGTTACTAATCTATGTTCCTGGCAAAACTCAACTAATCTTTCTCCTGTATCATTTCGTCTACCATACCCAAATTTTCCTACCATTTTTCCGTCACTACCTTCTCCCACTGATGCATTAAAATCTCCCATAACTATTAAATTCTCATCTCCCTATACTTTTCTCACTATACTATTTATATTCTCCTCGTATACCTTTTCTACTTACTCATCCTCGTACTGAGTTGTTGGCATGTAAACCTGTACTAAAACAGTGTCTGTGGGTTTTGTACTTAATCTAACTATAATTATTCTATCACTAAATTGTAAGTACTCTTTAACTTTACGTCCTAATCTTTTACCTAACACTTTTCCTACCCCTGCCTGTCCATTAGTTGAAGAAGTTGTAATTATTCTATAATTATCTTTCCAAAAGTCATTACTATCTGGCCATCTCACCTCACTAACACCTAAAATGTCCAGTTTTCCTTTTCTCATTTCGACTAATAAATTCGTTAACTTATCTACTCTAAGTAACGACCTTACGTTCCAAACACCAATCACTACATCAAACTGTTGTTTTAAATTCTTACGATGACGAGCCCAAGTACCCCTCCCGGAGATCTGAATGAGGAGGTATTTTACCTCCAGACAAGAATTTTACTTGCAAGCCCTCCATCATATATAGTTCGTATTTTAGGCCACGCATCTTGGGGTTATCTTTGAAAATTATTTTGGGATTTTATCTTTATCTCGGGGTTATCCTTGAAATTATCTTGGGAATTTACCTTTATCTTGGGGTTACCTTTGGAAATTATCTTAGGAATTTTATCTTTATCTTGGAATTATCTTTGGGAATTATTTTGAAATTTTACCTACATCTCGGGGTTACCTTCGGGAATAATCTTGAGATTTTACACCTATCTTGAATTTGTCTTGGGAAATTATCTTATTCTTCTTATAATTGGACAATAGTTTTTGGGAATTTCAATTGACTGATAGTTTGAAACCAAGATTAAATAACTTGGGTGAAAAGTAAAAATTGTTGTGAAGTGAAACGATTATTACTAGCGCGAATTACGCGAGTTCCAGCAAGTCTAATACTTTTATAGAAAAAAAAATTTCCTGAACAATGTTGTTGTTTGCAATCTGGATGATAGGTTATATATACGACAAGAGTAATTCTAAAAGGGTTATTCCTGCCATTCTGCTGACAAATGAAGTGATTTAAAAATAAACCTGTGTTTAATAAAAATTAGTGCAAGTATACTATTGTAATTGCTATAAAGAGCCTGCAGTTAGTTAATTTTGCCAATTTAAAAAAATTGTAGGTAGACGTATGTCATAAATTAAGTTAAGTAATAGGGGATTATTTTAGGATTTCAATTCTAGTTTGATTTAATTCAACTTCATGTCAATTTGTTGTAAATTACCTTTCTCGGCTTAATGCTGGTGAAGGTATTGTGTAATTTAATTAAGTTAAACAATCATGTTGCAAAGGAAGTTTGTGTTTAAAGCTCAAAGTATTGAGGACTAACAAATCTGGAGTTATTTCGAGGCACCAGAGAACAAAGGTTAGAGAAACTTTTAAGATTTGTGATTTTTTTGTTTAAGAAAACTTTATGTAGATATTTAAATCTGCAATTAGTATTTAATGGTTTTATTGTGAAAAGTGGTAACTTTTAGATTTAATCAATTTAAAATCTCGAGATTTCATTTAGGAAATTTATTATTTATACAACAAAGGGCAAGTTACACGTATTGTTGAGAAAAGATATATTTTTAAAAGTGCAAGAACGTTTGTGAGAGTATACTGATGCTGAAAGTGCAACATAAGATTTTTCTTATTCTCTTTATTAGATCTAATACTGTAAAAATCTTTTATTTCTCTATATTTTATTATATCATTTGTGCATATTTGTACTTTAGAATCTTAGTAAAGCTTAATATACTAATCCATCAAAGCTGGAGAGTCTTTCTAATGTTCTACCAAGATAGTTAAGGAAGTGGATTCTTGAATTTAGGTTTGGGATTCTGCATGTGTTGTGTTAAGAAGCATAATAGGGTTATTTAAGGTCATATAAGGTCACAAAGGAGGAATACTTCATGTAAATATCATAAAAATCACGAAAATCAAACTTTTAAATTTTAAAATGTACATAATTCATTCATTATGCAAAACCTAATTACAAATCACCCTGTATAAAATCAATAACAAGCTACAATTAATCAAAGGAAGCTCATTCAGTAATAATTTCACCACAATCACGAAAATAAATAATTGCAGAAGCAATCCAATCATTTCTAGAACATTTAAGACATTTATAATAAACTAGAGAACGACGTTAATATACTTGATCACTGGATCATGACATTAATAATTAATACACTAGAGCACGACATTAATATTCCAAGTAAAACTCTAAAGTTAATACTTATAATCATTGGGCAGACGACTCCGAGTTGCTGATAAATATTTCAAAGTACTGGGTCAACACGCTAAGCAGCTGGTTAACGACTACAAGCTACTGAATAAACGACCGACTTGGCCCAGGAAGCTCCAGAGAGAAACACAGAAGGAATATAAGGTCAGGACTTAGCTTTGGTGCAATGACTCGTGAGCGTGTGGACATTAACAGTCTACGAAAAAACAAACTATAATATGAATTAGATTTTTGCCTTTTCAAGGCATTTGTAATTTTAAATAATTTGTGTATTCGGAGACAAGCTCTAAAAAGTTGCTTGTGATTAATATTTGTGTAAAAGGTCAACAAAAATTTGATTGGCACGTAAAAGTATGCTTTAGAAAGGGTATATTTCTTTGCCTGTTCAACGAAACTATTCGTGGTAAAAATACAATTTTTTTGCTGGCTTATAAAAAGGTATAGAAAGCTATAGTCTTAGCAAAGAGCTAATTTGATAGAAATATTTATTTAAATTTGATTTAAAAATTCTATAAAAAGCAAAGGATATTAAAAAAGGCGCAGATTTGTAAATGAAATCTTTGAAACGGTTGGTTTTGTAGTTTCTACACTTCCCATTATTCATAGTAATTTAGTATTATTTCCGTGCTCAGATCTCCATGGTCTGTAATACCTTGATTAAATAGATAACTTCAATTTGGAGGTTGTTGATAAGAACCTGTTGATGAAGCCATTGTTCTTCTTTCAACGAAAGCCGCTTTTGACAAGCAGTCTTTTGATACATCCATCCTAATCTCGCCCTATAGCGGTTTTGGATGTATTAAATAATATATTGGTGGAGTATATTTTGGTATTTCATTGGTTTATACGTTTATTTACTATTCACAATACCTCCTTGCGAATATTTCCTGCTTTTACTTATATTAGGTAAGCCACGTTTTTTTGTTTTGTGTTTTCCGATATTAATTATTCATCTTTCAGAATCTTGTATTGTACGAGAATCAAAGTTGCTCTTTGTTAGCTATTAATTCATTGAAACCCACTTCTGTGGTAAAGTATAACTTCCAGAAATTTCAGCACTAATATTACTTATTTCAGGGTTTTAATCTTGATTCAGTTTCATATGTAAGTGGTCCAGAAATAGATCCTTATACCAGCTCTTGGGTGCTCCTTGTGAGCCCACTTCAATTATGTACTAATCATCCATTTGGATTCCTGTTTAAATTCAAGATTAAATATTACTTCATTCAGTGGTTTAGGTACTGAAGAATCATTGGAAGCAAATAGCATTGATTTGTGATTCAGATTCCAGGTTGAATACCCAGAAGTTAGTTATATTGCTGTATTTGCTATGTGTTGCGTTACGCAAGTATTGGCGTAATTATTGTTTACTATCGATTGAATCCGTGTAATTAGCAGTATGCTGGTTATATTATTGTGTTGTTATTGGTAAACTATATCAAACTCTTGGTATTCTACCACCAGCTGTTCGTGTGTTTACTCATGTTACAGGTCAACACTGGAGCACAGCAATCCACTAGCTAGTGATTACATCGTCCAGGTATGCTTAATTTATGCCGCTTTCTGTTGAGTAATCATTTACATTAATTAATATTTATTGCTAACCTGTAGATGAAAGGTCATTTGTGTGTATTATTGTAAAACCTTTTTCCTCTGTGTTTTGAAATTTACTTACTAGCGAGAAACATTTTGCGGCTAGTTTAACGTAAACTTGTACTCGCCGACAGGCGAAAAATACTTTAAATTCATTGCTTTTAGTGGGATACCGGTTTATATTATCCTCTATGTGTATTGTTAAAATACGTTTATATTTGCATTGCCACTGTGGTGTGTATTTAATTCCAGATAATTGGTCCGTGCTTGTAATTCAGTTATTTTGCAATATAGTTATATGATTGTAGTAGCTACCGTTGTTATAGTTATTTTGCTCTGTAGGTGTGATATTATCCGAAACCATCGAGACTGATGATCAATTTGCAGACCTTAAGTTTGTACAAAAATGTGTTTGGTTTTATTAGACTTAAAAATAAATTAAGCTTCAGAATTTGAAAATAAACTAATACATGAATCCCTATATTTTATGTATAAAAAAAAAGAAGCTTGAGAAATTTATACATTAACCCTTCAATTCTAACAATATCTACCACCACAGCATTATAAAAGATCGATTTCAGTTCTGAAGCAAACAAAAAGTTAAAATTTTTCAACACTTCAATAGGATAGGATCTTCTAAGTTGCATTAAATATCAATAGTTATTATGATTTTACAAGGCAGACTCTCCCGTACACTGAAATTTTTCAGTTACCGGTACAAAGTTATACCATCATTCCTTAAAAGTTTCTTCGTGTTCTATGCGAAGTTTTGATTGATGTATAAGATGTAATTTTTAAACCAACCAATACGTTTATTTTAAAAAGTATAAGTTATAGCAAAAACTTTTAGATAAAAGTTATAGCTGATGAAAGGGACATACATTTCTGGAAAGAGTTCTGAAAATTGTTCATGTAGTTTTTCAGGAAAATACAAAGTTACATTTTTATAAATAGAAAGAGATATTTTTAACTACCCAATCAAATAGCTCTTTAAAATGCAATATGTATTTGGATATACCATATTTCTATATCTAACATTAAAAATAAACCATCAAAATGCATTAATGTGCAGGCATGCTTAGAGGTGACGTACTCATTCTACAATTGAAAATCAAATAAGAGTTTACTAAAAGTTTATAATTTCAACTGCACCATCCATTGCTAGCAATGTAAAGCACAATCTTTTCTAAGGTTATTTTCAATTTTTTAAATTGCAAAAATTAGGTTTTTTTACATCAAAATAGACAACAATGAACAATAAAAAAACAACAAAACTCAAATATTTACAGCTTTTGATTCATTAAATGTTAAAAATTGTCTCAATTTTGACTTAAACAAAGTTTTATTCTTCTCTCAACAGTTCTTTGGATGTTGCCGTTCTAATTATTTCTGAATTTATATTTTGAATAGCCTGCTGAACTCTTTATATTTGCAGTCATTTCGGTTTTTACTGCTACTGCATAAACCTTATTCTTAGAATATTTCCTAAGAAAATAATCATGGTATTAAATCCAGATTTCTCGGTGACCATAAAACAGGACGTTCGTTGCCAATCCAAAGCTAGTATTTCGAGCATTATGAGCAAGAGCACAATCTTGTTGAAAATAATTTGTCAATATTTTGCTAATGGAAGATAGTGCAGATAATTTCTTATTAAGTTTAAATATCATTAGTCTGTCAGATTTGTTATTGTAAAATACAGACCCAGCATCGTATTATGTTTAAACCTGCACCAGATATTAAAAGACCAATATGATTGGAAATTTTTATTTTTAATTTGGTGTGAATTTTCATCATTTCAGAAATGTATATTATAACTGGTAAACATACCTTTCTTTATAAACTTGCTCTCATCAGACCAAATTATTTGTTTAAGAATATCAAGATTTCCAAAAGTTTAATAATAATTCATTCGCAAAACTGGATTGTCTTCAAAGAATCATTTTCACAAAGTTCTTGTATTAATTTGTATTTTTAGGGAAGCATATTCTGCTTTTTCAAGATTTTCCACACAATGTTATGACTGATTCTGCATTGAGATGCGGCTATCCGTGTAGAAGTATTAGGATCAGCAGCAAAGAAAGACATTACTGTTATTTCAAAGTTTTCTTTAACTGTACTGTCGCATTGTTTTTTACTAACTTTAAATGACTCAATAGTTTTCATATTCTAAAAAATAGAACCATTTCAATTAATTGTCTGACAGTTATAGGTAGGATGCAAAACAAATGCGTAAGTATTAACAAAATCATAGCCAGTCTGATTAGAGTTGATGCCTGTTGCTACACGATCGCCTTTAGGCATGTATACATAATTAACATTTTTAATGAATAATCTATTTCTCCAGTGTAATATACTGCTTTTCACATCGTGCGCGCGTGTGTGCGTGCGCGCGCTACGATAACGCCCCTCACCAGATGTACAACGATCAATTGTCTGCTGATTGTCACCTCTCTGTGCCATTAAAATAAATTAACACAATTAAATTTATGCTCGGGCTAGCTCGGTGAGACCCCGCACAGAGTGAACGACAATATGATAACAGAGAATTTTTACCCACTCCCTTATAACATTCCATATACCTGAATAAGACGAGCAAAATTCACCAAAATCTGTATAATAAGCGAAGAAAATTTTCAATGTACTATTGACATAACTTTTGAATCAGAATTAAAATAAATATTCCTATCAAATTTGTTCATTACAAAGATTATAACACTTTTTACACCTTTTTATATCAATTAAAACCAGCAAAAAAAATTGTATTTTACCATGAATGTTTCGTTGAACATTCAAACATTCAAAGAACTATTCCCGTTTTAAAACGTACTTCTGCGTACCAACCAAAATTTTGTTGACCTTTTACACAAAGATTTAAAGTACACGCAAATTTTAAGGTCAGTAAATATTTAAAATAATAAATGTAACATACTATAAATAAAGAAATTAATCCTGACCTCCCTATGTTCCTCCTGTAGTTTTTCACTAGAGCTCCCCGGCCCAAATTGATTATTTGTTCAGTGGTTTCGAGTCATTAACCCGCAGCTTGGTGTGCTCCCCAGTACTTCGAAATGTTTACCCGCCCCTTGGAGTCGTCTGTCCAATGATTGGAAGTACTAACCCTGTACTTCGAGTATTAACCCAGTAATTAAGTCTTAATGTCGTAATTTAGTTTTAATTTAATTCTGATTTAGTTTCCCATTTATGGTGTCTATACTTAGAGTCGTTTTGTATTAACCGCAGAGTTTTCTACACACATATTTCAATGCACACTTTTACTATGTACTTCATTTGTAATTTTTAATTTCTATTATATTTCATTTTCTATTACTTATCACTTTCACTAAATTTCTTTCACGTAATAATTTGGTTTCAACTATTACATTCAGAGCGTCGATTATGGAATGCCTCCCTTTATCTGCTCCGGTGGGTTTTATAGACAAATTCCTGCCCGAATGTTCCACATGCTCTTATTAGTTGACAGTCCGTTATCTGTTATTAGACCATGGCAAAGGCATTGCAATTATGCGTGATATCTGCAACCTGTTGGGTTTTATTCAACATTGCATACTCTATACGTTTAAATTTGCACGTACTTCAGAACTTTGTATTGAAATTCGTTAACAAATGTTATATCATGCATGCTTAAAACTACACAAATTTCTGAATTGCAGTGTCCATATTTTGTATACCTATGTTGGGTTTTATTAAATGTGGCAACTTATATACATTTCAAACCGCACGTACGCTTTCGTTTCAGTATCTGTACCTTTTTTACATGCGCTTATCGACTTCTTGCATTATGAAATATCCTTGTTATAAAAAGTTTGTTTATTACCAACGGGTATAATTTACACGCATTGATGATTTTCTTATGCTAATGCGTCTTGAAAGAAATTTCACTTTACAGTTATCTTTCTTCAAAAATACCGAATTTGTATTTATTTTTGAGCTTAGAATGTTTTAAATGTTTTTAAAAATGATTGAATTGCGTCTACAATTATTTATCTCGATGAAAGTCGTTAAGTTATTACTAAATGCGCTTCCCTTAATTAACTGTAGCTTGTTCTTTATTTTATACAGGGTGGTTTGAATTTGCTTTTGCTTAATGAACGAATGATTTAAAAGTTTGTTTTTCGTGGTTTTTATGATATTTACATGAAGAATTACTTCCTTGTAACCTTATATACCCTTAAATAACCTTATTATCATAGCAACATATATATATATATATATATATATATATATATATATATATATTGATATGATAACGTTATACTCGGTGTAATGACGTTTTTTATAACTCCACTGCTCTGTTCTCAAACCAAATTTAAATCTTACTAATTTGATTATTATGCCACGGCTAGCTTTTATTATTCTACACAGAGTGCACAACGTTACGATGACCAATTTTTTTTCTCCACCCCTTTATGATTACCTATTTGTTTGAATTATAAAACGAAGTCAATTAATTCCATATAATGAAAAGAAATATTATTTACAAGTTTTGAAAAGTATTAAAATACACCCTTCAATAAATCAATATCATATGTATCATTCACCCCAAAATTTATATGCTTTGAAATCAATCTAAAGTCACCAAAAACTACCCTTTTTACCAAAGAAACCTGGAACGTTCTAGATCCCTTTATTATATTACGTACTTTTAACATATACAATGTTTGTTGCTGACTTCGTTACACTTTTTATATAAATTGAATAAATTCTAGAATGAAATTTAAATAGAAAAAAATATCTTAAAACTTAATTAGATCTGACCTGCTACAGGTTGTTCTTCGAATTGTGGATCAACAGCCCTTTGTTGTCCTCATTCATCTATCACTACTCTGTTTAGTTGAACTCCTCGTTTTCCATAAATTACTTCGTGCTTCTTTATTGATTCTCGCAACTCAAAATTATACCAGAATTGTACCAAAATCGTCGACGCTGATTTGAAATATTATATTAATCCATTTAAAATATCCCCACATTCGAATTATTATATCTATCCACACATTTAAAGTATTATACCATCCATTCGAATTATAAAAAAATGTACCATAGATTCGAAATAGTCTCATCACATTCGAAATTATTATCAACCAATTAGGATTATCCATACATTCGGAATTATTATCAACCAATTAGGAATGCCATCATCACATTAGGAGCCCTATTATTATAGTATTAGTTTAAATAAATTACCCCAAATTCTACTCACGTTAAACGGCAAAAGAAGTCTTCATAATTGTCGCACTATTATCACTTGATATATTTTATTAAATATATAAAACTACGCATGACTTTTTGATTCACAGTAACGCAGCTTTGCCCTGCTTGAGTTAAAACTGAACTGTCTTATCATTGCTCGCTGTTACATATAGGCTCTTCCCCCTTGCATGTGGGCTGGGTTTTCAACAAGTCTCGTAGATATCTTAACCAATAAGGTCTTTGTATTTCGTGCATCTTGAAGTGGTTTCTGATGTAATATACTTGGCTTTCCGTGTAATGTGTTTATTTGATACCTTATTATTCGCTATCTTGACCATACGTTGTTTTGTTTAGATATCACCTTTTCCATAATTAAACAAAATACATGATGTAACTTTCAATTCCACTTTCGTTTATTTATTTTTGAAACTGCGTTATCTTATCAAAATGTTTATTATTTCTGCATAATTGCGTAAAGCTTTGTTGGGTTTTATCTCTTATCTTCGTATTATATTATGACTAATTAGAACACTTCTCAACGCGTGTTTAATTACATTTACTATCATTTTCTCCTGAATATGCGTACTTTTACTGAAAGATATTCTTACTTTGCATTACTTAAAATTGATTATGGTTTATATACAGAGTATTAAATATTTGTTATTTTACCTAATGTATGAATTACCTATTTTCCTGCTGAATAAGAGTACTATTGATGTAAGATATGCTTATTCGCATTGTTTAAAGCTAACTATGATCTATATACAGGGTGTTAAATGTTTACTATTTACATAATATCCAAATTACTAAATTTTCTGTTAAATAAATGCAGTTTTCTGCTTCCTATTGCAATTTATGGTTACTACATGACCATTGCTATTCACTACACCCCTAAACAACCCCTTATCACAGCAATACATATATATATATAAATCTGTTTAAAAGGATAATCCCTGTTATTTAGAATGCCTGCGATTTATCTTTAATTTGATACAGTTGCTGACATCTGATGTACAATTGCCATAGTAGAATTGTGGCTGTACAGTGATATGTTTTGAACTCCAATGTTGGTTTTTGTAGTTATACCGGTTTCCGTTAGATGCATGACTATTTTCCAGTCTTCATGCATGTGAATTCCGATAGTTGTTGAGTTTGTAAAGTAAGCTGTTTTAGTTCCTGATTATTTTATGATTTTGGAAATCATCCCTTTGGGGAATTAGATTCAGGGCTAACTAGAAAAATATTTCATGTTTGTAGTTTACCAGTTATGATTGTTTTGGTTAATAGTACTTGTTTCTACCTCTGTGGAAAAATATTTGTCGTGGAACTACCTCATATTTTGCATATTTAACGTTCAGTTAAAAAAGACTGCAGTATTCTGTGGCTAAAGTTGTCCTTTTTGATAGAAAGCATAGTGGTAAATGTTGGTTTAGTAGAAACTCTGCTACGTAGGGTTTTTTGTGGATTTTTTCCTTTTTGGTGGAGCTCCATAGTTGCGGTGGTTCACCTCTACTTTATTGGAAGCGTGTTGTGACAATGCAACACCTGCAAGGCGCACCTGGTTTTATCTTAAGAACCCAGAGGTCAAACGGAGAATTATCGACGGCTCAGGTCTATCTGGGACTCCATCAGTATGCAAGTTTTGATACTTGTTTTCTGTTTATCTGTATAACTTATTGTTCCATAATAATTATTATCAGTTATGTGCATGTTGATGCCATATATAGTTGTCTGTTAAGCGGCAGCTAAGGCGTTAATTCTTTTTTGTAGCGTAATTGACATCTTTTTTGTCGTGTCGAGTCTCGGCACCCTAATAAACATTAATTCTGCGGCACTTGAGCTCATGCGGCGACACCCGTAGCAACTATACTTTGGAGGTCATAAACTCCACTGCTATTATTGTTAAAGTTGTTCCCAATATAGGCTTATACTTAACTAACTTAATCATCGAGACTATGAGGTTTGGTATTTAATCATTAATCAATATAGTACCTGAAAGTGGTTCTTTACGAATATAAGTATGGTATTATTTTAGTAACTATATCCTGGCTAAAGTACTTGCACCTGTTTGGTATATTTGATGGTGCAATGTACTTAGGAGGTTGCCTGGAGGAAAATTTATCAGGCACCCTTTTTATTCTGCTTTTGGTGTTTATCAAACTCGAGGACCCACTCCGTTTTCACTGTAGCTGGTCGGCTACCCATACTTGTCAATATTAGGCAGTGGGTGGCGATACATAGTTACTTAAATTATAGTATAGGTAAATCATACGTTGCATGTCTCTACACAACACTGTCACTTTTGGTGAACTTAATATGATCAAGAAGTCCACGTCAGTGCAATTATGGAAAGTCAGTATAGTCGGTTCAAGTGATTAAGAACACTTCACAAATAAGTGCTCTAACAGACAATGCAGACTAAGTGTTTTAACAAACAATTCATGAAAGAAGTGCTGTAACTGACAATTCATAAAAATGATGAATGCTGACGTGCTGATCCATAAATATAGGTTGCATAACTTGAAAATAGCTTCAATACGTTATTTGCAAAACAAGACTAAATAGGCGTACGTAATATCTAACCTCAAAGCCAGGTTCTATAAGAGTTATTTGATTAATGCTACATCTAAATAAACTAGGTGTATTCTAAAGCAATGATTTGAATTAAACATCTCAACATACTTATTAAAAAAAGATTTTTCCTCCATATAATAATTTGGATTTTTATTTTACAAGTATCTAAAAAATTAGGACCTCCATTATATTAAAGTCGAAACAAAATACTTCCTTTTTTAGTACTCCTGCTTGGAAGGTTCACTGATGGACTATTGTCTTCTTGGAACAAGAAGCACTTTGTTTACTTCAATTAACTTCCTTGTTTCCTTTAATATTGATTATCTGTTTGCTGCAATTTTATAAAGTACTATCAATGTCTTAGTTTCGGATTCCTCAACTAGATTGTCTAAGTCCTGTGACTTTTCCTCAACTTTCTTATTTAATAAAGTACCAAACTTATGCGGTGCTGCTAGCTGCTTCATTTTAATAATCCATTCACAAATATTTTCATGATTATGCTTTAAATTATACAAAGTTTTGTAATACCTTGGCATTACAAGAACAAAAAAGAAAATTCAAAAGAGGAAAATTAATCTTAACTGGATAAATTAATATTAAAATACTGTATATTCTGATTTCATGTTTAATAGTGTACAGTGAGTACCGCACTGCAATAAAATTAGTAGTTCTATTAAAATCATAAACTTAAAAACCACAAAATAATCCTTTTATCTCTATTAAATACAAGGAAATTTTGGTTCATAAATTATTCTAAAACCACAAAAGTGTAGACAAAATATTTATAACTGTAAACTTTCATAGTGGAATCATATAATTTTTTAAGAAAGCTTAGAATTATGAAATAACAGTATATTTATTAATATACTTCCTAAATATGAGCTATTTCAAATTTTAGTTTTAGAATCAATGCCACATAAAAGAAAATCTCAGACACACCTTAATACAATGTAATAAAAAATTATAGATGCTTTGTGGATAATAATCACGAATAGTGAATTACAGGTCATTATATATTTCCCTACAGTGTAACAAGGATTACACTGCATGCATTCAGATTGATTAAAAAAATACAAGTCATGGACATGTGGTTCGCTTCTGGCATGCTAGGATCTTATAGGTTCATTCCGGATTCATGTGTTTCATGGTATACACTTGATAGGCCGACCAGAAAATAACATAATCACCCCCTGAACACACTTGCAATTACACCCGACAGAAAAACGAAACAAATTAATTACTTACCAAACCAAAAACACAGACAGATGTGCAGGTAAACAGTTAAAATTGGTTTGTTATCAAATACCCCTTTGCTTATCGAATAATAAATGGGTCCATGTGGTGCACGGCAGATTTTGATATAACCCACAATAATAAAATATACAGAAACAGTTTGGTTCCCAGCAACATGGTTTGGAATTAAATACCCGATGATTAGATAAATTACTTTTGACGCCAATGGACTTTTTATAGTCACTTGAAGGTATAACTGTAAGTCATACATTCTTAAAAGCTAGAGGTTGTTTTGATGGTATTTATATATGATGATTATGTTGTAAATTGTTGAAATACCACAGTGTTAAATACATAAAGTTATAAGATCTGGACATCACAAGTTTAATTGCAACTGATTGTGCTATTTAATGATAAAGGTTTTGATGCGTTAAGGATGAACTGGAAACAAAATTTTACCATTTTTTTGTATGTATTTTGTTACATGATGTCACTGATGTAAATACTAATGTAAGTAAATTTAAAATTGTCATATACATACTTGTTCACAGAAACGCTGCAATAATGTTATTATAGAACAGATTTAGGTGAGTTGACATTTGTTGTTTTATTTATTTAGATATACATGTGACCGAGAATCCATTTCACCAAAAGAGTATAGTAAATAAAAATCCCCTCCCCCTTCCCTGATTGCTCAGTGTCCAAAGGGATTCTCGCTAGATTAAATTAGATGAGCTGGTGCCCATAAACCTGACTGACTGAAAACATTACGGGGTAAGCATTGTTAGCAACTTAGCTTGCAACGGCACTTAGGTAAATTTTTTATCTTTATCTAATTTTGACCTATTTTTATTAATTATTGCTATAGGGATCCACTCCAGCACCACTGTAGATAGCCAGTATATCTTTGTTTTGTTACGTCATTCCCGCCCTTTTTGGGTAATTCCAAATTAAAAAATTTACCACTTGAAACACTCGTAACAGTTCGTTTCTGAAAAATACTAGCATGTACTTGTATGGAACGATTAGTATCTCTATTAAGTTGTATACTCGGAAGCAGTGGTTGATAAAAACTCTTTTTAAGGTTTTATGAACATCCTCGTACATTTTGATCCAATCTTTTATTCTTCTTTAATTATGGTAGCTTGAAAATACTGTTATACATGTTTTGGAATCGCACCATGTCATATTAAATAATAATAAAGTTAATGTTTCGCCTAATTTCGTAAAACAAATCATTAGGACTCATGTGGCTCTCTACTTCAGAACGTGCAGACTCACATACACAATTATGCCAGCTTAACGTCTATCGCAAAGTAGTGATGTCAAGAAAATTTACTTCTAGATAAGCAAACTCACTCACCTTATAAAGCTAAAATTTGTCAGTTTAACAAAGAAGCAAATTCAGCTTAATTTTCTATTTTAATTGCAGCTAGCAATTAGTATTAAGTAAATATTTACCTGTTATATAAATACAGTTAAAAGTTCTTTTCTCGACTTTTAACATTTTTAAACCGATTCCAAGAATTTTCACAGTAATTTTTTAAAACAAATTCACCATACAGTTCAACTAACTTTAAACATTTCAAGGAAATACAAATATCGTAATGGTTACACATTCATACATTCAACCAAAGGAATAAAACAATGCCTACCTGTTTAGAATATCAATCACAACATGATTCAATGTTGAATGTCACCTGAGGTATTACTACTGAACATTTTATTACACTATCAAATCCAAGTTTTGTTTTCTGATTACATAAATACAAATAAACACTACTACTGAATTTATAATTGGAATGCTTTCTAAATATTACCTTTTATTACAAACTAAATAAAGAGTGCAATAAAACTTCAGTTAATTGCATACATTTATGACTATGGAAAAATCATGTTGTAGTTACAGGGTTTTAATGCTAATTGGATACTTGTATTAGTAACTAGTTATTTATTGAAAATAAAAATAAAAGAATTCAAACATATCATCGCAATGTGTAAGTGTGACCTCAATTTAGCTAAATCAATTTTAAATCAGTTGCATCATTCTCAATTTTAATAATGGCTTTTACAGCATCATAAATTAATAGATAGCTTCTTATACCAAAAGTGATGCATAATTTTCAGTTGTGGGCATTTACAGGTTCAGAAGATTTGTGAAACAATTTTATTGAAATTTGACAAAAGTGCATTTTAGAGGATTGCCCTACTTTCAGTAATCAAAGAACTCCAAAGAAAATTGTAGAAGGGTTAAAACCACATTCGCCCATCGTAATTTTTATTATACTCTTGTTAGGGGTGGTAATACCATTCTAAGACTTTTTTAACAGAAAGACACCCATCAACTTCCTTTTTTGACTCTTGTAAAAACTTCGTATTTCGCTTAGCTTCGAGGGGAAAAATGTTTTCTCAAACACTGCTAAAGGATATTCATAAACATAAATGTCATAAAACACAATCGTATCACTTTAGTTTTTGGCACTTTTGACAGTAAATGTTATAATAATTTGCTCGCTTCAGTTTGCTTTTGTACTGTTTTCTTTAATGCAATCACCGTTATTGCTTTAATTGCCATTGCTGTTGTGTAATTTTGGCAGTTAACAAATTATGGAGTTCCCTTTCAATGAGCAGGCGAACATTAATTAGTTCTTAGATTCTGTCAGGGTAACTGCCTCGAAAGTGTCCGCGCGTATCAAGAGAAGTATCGACAAAAAAGAATTCCAAATCAGAAAACCTTTACCCAAATCGAAAGAAGTCTTCAAGAAACGGGAACGTTACAGCCAGTAATAACTAATGTTGGAAGTCTTTGACAAGCCACTTGACCATGGATCACGTTTAAATTTTTTACAAATTATTCGGGAACACAGGGTACTTGACAACGAATTCCACACTAATATCTTGTTTACTGATGAGTCATGTTTTATACGTCGTTGCATGACAAACCTGCACAATGAGCATGTGTATGAACATGAAAATCCAGATGCTATTAAAAGTAGACATTATCAATGAGAATTTAAAATTAATGTCTGGGTTGCAGTTGTTGGTAATTTTATGATTGGGCTAATCCAATTGCCTGATCGTTTGGATGATGCTAGCTACCTTCCATTTCTTCAAGAAGGTTTGTTAGAATTACTAGAAGACTTGTCCCTTAATGTTCGCCGAAACAAGTTCTTCATACACGACTGTACACCACCTCATTTTGCACGTGCCATAAGAGGATGATTTCTACTGCAGTCTTATCTATCGTCATGTGATTCATCGTGTACAATGTTAAGTATGTACCTTCATTGTTTTCCATATCGGCAGTTAGACATTCAATGTGATTCGTTACGATACATTATAACCTAGAAGGTTTTCACTCTTACATATTTAAATACATCGAACTCCTTTAGTTCTTTACGGAACACACCTTGTTGGTGTCAATTTATCAAGAAACAATTCAAAAGCTGCTTATAACAAGTATCCTTGAGAGCACATGTTTTTCCTTGTTCACTTTGTCGATCGACTGAGATCTAGCAGCATGTTTTGTATCAATTCATTGTATTATACTATTTTTAATTAAATGAAGTAGTTTCACTGTCTTTAGCTGCATAATGATATATTTGTGAACAACAGTTAATGTAAGTTGTCGAAAAATTGATTGACTAAATCTTATAAACTTATGATTATGGCAAAAATATGTTGCCGAAACGTCAAGTAATATAACGAAGCATTTTAAATTACTATTTATTTTGACCTAAAATAATCCAATAGATTTATAACATATATATATATATATATATATATATATATATATATATATATATATATATATATATATAAGAAAATTTACTTAAATCTTAGTTGCAAGGTTTAGATTGAAGATGGAAGAATAGGTGCCATGTTTTGAAATAATACAAATATTTTGGTGTCAATTTCAGATGAACACAATAAAATTACAACGAAAGCAATTATATTAGTCACTATTCAATTAAAATAAACCATCTTAACATTTGAAATGGTATTAAAACGACAATAGATGTCAAATGATATTGATCCAATTTTGAAAAACACACATATTATACATCTGTATTATAAATACATGTATCTTTAAAATGCTCTACTTATCTACTGCTACTCACTACTACAATTCTAAAAACCAATCACTTACCTAGAAATATCTTCTTGACTAATTGCACGTGGTGTTGGTGGATGATGTAATGCTAGCGACGAAGAACGTACAGATTCTGTATATGCAAGAGGCGCTTCTGGTGCTGCAACAAATTTAAAAGTTAAAGTTAGACATATGCAAATTATTTACTTAGACATTTGAGATAATAATAAATTATAACTATAACATCAAAAAAACCTTTGTGATATATATACAATGTGCTTTATGTCAGTTACATGAACAATTCTCAATATCTGAGATTGGAATACTGTCATAATGTATCTTCTATTACCACTCTGGCTGCACAAAGTTTTCGTTCTAATGATAGGAAAATGAGATTTTATAATCTAAAAGGAAAAGCTTTTTCCCATCCTTAAACGTGTACAGTTTGTGGCTATAAACTGCCGTTTACAATGACTTAATGTAGCTTAACTTAACACGTAACTTGAAAAAGCATTGCTGTTTACATTTAAAAATATTCATTATATCTAGAAAAAACTATGCATGCCCAATACTATTCACTTAGGGAGAAAATTTCTTGTATGTTTAATTATGTGAACTGATAATTCAATGTTAAACTGTTTTTACATATTTTGGTTTATTTATTTAGTTTGGTTTAAATTCATGTATAAATTGTAAATAAAGAAATGGATGATAATACAGAAGATTTATGTTTATTTGTAATGGTATTAACCTATCTAGCAGTTTATGCAATGATGGTAACAGAAAGACTGCCTAAAAGCTATTGCTTGGATTTGTGATTTTATTATAGTATAATAAACATTTTGTTCCGAATGAACCTGCACCTTGAAGAAGTTCTAGATAATTAAAACGAGTGGAATGACTTGCGCGTTCCAGTGATCTAAAGAGTCAAACTATTGGTTCAACTAAATCTAAAAATTGCTGGAAAAGCAGTAACAGAACGTCTCTTTCAAATTGTAAGCTATATGTACGAGACAGGCGAGTTACCCGAAGATTTCAAACGTAACATCATAGTCACTATACAAAAAAAAACAGGCATGGATAGATGTGAAAATTTTCGAACGATAAGTTTAAATGCACACATGTCAAAAATATGAACTAGAATTGTACAAAGACGGATAGAAAAACAAGCTGTAGAAATACTAGGAGAAGATCAATTTCGGTTTAGGCAAAACAATAAAAGAAAACAATAGAAAAAGGTGAAAGCGTGTATATAGGGTTTGTAGATTTGGAAAAGGCATTTGACAATGTAAAATGGAAAAAATGTTTGAAATACTCAGAAAGATTCGAATGAGTTTTATGGATAGACGGATAGTACATAGCTTGTACAAAGAGCAAACATCGGTAATAGAATTAGAGCAGGAACGTAGAAAAGTAAATATTAGGAAAGGGGTGCGACAGGCATGTGCCCTATTCCATTAATTTTTAACTTGCACATCGAATAGGCAATGACTACTGTCTAATGCAGGAAGACATTTGGAATTATCATGTAGGACAAAAGATTGATATGCTTATATTTGCAGATAATATAGCGGTATTAACATCTAGCAAGGAAGAGTTTAGAAGCTGCTCTTAATAAAATGGAAACAGTTCTAACAGAGAGAGACACGATATGAAAATTAAGAAAAATAAAACTAAAGTACTAGTATGCAAAGGAGGCGAAAATAAATCAAAAACTAGAATACAAATAGGTAACGAGAACCTACAAGAGGTTAAGGATTTCTGCTACCAAGGAAATCAAATAACGCAAGATGGGAAAAGCACAAAAGATATAAAACAAAGATTAGCACAAGGTTGTGCTACATTTAACAAGAAAAATCAACTACTGTGTTCAAAGACCACAAACATAGAAACAAGGAAAAGATTGCTTAAAACGTATGTGTGGACCACAGCACTGTACACCTGTGAAACTTGGACAGTAGGAGAAGTGAACAGAAAAAGATAGAAGCCTTTGAAATGTGGTGATACAGACATATGATGAAGATATCATGCACAGATAAAGTTAAGAACAAGGAGGCTTTAGAAATGGTAAAGGAAGAAAGAACTGTGTGGAAAACAGTAAAAAATAAGAGATAGGATGATAGGTCACATACTAAGGCATGAGGGAATAGTGCGGAATATATTAAAAGCAAAGATAAGAAAAAAGAGAGATAGAGGTAAACCTAGATTAGACTATTGTAAACAGATAGTGAAAGATGTAGGCTGTGGGAATTTCAGGGAAATGTGTAAGGCTACCTCAGAATAGAAATCAATGGAGGTACGCGTCCAACCAGTGCCAAGATGGAAAACCTAGTGAAGAAAAAAATAACTACTGAAACCTAATAACTATTATAAACAACTATAGGTATTGGACCTGCAATATCCTCAACTAATGTTAATTGTGCAAAAGGATTTACTGGAAAACTATTAATACGGCAAATGTCTAAGTGTGGGGGATCCTTGGCTGCTTAACCCCTTCACATACCTTACATGTGATTTTCCAATGCTCCACCCGAAGATACTACATTGGCCAGGAAACGAGTTTTTTTTTTATCTGAAAAATTTGGAATTTTGCTGAACCCTTGCTGTTCCAAGCAAGGTAAGGATCTTTAACGTACGTGACAACATTCACACACGGGACCTCCATTTTACCTCATCCGAACAAGGGTGTATTTTTGTGAAAAATGCTCGCCTAACATTTTTCAAGCGGACCGTGTCGGGATACGAACCCGGGACCTTGGGCGTAGTAGTCACACACATACCACTAAGACACGGAGCTGCCTCCCTCCACATACCACTGAATATCAGTAAAATAGGGCATATAATTAAGACACAACAGAAGAGGTACCGAGCTATATCTTGGCTGTGGGAATATCAGGGAATTGTGTTGGCTAGCTCAGAATAGAAATAAACGGAAGTTCGCGTCTAATAAATTTCGAGACGGAAAACCTAATGACGAAAAAATAATATAAATCTGATGATTATTATAATCGACTACAGGTGCTGGTTTTGAAATATTTTCAACTAATGTTGATGTGCGAAAGGATATATTGGAAATCCATTAATTCGGCAAATGTTTACGTGTTGGGGATCTTGATAGCCGCAGACTGCTTAACCTCCTTCACATACCACTGAATATCGGTGAAATAGGTTAAGTATTTGTAAAACAATAGAAGAGAATCCGAACAGCATCTAACAAGAAAGAGCAGTGGCTATGTTCGAAGACAACAAACATAGAAACAAGGAGAAAATTACTGAAAGCATATGTGTGGAGCACAGCACAGTATGTCTATAAAATAGGGACATTAGGAGAAGGAAACAGAAAAATGATAGAAGCCTTTTAGAATGTTGTGCTTCAGATGTATGATGATGAATGGCATGGACAGACAAAGTTAATAACAAAGAGGTTGTAGAAATAGTACGGGAATAAAGATATCTGTGGAAAACAAAAAAAATAGAAATAGAAAAGCGGGATAAGTTTTAAGGCATTTTTGGAGAATAGTGCGGGATATAATACAAGCAGAGATAGGAAAAAAGAGATAGAGGTATACCTATGTTAGACTATTGCACACAGATAGTCAAAACCTGTAGGCTGTGGAAATTTCTGAAAATGTGTAGGCTCGCTCAGAATAGAAATCAATTGAGGTCTCGTACCAACCAGTTTCAAGATGGAAAACAAAAATAACTGTACTTAAACCTGATGATTATTATAAGTAACTACTATTTATAAGTAACTACTGGTTTTGCAATATTCTCAACTAATGTTAATTGTGCAAAAAGATTTACTGTAAAACTATTAATTCGGCAAATGTCTAAATGTTGGGGGATCTTGATAGCCACAGGCTGCTTAACCCCCTTCACATACCTCTCATATGATTTTCCAATGCTCCACCTAAAGGTAGTACCTTGGCCAGGAAGCGAGTTGTTTTTACCTAAAAAATTTAGAATTTTGCCGAACCCTTGCTGTTCCAAGCAAGGTAGGGATCTTTAACGTGCGTGACAACAATCACACACGGACCTCTATTTATTTCTCATCCGAACGAGGGTGTATTTTTGTGAAAAATACTCACCTAACATTTTTCAAGCGGACCGTGTCAGGATTCGAACCCGAGACCTTAGGCGTAGTAGTCACACACATACTAACTATGCCACAGAGCCGCCTCCCCTTCACATACCACTGAATATCAGAGAAATAAGGTATATATTTACAAAACAATAGAAGAGGAACCAAGCTGTATCTAGGTTGTGGGAATTTCAACGAACTGTGTAGGTTAGCTCAGAATACGAAACAATGAGAGTACCCGTCTAACCTTTTCCAGGACTGAAGACCTAATGATGATGATAATAAACATTGTTTTAGATGGTGGGTACCCCATTTATGCAAGCATGCATAAACAAGGTTATTATTACAATCTTGTGGAAGAAATGAGACTGTATGATGGGGAGATGTTTTTCATTATATTCATTTTACTGTGGAACAATTCGGTCACCTTATGGCTCTCGTGGGACTATTGATTGTAAAAAATAGCGGAAGGGAGCCTTTGAACCCTGAACATCGCTTTGCAATTGCACTCAGGCTAGATAAAAATTTAATACAAGTATAATGAACATTAAACGTAGTTTACTTAGATACCTAGCGATTGGATTGACATTCCAAACATTAGCAGTTGGTAAGAGCACTGTATGTAAGATAGTTTATGAAACCTGTTATGCAATATGGTTAGTGCTGTATTTTCTGAGCCAACTCAAGAAAATTGGGAAAAAAATTGCATATGAATTAGAAGAGAAATGGAATTTTCCACCTTGCAGCGATAAGTTTGCAGAAAATTTGTAAGTATTGTAATTTATTAAAGTTTTTGTAGGTGCTTTAGATGAAAAACTTACTAGAACTCAAGCTTCTGCAAATAGTGGTTCTGATTATTTTAATTATAGGCAATACTTTGGCATGTTATTACTTGTAGTGTGTGATGTCAATTATAATTTACATATGTGAATATTGGATGCATTGGTAGCGAAAATGATGTTGGAGCCTTTGCTAAAACCACTCTTAACAAAATGCTGCAAATGAAAACACTGAATCTACCACACCCTTCAACAATAGGAAATTATGTTGATTCTGTATTTCCATTTTTTTTTTTGTTGCTGACAAAGGAAGCACTTCATTTAAGACAAAACCCAATGCGACCATATCCAGAAAAAAATTTATCAAGAACGGAAGCTATATTCAACTATAGGTTATTCAGAGCTAGACGAGCTATTGAAAATGCTTTTGGTATCTCAGTCACATGATGGAGCCTTTTTCAAGAGCCTATTATTGGGAAAACAGAAAATGTAAAAAAATACATTCAGCTGCTGTTTGTTTGCATAATTATTTAAAAATATTGGATGAGAATTCTCAGGAGACTTCACTTTACTGTCCAGCTACATACATCGATAGAGAAGCTAACAAACAGTACGCATACCACACATTTGTAAATTATAAATTAAAAATCATGTTTCTAGGCAATCTACAACATGGTGAATGGCAACAACATTTATGCGATAGCCGACTGCTTCAACCTATAAAACAATTTAGTAGTAATAATGCAGCAAGGAGAGTTTTTGAAACTAGTAACCACCTTTCTAATTATTTAAATACTGAAGGTGCTGTTTCATGGCAAGAAGCTTACATTGCCCGGGGCACTAAAAGCAAAAGGGTGGATTAATTATAATACTAATAGTTTACATTTTAAACATTTACCAAAGTGATGTTATTTACAGCTCAAGTTAATAAAAATTATAATTCAAACAATATTAAACCACAAAAGTCTTATTCATTAATATTATTTATACAAAGTTAATAAAAATAAATATTGGCTAGACAGTCTTCTTCCTCGTCCACCCTTAATTTAAAAACTTCCATCTTTAATTTTTTCTTTTTTGGATTATTTACGCCTTTAAGAAAAGCAGTGACACTTGCCAAACAATTCATTGGGATCATATTCATATTTTTTCTTTGCTGCTATTGATGCTGCTACAGATTGAATACATTCCCCAATATTTTCCAAAGTAGAATTTGCATGTTTATTTTGCCTATTTAGTGTATGTGGTATGTGGTATGTTGGATGCATTCATTTCTGCAGTAGTCAAATTTTTATTTACGTTAGGTTGGTCTGATCTGCAGTCGTTTCTATGTCGATACAACCAAGAGGGACCTGGCGAGATGTTTGTGGCCTCATCCATATTTGCTGCATAACAATAGAAATTAGGTGTATCAGACTCAGAGGAAAGAACTTCGTCTGGGTTCAATGCATCCTGTGAACATTCAACATTTATTGTATCTTGTACGTGGTTGTTTGGTGAAGTCCAGTTAGAAGAGGTTCTTAAATAAAAAATGTTGTTAAAAATTACAAACAAATGCCTAGATATTTACTGCTTTCGCTTGTTAATATAATTGTCAACCCATTTCAAAGTAAAGATCGCATTCTGGCATATCGTTAAATTCACTATACTTGGCAATTTCTTCGATAACCTCACATATTTTTCTTGCATGTGTTTCCACATGGTTATAGCCTGATCCGCTCAAAATGATTTTTTTGCCTAGCGTATATGAAAATGAATCATATTTGCCCTAAAAATGTGACTGCAAGTAAACCTTTGCGGCCCTAGTGCCGCTAAACTCATAACAGCATGATGTTGTAGGTTTTTCACAATCTAGACACCTATGACTATCATTGAGATTCATGTATTGCGACTTTGACATTTCAAATAATTTTTCATTTAACCTCGACGTCGGTGTAGTGTTAATGAGAGTTTCGAATAAAAATATAAAATAATCATACATGAGTAGTGAATAATTGTAATTCTAACTGAATAACTGTTAGTGAAAATGAATGGTAATTTAGACAGTGATGATGACGAAGAATTTACAAGTACTCCGCTGGACTTGCAAGAAGAAGCGAGCAATGCTTCTTTAAATCTTTTACCCAAAAAGTCTAGAGAACGGGATAATTAATATCAATTACTATAATAAATAAATACATCAAATGTTATTAACCTTCTTTATTTTGTGTTATTTTTCCTATTTTTTTTTCTTTAATGCTACGCAAAAAACAGTTGTGTGTCACACAGGTAAAAATGCATTAGCAGCCCTTAGCTGTCAGCTGCCCTCGCTCGCTTCGCTCGCTCAGGCATCTAATAGTTGCAGGCTGCTAATGCTCACTTTCTGCCCTTGTGACACAATATACTATATTAACTTTTAAATTATACTATAAGATGCAATTATCTGTACATTTTAAAAGATTCGCTATTTCATTCCAAGAATTCCTTTTTTTCTAGACATCCTTAAAATCGCTGTGTAGTTTTTGTCATATAAATGTGGGGAATGAATGCACACGGTCAATAAGCATTCTATCAATCATGGTTCTTTATATAAAAAATATTGAAAGTGAAATTAAAAAATAATTACAATTCAAAGTAAACAATACATTGACCGTTATAAGGTTAGGTAGTCAATCAGTGCTGCCATTTTCTAACTCCAGAAAGAGGAAGGAATGTATACTCGCCAGATTGGTGGAATTAAGCCACTTAACGTAACTTAATAAGTAAAGATCGAATCAACTTGACAGATTTTGTGTTAAGTATGTTATGTTAATTATTACTGTACACATCTAGACAAGAACACAACTTTTCATAAATATTACGTAAATTTACGTTATATTAAGTTAAGTTATTGTACACAACACATTTGTCATGTACCAGAGGTGAAAAAATGCTGATTTATTGGTGTACTCTGCTAAGCACGCATTTTCTAGGTCAAAGCAATGAGTGGTTATCGTATTTAGCCAATGAGAAGCATTTTTATTATGGGGAAATAACGAGTTCCCTAAAAGTGTAGGTTCAACACACTTCACTGCTTGAATTTGAAGAAACGGACCCCACACAACTTAATATGCCTGAATACATCAACGGTGATTTCCAGCTTGAAGCTACTAGCAGAAGATGCCTTGGTTACAGTTATTAATCAAGGTGAGCCCGTTGTTTAGTTTTAAATGGCTTGCTTTGTATGTGAATCCATAACCGTTAGATGGCAATAAATTGCAACCACATTTGAGGTGTTATAAATTACGCCTGGGGTTAACATAATAACTGATGCTAAATAGTGAACGTAATAATTCGTAATATTCTTTCAGTAATATTTTTAGTTTCGAAAAAAAAATAGTCACATGGAAATATAACACGCAAGTCAGTAAATGTGAATTACTCCAATTTGCTGTTGTTTAACTCTCTATAGGTTTCTGGTTGGTATTTCAACTACCACCAAAATCCTTATGGAATAGAAGGCTAATATTCAACCAGTTTGCACTTTCTCTCGTACAAACGGTTTATGGTTGAAAATCTACAACTTCACTATACTGAAGAGCTATTTATAATGAGGTCGAATTTTATACCAGTATTCGTTTTGCTTAAGCATCGCCCAGGAGCATACTAATTGTACACATCAAAAGATTTATTATTTTTAGTACTTGTTTACAAATTTAGCGATCATATAATTCAGAAAGGTTAAAAGTACAGTTGTTAATCTTGAATGAATAAAATTCACAACATAATGCATGAGCGAGATAATATGGCATAATAAACAATTTTGTTGCTTACAAATGATGCTTTTGGACTTCGCAGTTCTTTATTTGTGTATATTACGATCACTGCATATATGTTATTATTATATAAAATACATTATTATATACTATATAAGTTATTTATATTATATTTACATAGATCTATATAGCCCGAAAGAATTGGATGAAATAAATTCCAACGACTTGTTTGATTTTATAGATGCTATAGTCCGTTCTCAAGCTTACGAGTCTGATTTGGGAGGTGATATGGATGCCAATGACAATTACACCACGTATACTTCATTATCGGACCCATCAGCATCAACAACAAGAATCTCTGTTGATTTGTTCTTAACTTTGTCTGTGCATGATATCTTCATCATACGTGTGTAGCACCACATTTCAACTTCTATCTTTTTCTGTTCACTTCTCCTACTGTCCAAGTTTCACAGCTGTACAGTGCTGTGATCCACACATATGTTTTAAGCAATCTTTTCCTTGTTTCTATGTTTGTTATCTTTGAACAAAGTAGTTGCTTTTTTTTGGTTAAATAATAATAATAATAAATTCACTTTATTGTAGGATGAAATCCTAATTTAAATACAAATAATAGTATATTACATTACTAGTGTGGAAAGTTTCGCACGAGTGGGAGAGTATTACGCCTCGTGCGACTATTCCACGAGTGTGAAATGTCACTTTCCACGTGAGTACTGTACACTATTTTTCCGACGATCACCATTAAAAACAATTACGAAAAACATTTTTTAAAAGTTTTAATTATGGAATTTTACAAATTATAAATGGTGGCAATAAACTGAAAAATAAGGAAAATAACCTATAATTAATAAGTAACTGAATAACAACAATTAACTAATTATTTTTACTATTATAGTAAAAATTGAAAGTAAAATTATTATTAGTGCAACCCAGGAATTGCACCGGAGTATTGGACAAATTTGCCTTTCCTTCGGTTAATTGTATAGTAATATCTTCACCAAAATTTTCTGGAGGTGAAGTGACTGATTTGGAAGTACTGCCGATGGCACCTATAATTTTATTAGCAATATTTAGTATGTTAGTAGCGAAATCGTCAATATATTCCTCTGCAACTGTGGATGACTTCCAACCTTCATGCCTCTTCAGAGTAGTTAAATCCCCTCCTGCATCTACTAATATCGTAGCAGATGACCGGTGAAACGAGTGGCCAGTGTATTGTTATGGTTTGCTTAGATTTAAAAATGTAGCTACTGCTTTGGGTACGTTTCCTATTTTGTTAATACCTACCACTTGTGTGCATTTTTGGTTTCTATAGTTATGAAAAAAACGGGTTTCGTTTGTTTGAGGCCTCAAATTGGCATACTTCTTATATATGCTATAAAACTGTCCGGTAATCGTAAACTTTCGACAACTTTTATATTGACAATTTTGATTACAGTACTCAAATCTTCAATGTCATTAATAGATAACTGGGTAAGCTCTTGTTTAAGGCACGCACCAGATATACCCATAACAAGCACAACCTAAAAGAAGTTATAATTAAAAAAAGGGAGCTCTTTACCGACATACCTTTGTAAGTAAATGAACTTCATCAGAAGCTTTAATAATAAATTAATTTATTTCTTCTTGTGTCAAAATTTTGACTTTTTTGGGTGTATATCCTTCACTTTTGTGCTTTAAAAAGCTTTTAATTTATGATAGATGACGTAGTACATAACATCGAATACTGGGTACATAGTGTAGAATCCTGAACTGTATTGGAAAGTTTGTCCATATATGTCACTACATTTGATTTTCCAATGCTCCACCCGAAGGTACTACATTGGCCAGGAAGCGAGTTTTTTTTTTACCTGGAAAATTTGGAATTTTGTCGAACCCTTGCTGTTCCAAGCAAGGTAGGGATCTTTAACGTGCGTGACAACACTCACACACGGGACCTCCATTTTTACGAGGGTGTATTTTTGTGAAAAATGCTCGCCTAACATTTTTCAAGCGGACCGTGTCGGGATTTGAACCCGGGACCTTGGGCGTAGTAGTCACACACATACCACTACGCCACGGAGCCGCCTTCCATATATGTCAGCATAACGTTCTCAGAGGAGCTTTTTGTTTTCTTGGTTCTTCGCCATGAAATAAATTGGTCATATGCATACTCATATCTTTGTTTGGACTTTTCAGGCAACAATTTCATGGATGTTATTTTTGCCGCCTTTTAAATTGCAGGTGGGGTACATTGATCACTATCTATATCCATGATTTGTGAATTTATATACTTATTTTTATGTTTATTTGCAATAAATGTGTACACAATAATGCAAGACAGACAGACAGCTATAAAATTTATTTGACGTTTTGATGTTGAAAATTCGAACGCCTATACTCCATTCCAGTTAAGAAGGTAGTAGATGGCGCTTGTGCTTGAGTCAGATTTACACAGATCAAAAATTTATTAGTTGCTGTATTTGAAAAGTTGCCGGCCGGTTGTATATTTACTATTTTGTGACGATAGTTTTCAAAATAACAATGCAAATGGCTGACTTTATTAGTTAATTTTTAAGTATTATTGCATTCAGTAATTGCAATTTGGTGTTCTTCTTAAGGAATAAGACCACATTGCTTTTTGAAAATGATTTTAGTGACGTTTCGATCCTTCTCCTAGGATAGTTGTCTAAATAATAACAAGGAGTATTTGTAATTTGGTATTAAATTTCAGAAGATAAAATTGGAATTGGAACTACATTAAGTTTAAGACGAGAACTTAGGCAAATTCATAAAGCACATTTGTTACACTCATACTTAAACAATGTTCCATCTCAACTTTTAGTATTTTTCCGAATACCAAAAATTAAGATAGAGCATTACTTAAGTATGAGTGTGGCTTAAGTGTGCTTTATGAATTTGCCCCTTAGTCTTTACTTAACAATCATGGTAGAAACAAACATTCACCTGGAGTTATAGAATGCTTTAATAAAATTCTGTCAGTTTCATTTTTTCGAAAGGTTGTAGGTTTGTTAACAATGATTGAAATTAAAGCAATGCATCAATGTTTATACAGATTTTTCTTTATATTTTTTGCAAGCATTATTGAACTTTATTTTCTACCCCAGAGGTATCTTCGTCGTCTGTTGTACTTTCATATCCAACATTTATTACAATTTGTTCGACAAGTTCTTCGACAATGCCATCCAATTTCCACATTCTTTCTTCTTCTTTAATTATATGGCTAATACAATTAACTCAATGTCCTTTATCTATGGCTGCAATTCCTTCATCCAGAAGCACCTTCACGTCGTTAATTTTAAAAGTAGAATTGTTGGTAGCTACATGCTGCTTTACTCGAGCCCAAATCAGCTCAATTGGATTTAGATTGCAGTGGTATGGGGGGTAACCTTAATACAGTTCTGCCAGAGCGTTTTACAATTTCGTCAACAACATAAGGTGCCGGGTGAGCTAGAGAGTGCTGCTTTACTAAGGCTAATAATTCAACTTTTAATAGCTCTTTGGTAACTTCAATGTGTTTTGCGTTTAACCAATTATAAATTTGTTCTTTCCGCCAACTTTGATTTGGAACCTTATCTGCTTTGACGCTGTGATAAGGAGCATTATCAAGCACGATTACACTATCATTATCAAGAAGAAGTAATACACCTTTCAACCAAGTTGTAAACGCTTTACCGTTCATGTCTTCGTGATAATCTCCTAAAACGATAATTATGAACTCAGGGTCCTAAGTTGTCTATAGTGTTAATACGCTACCTGTTTTTTTAGATTGAAAGTTTAAATATGCACCATTGACAAATTCCATATCACTACCCATGTGCGCAACAATTAATCTCTTGCCCTTGCCAGAGGGATCTCGTATACCAGTCGATAAACCTTCGATTAATGCCTGCCTTGCTGTTTTTACAGTGGTGTCTTGCCATACCTTGTTCTTTACATGTCCAGCATTCACCCACGTTTCATCAGTATAATAAATTCTTTTGCCTTCAGCTCTATACTTTTTAATTGCAGTTAAATATTTTCTTCGCCACAACACAATTTCAGGTTTTTCAATTAAAATTGTTTTTCGGCTACGATTTCCATATTTTAAAGCCAATTTCATCATTACCCGATAAAGTGATGTGCGACTGAAGTTTGGTAAAGAGTCATCATTGTTTATTGCATGTAATACTTTCTCTAAATTTGGTAATTCATTTCTAAAGTAAAATGCATGAACATGCCGTCGAATCGCACATCTTTCAAATTTTTCAAGTTCGTCGTAGATTGTTGTATGCACTCTTGTAGTCTTTGGCGAGGAAGCAGTACCAATAGTTTCCAGTTCTTTTATAATAGTCCACATTGATCGAACACCTAAACCCACTTCTAACGCAGTTTGCTTCACAGATTGCGTTTTGGATGCATTTGTGGAATTTTTCAAATATATATTATAGGCAATAAGCTTTTGCCCGCTCATAACATGTTTGCCCTTCGGATTTTTAAGGTTGGTGATCCATAATTAAATAAAAGTCTGAAAAGAATTCATTGTTAGTATTATATGCTTATCTTTAATGAGACATGCTTACCTTATTATGAAGACACTGGTGTTTTATAGCTCTGACAAGAACTGTTTTGATACTAAATATAAAATTAACACAAATTAATAAGGCCGAGCAAAATTTCAAAGGCAAACTAATAACAAAATACAATAAATAACAAAAACGAAAATATGAAAGGGCAATAGCAAATGTCAAAATGCCAATTGACAATCTGTCTTATAATAAAAATGTTCAAACATACGGGATATTTTTACTTGTGTACACTTGGCTCATCCATCCACCAATGAGAATCGCTAAAATTCAGTCCTATCTTTTTCTTCAGTACCTTCTTAACTGGAATGGAGTATAGTTTGTTTTTGTCTTTATAAAAGCCACGACTCTGTTACTTTAAGCGTATGTATTCTCAATTTTTATTGAAGAAATCATTTCAATTACAAACTAATATGAGTAATTACATCTTTAAGTAAAACGAAAACTGTCAGTATCGATTTAACTCTGAGTATTTTAAACTGTTATTAGCCAAAACGAAATGAATGAATACAAAAAGGTAGAAATCGGTAGTTGTTTGGGTTGCCTTAAGTAACTAGCGTACTAACATCAGTCATATCACTCTAGAGTTGAAAAGTATTTCAACACTACAGTGATTTGTACTTTCGTACTCTAGAGTGATATACTTTACTTTACAAAGTTGTAACATTAAAATGCACGGGTCAGACAGAAACAGAAAGGAAAGTGAAATAAGAGTCGGCACGAATCACAGTCACGTATAAAAGATAGAAAAAATTTAGAAATAGTGAGTTAACTACAAATACGGAGAGTGGAATGGTTCACCTAGACAAGAAACGTACATCGCCATCGATTTTTTTTTATTTGCAATAAACCAAAAAGTAGAAAATCACTATTTAAAAAATTATACTTTACTGACAATTCTTAATTGATCTACGAAGTGTGCATTTCGTATTGTAACAGGTAAAATTTATTGATAATGAACAAAAAAGGCAAAGCTTATGTTTTCTTCAAAATAAACATTTTAAATTAAACCTAATACATTTAGAGCAATTTTCAGGAAGCAAGTTGAAGTAACAAGAGCACTAATGAAGCTAGTTTCAAAGCAGATTTTTGTATATTTGCTCTGCCCGTCGGAGTAAGGTGATTTAAGTTGCTTTAGGGTGGATGCACACTGAAAGTTCCACGACACAACATTTTGTCTTGAAACAAAACTGTCTTGTCAGTTCGTTGGTCGACCACGTCTTTGCCTTGTTAGCAGGTGCGATGCTACGTGACATTGTCTCGAGACAAAAAATCTTGTTGCAAGGTGTCTGTTGATGTCTCTCCCAATTCTTGCCTCAAGGCAAAACGCTTGCAACATAGTCAACTGCGCATGCGACGACTGCATATCAAGTGTTTGTTACTTCCTTGTCAAATATTTGTATAGATTTGTTATTATTATTATTATTGTTCGTGTAGTTTTTCAATAAGTATATTTTATTACTTTAGATGTGGAGGAATTACAAGACAATCAATTGCAAGTGGATTTAGACAAATTGATTGTTTTAGTAGAATCAAGGCCAGAAATTTACAATATAACATTAAAATCTCATCATTTTGTGACAAAGTATCACAAATGTCGCCCAACATTTTGTCTTGAGGTAAAACTGTCTTGAGACAAAATGTTGCGCAGTGTTGCATTCGATGTGTGCCCAGCCTTAGGGTGCATTTGATACGCATCAACGCCAAATGCTGATAAGCAAGAATTTCTGAATATAGCATAAAACAAGGACACATACCTTCAGGTGCCGAGATACTTATCTCGCACTTGAAACATTTGCCGAGAATCAGCAAACATTTCCATCTCACACACCAGGTGGATTGTCACTGCAGTAACCAGTATCATAAATGCTGCAACCGTCACTGCACCAGCGGCCTATGCAAAAGACATTTGGGTCTCCGTAAAAAATTTTTTTGGCTTACATAGAAGAGCTATAGAAAGGGAACCCTACTAGCATTAATAAGCACGTAAGAAAATTAAAAAGAAAGCTCTCAAATTAACAGCATCAGGAAAGCAGACTACTTCTAAGAATGAAAAGCGGAATCAAATTGAGTCCAGTTTTCGAAACGATCTGATAATCTATCGAAATATTAGAATATAACATGTCAAAGAACACGTCTAAAGTCTTTGTAATGCTTAAATAGATAAAGAAAACCGACAAACTCAAATACGATTGCTTTTGTTAATCACAGCTGTAGAAAATTTATGATATTGAAACTTATATTACTACTCATAAATAAAGCAAACATATTTTTTTAGAAACATGGATTGTAGATAATCGAGCATATTTGCAGCTTTATATCAAACAATAAAGATAAATTGAGGTACGACTTAAACTAAATGCAGTAATAACATTCTACAGAGTGTTGAACAAGTACTACTTTGAACTGTATTAGAATGAGTTTCATGGGAACAAATCGAATCACTAAACCATAAGCGCAATCAGGGGCGTCTCCCATAGCATGCAGTTACACAAAATATCAAAGCGGAAGCGTTGGGATATTTAAAAGGTATCCTACATCAAATGAAAATATTTATCAGTGTACAATTGAACGTAACAAAGTGATATTGTCGGAGGCTTTCACAGCCGAAGTCATTATAGATATTTATGGTTCCGGGTTGGGACCGTGTCATTTTATACATTAAGGTCGACGTTTCACCCACTTTTGTAAGGGGCTTCATCAGGACAAGTAAAGAAATAAGTAATAAAATAAAATAAAAATAATAAAGAAAAGAATGATAATATTAAGCAGACAAGTTAAAGTGTCTTGTGGCGAAGAAACTGTTACTTCGCCACAAGACACCTTTTGGCTTTGAATGGGCTAGTGAGTCTGCTAGTTTAGGAGTAACTCTTCTCTTTACACTTTAACTTGTCTGCTTAATATTATCATTCTTTTCTTTATTATTTTTATTTTATTTTATTACTTATTTCTTACTTGTCCTGATGAAGCCCCTTACAAAAGTGGGCAAAACATCGACCTTAATGTATAAAATGACACGGTCCCAACCCGGAACCATAAATATTTATAGTAACAAAGTGATCAGAAATCTATAAACAAAAATGATTAGAGTTAAGCAAGTAAGTTTGATTAGATAATCAACCTGTTTATGCCCTACATTTTATTGTTCCAATGCTTCACCAGAAAGTGCAACAGTGGCCACGAAGCAAGATTTTTTTATCTGGAAACTTTGAATTTTACCGAACCCTTGGCATCCCAAGCAAGGTAGGTATCTCAAACGTGCATGACTACACTCGCATATGAGACTTAATTTTACCGCTCATCCGAACGAGAGCATACTTTTGTGAAAAATACTCACTTACCATGTTTTAAGTGGTCCGTGTCGAGAATTGAACCTGGCCTCTTGGACTTAGTAGTCATATGCGAATCAACTAAGCCATGGGAGCCGCCTAACCCGTTTGTGCCACAGATTCACAAATTTCAATTCAAATTTCAGACTCCATTACTGTTTTAATGCCATTAGAAAAAAAAGCAATAAGTACAGAACTATTAACCTACACATTCATACACATATAAATAAATGTTCAGTTGATTTTTGAAAAGGTACAGATTTTCCATCATAATAAACTAACAGCATTTTGTTACAGCAAATCTTTTTCATTATCTGAGAAATTGTTACATTCCAAATTTGGAAATGTACATTTTTAAATATGTGACTAAATTCCCGCCATTATTTTAAAATAGACTCGTTAACTTCTGTCATTCCGGACAGTTGTGCAGGCGCGGAGTGATTGGGCAAGTGCGCGGAGTGACACGACATTATTAGCCACGAGACATCAAGCTGGTAGCAGCTACCTGTGTTACGTGTCTGTCTTTTCTCTTTTCTTTTTAGAATGTAGGTTCCTTCTTATCTTGCCTTATCGTTCCTTACCTGGTTGCTCCTATCGTACCGCTACAAATGATGAAAGAGGAAGACGAATAAATTTGGATTCAACAATGGCGTAATGCAAACCACCCAAACAAGAAGATGCCCTGAGATTTAAGTGCAAGGCACGTTTTAAGTGAGTACTTTGCTTTATTTTTGTTTTAAAATAAGAATTATATCATTGTAAACGTGTTTGGTATTTGATACAATTTGCCACGTAATTATGTCACAATATTAACTATTGCACAATATTGTGAAACGTGGACCGTATCAGTGTTGCCAAGCGCAACAGTGGCGCCCAAGGTGGGGATCAAACTGTTACACTTGGCAACACTGATACGGTCCACGTTTCACAATATTGCGCAATAGTTAATATTATGACATAATTACGTGGCAAATTGTATCAAATACCAAACACGTTTACAATGATACAATTCTTATTTGAAAACAAAAATAAAGCAAAGTACTCACTTAAAACGCGCTTTGCAGTTAAATCTCAGGGCATCTCCTTGTTTGGGTGGGTTGCGTCACGCCATTGTTGAATCCAAATTTATTCGTCTTCCTCTTTCGTCATGTGTAGCGGTACGATAAGGCAAGATAAGGAGGAACCTACATCCTAAAAAGGAAAGAGAAAAGACAGACACGTAACACAGGTAGCTGCTACCAGCTTGACGTCTCGTGGCTAATAATGTCGTGTCACTCCACGCACTTGCCCACTCACTCCGTGCATGCACAACTGTCCGGAATGACGGAAGTTAACGAGTCTATTTTAAAATAATGGCGGGAATTTAGTCACATATTTAAAAATGTACATTTCCAAATTTGGAATGTAACAATTTCTCAGATAATGAAAAAGTTAACACTTAAAACAATGTCCTATTACCAAACTTGTGCACTAAATGAAAGTTTATTGCATTTTCAGAGCCATGAACTTTTCATACAATATGTACCTTTCAAAAGTCATGAATAAAGTTAATCTTATTGGGTGATTGGTGTATCACATACATTGGATTTTATAGTTCACACTTGTGCTACATGTGATATAAAAGATTTCACTGATAAAGCTGAAATTAGAAAATTACAAAATGCGAAGGTATAACTAAGGTGTCATATGAATGTGTCATGTGCTATATTGACAACCGATACATATAGTGCTCGCAATTTCTAAATAGACTTCGTCATCCGCAACGTCACACGAGTACTGTGTAGCAATGTACGACGTTGCCAATAATCTTAAAGCCAAATATTTAATGTTGACGTTTAAGTTTTAGGTTATATGGCATTCGTTGTTTAGTTGGTGCCAACGATCTCGTGAATTTTTCTGTTTTTATACATTGATATTTGGCTGGTTTTTGCTTCAAACAATTCTTTTCAGAACTCATATTAGTATTAAACTGAACTTTAATCACCGAAGACGATCAGCGAGATTCGTTTAGACCCAGGGCTAAGGTACTTGTTGCTGGTTTGATCATCTTTATAGTTTGTGTGAAGATCGTTAGTATTTATTTTCCAGTTAAGTTTATAGTACAATATGTAATTATTTTTAGATTTATCATGTTTCTGTTCATACTTAATAGTAGAATTTAAAGCATGATGAGCTTTTTAATGGCAGTGAACGATCGCTGAATATAGTCTTGCACAGTATTGCATTTAAATGGCTGAAAGATAATCCACGAAGAGGTCTAATGGATCTGCTAAATATTATGGATAAATGGAAATTGGTTCTTGAAGATACATGAAAATAAAAGAAGAGAATTTGTACTAGTTTTGTGTTTTTAGACGAAACATGGATTAATCAGAATGGTGCCGTAAGCCGTTCCTAGCGGTGATTTAAGAACAGTTAAGGGCACACAAATTGATCGAAAAAGGTTGGTGTCATACCTACTTATCCTTAAAACAGTATAATGTAATTAGTCTTTTAGGTACGTAGTATTACATGCCCGAAATGTAAATGTACTAAATGGGGATGAATTGATTTCTTCTTCTTCCACAAAAAAACCCAAATTACTACAGAGAAGTGAATGAGCAAATGAGAAAGTGAAATCAAATTCGATTAAGGGTACATTGCACCTCTAATTACTAACATTGGTGATAGCAATAACTAACTAATACAGATTTTTAATCCAATTAAAGAAACTTTCTACATGATTAATGTATCTTTAATTTTATGTACAATAAACAAGTATACCTACATATGTTTTAATGCTAAATTACAAGGTTTTAATCCCTTCTGTTACTTCTTGAAGAATATTTTATATGTGAAAGCATAATTATATGCATCCATGTTTAATAAGTATTGTCCCATGTCTGGTAAAATATGCATGTGGTTATAAAATTAAGATTTATAGAATTTAGCAATCATATTTAAAATAAGCTCAATAATAAAAATTCACCCGTTAATCACATTCATAATTAATTTAAAAAGTTTAAATTGCAATATTGTCAATAGAAAATCGTTCTAAAAATACATTTTAAAAAGTCTTAAATCACATTTCTCACCCACTATTAATATATTTTCAATGGCCGTGTGCTATCGATAGCGTTATTATATTCACGTGGTAACAGTTTTTGGTAGTGACAATGTCGCCAGTATGTAACGTCACAAACATTGGTGACGCAGGTCTATTTAGAAATTGCAAGGACTACACCACACTTCCTTGTAGTATTATAAAGAACATGAATACTTGTGGGAAGATGAAAGCATCCCCTAAAACTATGTCAACAATGCGCAAAAAACTTTCAAGTGGTGAATTTACATTCTGATCATGTAGTAATATTCTCGTTAAAAATTCCAAAAATAAGCATGAAATAAGTATACTATCTTTTAGACATTAGTCAGTTACAATATCTAGTGGAATCAAACAAGAAACTAGACAGAAAATACGAAACTGACTAACAATTGTAACTGTAATGGGATTTATCGTCATTCGGAAATGATTATGTGATTAAATCTTCGGTTGAGTGCCTGCTTAAAAGCAACCTAATAAGAAATATGTCATTCTGATTTGGAAATTAATTTTTGAAGATGAAATAAACAACAATCACAAATTAAAAAACGTATTGTTATTAGTATAGTTATTTAAAATCAAAAAAATACACCAATGCATTTAGCAATGGATAAACTGTCATTGACAACTTACGCAATTGTGGTGAATGGGAACCATCTGATGGTGGAGCACTAAAGGCACTGTCTGGTTTTCCAATAACAAGTATCACTCGTTCGTGGGTTGCTTTCAATGTCGCAACTGCTTCTTCATGTGTAACATTTTCTAAATTAATTTCGGCTTCCTAAAAAAAATAACATTTATCAATTAGAACGAGTAAAGAATCAAGTTATAAAAATATTAATCAGTGAATTATTATAGTTTCTGACTATGCTGGATACCAAGGCTAAGCAATAAACATCTCCCGTTTCCATTTTAGGCTTAAACAGCAAGATGATGCGTGCTGTTTGTTCACAATTTTTCAAGATTTGTGTAGGTTGTTGAACATTATGGTGAATGTTGTAAACAATTAATAACATCTTACTTTACTATTTATTAAATAACACACAATTATCATAATAAAACAGTAACTAGATGCCAGCTTAACCTATATGTAGTGAAACATCATTGCTCCATTGTCCCAGAAGATACCCTACAATTGACTTTCCAATGCTCCACCTAAGGTACTACATTGGTCAGGAAGAGAGTTTTTACCTGGAACTTTAGAATTTTGCCGAACTTATGCTATTCGAATCAACATAGGTACATTTAACGTGTGTGACAGCACTCACGTACGAGACATACATTTTACCTCTCATCTGAACGAGGCCATATTTTTGTGGAAAATGCTTACCTAACACTTTTCAAGTGGCCAGTGTTCGAAAACAAACCCACGCAAACAACTAAGCCACAGAGCCGTCTGCCAGAAGATACCACACACCTCTCATTGCACGAAAGAAATAGAATGGCACCAACACAAAATAAATTGAAAAAAATTCTAAAATTGCACAGCTATTTGGGAACTGTTAGAGTTAGTGCTAACACTAGTGCTAATAATACTGAGTGTTAGCGAAATGATGCGACCAAAACACGTTGTTTTGTGCGATGTCTCTAGAGTTTTGTTACCTTCAAGTGAAGTTGTAGGTTGCTGTGTTTTAGGCTAGGATAAAATGATTTGTTTAGTTTGACATCGCTATTGGGAGTAAATCAGGATGTGATGCAAAAATAAAGGGTTAACTTTTTCTATGTCTGACTTGCCGTCTTTATCTATGATAAATCATTTAGAATTTTTGTTCAAAACTATATGATTAATTGTACGGCTGTTGTAATGGTTTACGTTTCGTATCATTGTGAATGAAAACATGACTTGAAGTTCGCAAATCTTGATAGATAAATATTTGCAATAGTTTTCTAGAAACTGGCTGTGTTTGCTCAAATCTGCATTTAAGCTTGTCAACAAACTCTGGTGCTGCAATGTCAGATATACATCGGTCAAAAAATTCTCCATATAATTTAAGGTAGTGACACATACTTTCAGTGGGTTAAAGTTGGATAGTATTATTAATTGCAGATCTGAGACCCAATAAAATTAAAGGAAGTTTATTAATTTAATTAGTGGTTGTATGACTGTTGATTGAAGTTTTAAGCATTTGATGTCATCTTTCAATTTTACCATTAGCTTAAGGATGATATGCAGTAGTAAAAAAATGTTTTATTCTGAGTAGTTTATTAAGAGAGTGTAATAAATTACTTTCGAATTGTCATCCTCTGTCCATTGCAATTTTTTCAACAACTCCAAAACACGAAATTCAATTATCTAACAATGCTTGTGCAACGATTCTGCAGTAACATCCGCAATGAATATGGTTGCAGGCCAAAACAAGAAACAAACAATTATGGGTAAACAATAACAAAAGTTTCTGTTTGAGAGTAGTGACTATTATGGCTATGGCCATATTAATATGTGAAAATCTGTAATTGACTAATTCGAATTCTTATAAGGGAGTTTTAATATAACAAGTTATTTTAGACTTTTGACATGAAATGCTGCCATTGTTTGCAATCTTTGTCAATTCCAGGATATATAAAATGTTCTTTAATTAGTTTAAACGTTCTTTGAGAACCCACATATGAAATATCATGAATTTTATCAAAAACTCTTTAATGACAACTAAGCGGCACACAACCTCTATTTTTCTTGTTACAGTATATTTCCATATTGTTTTGACCAAGTATTGGTATCAACTGAATATCAAGTGGGTTAAAGTTTGTATTATTAATTATTAATTGCAGGCAGCGCTTGGTCTGTACATTGTTTTTTTTTTGAAATTTTTTGTGGTCTATAAAATCGTTTTTGTGTAACGGTTTCGATACATGAAAGAAATCTGCTAGAACATTGTCTTTACCAGTTATTTCCTACATCAGTAGTCAATTGAGAAATAAACTGCAAGGAGCGTAACAACATTTGCATGATTTTACCACTGCATTCTGTGAAAACAAATGTAAGAAGTTTATGATCAGTGATTATTGTAAATAGATATCCTTCTAACAGATGTGAATCGTGTTTAATAGCTAAATAAATTGCTAATAGTTCTCTATCATAAGTGCTATATGTGCACGGAGGTGTTGCATTTAATTTTTGAAAAAAAAATATTCAAGGTTTCGACAATATTGTCAGTCATTTGTTTGATGACTGCAGCTAGAGCAAAATTAATTTGGTTTTGTCATTATTAGCAACATGCGCTAGTAATGCAGTGTTGCTTGCAGTTATTAAAAGTTTTACCGTTTTTTTTGCTAGTGCCTTTTAGCAATTCGATTAACAAAAATTGTGATTAAGCAGCGTTAGACAAAAATCGTCATAAAAATTTAACATATCTAGAAAACATCTAAGCAGTTTTTTTGTTTGTGCAAGTTGTATACTGTTAATGCTTTAAATGCGATCAGATATAAGTTTAGCACCTTCCACAGAAATTTCGTATCCAAGAAATGAAATTTTGTTTAGTCTAAATTCACATTTCGAAGATTTAGAGTTATACTATAATCTTGAAGCTTTGAGAATACTTCATGTAAATGTTTTTTATGCTCTTCTGGAGACGGTGATACAACCAGCAGACCATCCAAGTGAACTTTAGTAAAAGGTAAATCACAAAAAAATTCATCAATAAACGTAGCTTAAACCAAACATCATAATCAGGAACTCAAGAAGTGCGAATGTTGTGATGATAGCTATTTTTTCAACGTTTTTTTTAACTCAATTGGTATTTGATTAAAGGGACAAATTAAATCGATTTAAAAAAATTGTTGCATCTTGAACTATGTGACTAAACTGGGTTTTATCGGAGAGCGACAACGTTTAGTGACTGAATTCAGTGATCAATATTCACCACAGCGTCTCCAACCGCCATGTATTTTTGGAACACATTGAAGAGAACTGGCCTAAGTAGAGTTTGACGATCTGCAAATGCTGAGATCGATCATGCATTGAAACTCATGGTTTAGCTATTTTAAACCTTTAAGCATCCAGATGACAACCTTTGGTAAATTAAAGAGGTTCTGTTGTCTGTATAAAATGCGTGGTTTGGCGCTTGATTGGTTTAATCATTGCTGATAGTTTTGTAACTTCAGCGTATTGAGTTAAAATTTGAGCAAACTCATAGCTATTTTGTACAACCATAGTAATTTTAACTGAGTTTTCATTAGGACGTACTTGACATCACATTTCCGTTTCTTTATCAATCAATTTACATTTTTTTTAGATCAACTATAAATCTTGACATTACATTTGATTTTCCAATGCTCCACCCGAAGGTACTACATTGGTCAGGAAGCGAGTTTTTTTTTACCTGGAAAATTTGGAATTTTGCCGAACCCTTGCTGTTCCAAGCAAGGTAGGGATCTTTAACGTGCATGACAACACTCACACACGGGACCTCCATTTTACCTCTCATCCGAACGAGGGTGTATTTTTGTGAAAAATGCTCGCCTAACATTTTTCAAGCGGACCGTGTCGGGATTCGAACCCGGGATATAAATCTTGACAGTCGGTTTTTGCCCCAACTAATGCTCCGGAGTTGAGAGAGCAGAAGTGAGACTAATCGCATGTCTCCTCCAAGGGAAGCTCCGGGAGGGTCACAAGCGTCAGGGGTCACCTGGGATTAAAGTCCTACATACGGTAGGTGAGTTTTTGTCATGTGGAAGCGAATATTTTAGGAGAAAAATAGCGTTTTTTGGGAATTATCGATTTTGCAATAACGTCCTATTTCATGTGCCAAAAAAGTAAAAATCACCTAGATTTTCACGAACAACGGAGCCGAACATGCGGTGTAAAAGAGATAGACAGCAATGTCCGAAAACACATTAACAAGACAGAGAAAGAAGTTCGAGGCAGTTTCAAGGAATAGACAAGAAACCTTATAAAATACACAGGCACGTCCTAGAAGCAAATTGGAACTTGAATTTGGCGCAGTTTTTCGGTGTGTAGTGTATTTTTTAAAAATACTTGTGTGTAAAGTTTCTAAAATTAAATCAAGAACGGTCAAAAAACGATATTGAAGTTCCCCAGAAGCGGACGAATCGGTACTGTCAAAATTTAAGATGACAGAATTATTTTCATACGTTTTAAAATACAATGCTATAAAATACCTGACATACATTTTTAGTCTTCAAAATAAATTATAAATATAAAACAAATCGTTTTTAATACAGAAGTTTTAAAGACCAATAATTAAATTTATTTGACGGAAACAAACAGACCCGACTGAATACTTAAAATTGCTAGAAAATTTGCATAATATTTCGTAAACACATAAATAGTATAAATGGGATTTTCATATTTGTCAATTAACGTTTTAGGGAATAAGTAGATTTGACTAACAAAAGTGTATTTGTTTTAGGATGCTGAGATAAGTTTTGGTTCTAATATTTGTATTTAAATATCCATAGCATAAAAGAATTAGTTGCAATTAATGGAGGGTCCAAATAAAAATGAAAATTGCGGCATTTATTTTACCATTACCTTAAATTACATGCTTATACATTTTGCTGTTTTAGATGGTAATCCTTAAAAAAGTTGCAAATGGGGCCATGCTGTTTCGAAACCATTTTAGAGCTAATTTGAAATATTCCGGTTCAACTGTACCACGAAAATGAACGTCTTAATTTATTTATTTATTTAATTTAATTCTCAACAGCTACAGAGTGCTCTTACAAAGAAGTATACTATAACAATTATCATTTGAGCATACATTGTCTACGTGATGTCTTTTGGTTGTTATGTTACTATTATACAGATCTATATCCCTGCAATAAAAGTTAAATAGTTTAGAAACTCTAATTAACGTAGCATACGTGGTGTAGTTAATCCTTGAACATTTATAGTAAAAAGTTTCCGTATTTCTTAGTGAATGTTGTATAGGTAGCTTCATGGAGTGTAATAGCAGATAATAAATTTGGACAATCAATACGATACCTGCAACATTGTAGACAAAAATTATGTTGGCAATAAGGCACCTTTTAGTAAGGTTGTTCACATTATAGTGCTCCAATAACAAAGTGTAAGGTAGACCATGTGGGAAATATCCTTTTTCTTTAAACCACACAAGTTTAACGAAACGTTTTTGTATATTCTCAAAAATATCAATACTGATTTTGTAACATGGGGACCAAACAGGAGAGCCATATTCAGGTTTGAATCTTATGTAGGTATTGTAAAACTTAATCAGTAACAGGATCTCTAAATTCCTTACAGTTTCTTACGGTTTTGGAAGATTGGAGTGGTTTATCTGCTATCTTATAGATAAAGAAAGAATTAACTACTTTATATGAAAATTTAACAAAGCAACATTTGTCATGATTAACAGAGAGTTTATTATTCCGACACTGGGTGTCAAAATAATCTAGATCTTTCTGTAAGGGAACACAGTCATTAACACTTTTAATTTGCCTAAATATTTTTATATCGTCTGCATAGAGTAGGGATTCCGTAGAAATGTGTTCTACTATATCATTAATAAATACTAGGAAAAGTAAGGGTCTTAGGTTACTCTCTTGTGACACTCCTGATGCTGGATTGAAAGTTACTGATTTAACATTATTATGCGCTACAAACAGCGTACGCAATCTCAGGAATGAATCCATTAGATTTAAAAGATCTTGCGAAAAAGTAAATGTGTTTTTGAGTTTATCAAGAAGTATGTCAAGAGATACCTTGTTAAAGGCTTTAGTAGAGTCTATATAAACTGTGTCCACTTCACAGTAAAGTTCAAAACTCTTTTGTAAATAGCTCATGCATAGCATCAGATTAGTAGTGGTTGATCTGTTTTTAACAAAACCATGTTGCTTATCAGATAGTAATGGTTTAATGGGACAATAAATGTGACTATAGAATTGATTCATATACTTTAGAGAAACAGGATAAAATCACAATGGGTCGGTAGTTCTCTACATTAAGTTTGTCTCCTTTCTTAAAAATTGGACAAACTTTCCATTTACTTTCCATTTACTTTCCATTTACTTAGAAAGATATGCTGTTTAATAGATTTATTGATTATAATTTTTAGTGGCTTGATAAAAGATTCTTTACAACCTTTAATTTGTCATCACCGATAGAACTCTTAGCATTTATTGTATCAATTGCTTGTTTGATATCCTAATCACTCACACATTTTAAGTCCCTACGTTTGATTTTTCCAATGCTCCACCCAAAGGTACTCCATTAGCCAAGATGCGAGTTTTTTACCTGGAAATTTTAAATTTTGCCAAACCCTTGCTGTTCAAAGCAAGGTAGGTATCTTTAACGTGCATGACAACACTCACACACGGGACCTACATTTTACCTCTTATCCAAACGAGGGTGTATTTTTGTGAAAAATGCCCCCCTAACATTTTTCAAGTGGACCGTGTCGGGATTTGAACACGGGACCTTGGGTATAGTAGTCACATGCATACCAACTATACCATGGAGCCACCCCCAACATTTTAAGTCCACATAATATTGTGTTGCGTTGACAGGGTGTAAACTTGAGCAGTGGGAATCTTGATTATCCTGATTATATACACCCGAAAAGTATTTAGCAAATAAATTAACAATATCCTGGTTATTAGAGTACCTATTCTCTTGGTATTTAACATGTGGAGGAATTCTAGAAAGATTCCTTTTATTGTTGATAAAGGTAAATAGTTTAGTGGGGTCCTGCTTTATATCAGCCTGGATCTCAGCTATATATTTTCTATAACGAAATTTAGTTTTATTACGTAATGTTGCTCTAAATATTTTGTATTGAGTTTCACTATTATAGTCTTTATTAAGTTTATATTTACGTCTGTATCTATCTTTTAGTTTTAGATCACAGATGATGTCTGATGTATACCACGGAGGGTATTTTTTATATGTTGTTCTAGTTTTCGGTACATGTAATGAGAATATATCGAATATAATATTATAAAACTTTTCAACACAAGCATCATCATAGGTTTCAAGAACATTCCAATCAGTTCTAGTAAAGGATCGATACATCAGATTAAAATTGGCTTTCCTAAAACAATATTCATAACCTTGTTAAGGCTTCTCAATTTTCGTATGATCAAAATATACTGTAATCTCCAGTGATGGATGATGACTATCTTCCCGTACTAGTGAAATATCACTTTTTGCAGAGATACAATTGGTATTGGATATTATAAGGTCTAGTACACGTTCATTATTATTCTCTACGGTATTCTTTTTTGGCATTCAGCAGTTTAATAATATTTGGAAGCCCTAATACTAGTTGATCACATAAAAAGTTGTTTCACTACTTTATTAGATATATTTAATGTCGTATATTAAAATTTCCGAAAAGGAGAAATTTGTCGCAACTGACTAAAAATGGTAGTAGATAATCATATAATTGCTCATACTTATCTGGAGAAGTATTTGGTGGTATATACATGACCAGGCGGCTCCGTGGTATGTGTGTGACTATTACGCCCAAGGTCCCGGGTTCGAATCTCGACACGGTCCACTTGAAAAATGTTAGGCAAGCATTTTTCACAAAAATACACCCTCGTTCAGATGAGAGGTAAAATGGAGGTCCCGTGTGTAAGTGTTGTCACGCACGTTAAAGATTCCTACCTTGCTTGGAACAGCAAGGGTTCGACAAAATTCCAAATTTTCCAGGTAAAAAAACTCGCTTCCTGGCCAATGTGGTACCTTCAGGTGGAGCATTACAAAATCACATGTAAGGTATGTATATGACCAGGCAGTACCGTGGCATAGTTAGTATGAGTGTGACCCAAGGTCCGGATTCAAATCCAGACATGGTCCGCTTGAAAAATGTTAGGCGAGCATTTTTCACAAAAATACGTCCTCGTTCAAATGAGAGGTAAAATGGAGGTCCCGTGTGTGAGTGTTGTTATGCCCATTAAAGATCGTTATCTTGCCTGGAACAGCAAGGGTTTGGCAAAATTCCAAATTTTCCCGGTAAAAAAACTCGTTTCCTAGCCAATGTAGTACCTTCGGGTGCAGCATTGGAAAATCAAATGTAAGGTATGTATATGATCACGATGTGCCATTTCTGATGGCCAACTTGAACTTTTACGACGACGCCATCACAGATCACTTTTGGTATATCGAGTTCAACACTTTAAAAATAGTATTTTGCTGATACAGCTAGGAGTACATCTCCACCTTTAGTTTTACCTGTAGCAACTTTATCTCGATCACATCTATAAACCATGTATTCATTAAGAAATAGTTCATTATTTGAAATATCAGTCAAAGTCTAGTTGTTCAGTGAGAACAGCATTATAAAACTGAGATATGTTGGTGTTTAAACCTCTAACATCCTGGAAATAAATATTTAAAAGACTTTGATAACTATTACCATTACTATTAGATTTAGTCAATTCTTCACTATGTGTGTTGCTAAATAGGTTTATTATTTGTGTTACTTTGTTGATCGCCCCATCATGCGCGGGTGAAAAAATCGAGTCACATATGTACCAGGAGCCCATATCTCAGGTCGCATAACCTTGTCAATATTATGCAAATTGATTGTAATATTAAAAGACACAATGTTGAGGATATTTCGAATTGAGCGGATCACACTGTGCCTCAGGTGTGATAGTTTTAACATAACTTTCCAAAGTTTTTATGTTTGTGGTCAGATCCAGTCTACTAACAAATAAATATGCCTTCCTTGGAGCAGCCTTTATGTTAACCTCACCGGTTACAGTACCACCTATTATTGCGGTACTATTTCTTGGTTTTGGTTTAGTCCTAACAATTTGTGACCAAGTGTCGACTTCCTGAGTCTCACAATTATGCACACGTGTTATTGATTAAATCCTCACCTACTTTTTTATTACCATGGTTCTCATCCCGTTGGATGTTTTTAGGATCAGAATTCAGTGCATTTGTATATTTTGAGCTATTTGAGCTAATGTGATTTATTAAACCTTTATTCTTTTTTCCATTAGCAGGTACACTGTTGATTTTTGCGTGTTTATTACTATTTCCTACAACAAGATTATGTAATGATTTCCTAGAGGTGTTGTTATTTATGTGCTTTTCTGAACTTTCTAAAGCTTTTAGGTCCACACTAGTTTCGGGAAGTATAGGTATATTAATATTGTTAATCTTAGTTAGTACTTGCACTAAGTCTATGGTACTACTCCTTAAGATGTCAATTTCAGATTTCAATGCTTTAATTTCATCATATAGACAAGTAAATTCAGCCTTAAATGATGTTTGTAGAATTCCATTAAATTCCTGACTTTTTAAGAATTCAATTATTATTTCATTACAGATGTTTGGTGATTTATCATTATTATTATTGTTATTATTAATAACTCCAGTTACCATATGTGTTTTGTTGTTTTCTACATCAATATGGTTTCCATTATCACATACTTTACAAATAAATACATTTATATCGCTTGATGCTTGTTTAAATGATCCACTTCTATTAGCACATGATGGGCACAGTTTAATATTACATTTGAGGCAATCTACTGCCTTACTAACAACTTTTTATTACAATATGAACAACAAATTTGCTGAGCAATTTCACTAGGTTGTTGAATGTCGGCCATATCGAAATAGTTCTGCAACACTTTCAAAATAGCCTGACCACACTATGACTTTGAATTGCAGATTTCTGTAATTTGTTACAATTATTAGAGCGTCGAACTAAAAATGATAATTATGGCAAGTATTTTGAGCATTTTCATGAATTACATGGAGGCTGGGATGAAAGGCAGTTGGAACGAAAGTGGTTGGGACGAAAAGGTGGATACGAAAGGGAGCCATGGCAAAAAAGGGCCTGAGCAAAAGGGGGCGGGGCGAAAGTGGGTAGAGGAGAATTGGGTTGGGGCAAAAGGGGTCTAGGGTAAAAACAACTGACTCCCACAGAAAGTGAAAACCACTTCTAGTCGACTAATAAGTTGTGATGTTCCAAAAAATTTGCATCGATGATTGGTCTAGCTATAGTGCTTAATATAAAAGGCCTTGGTTTCATAAAAGTATTTTTCACGATAAGTACCAATTATCTTACCATTGGCTGCATAAAACCAAAACTTCCTAACAGCACAACGAATTTCTTGTGACAGCATTGAAAACTGAAATGTCTGTCTTGGTGTCTATGAGAAAGTGTATGCTGCTATTTTTATCAGTGATAAAGAAGTGGCTCAAAATTAAGTCAACCTTAGTTGTTGCATGTCAAGGCTGATTTGTTAGTGTAAAGACTTGAATTTGCGAGGATGGCAACATTTTTTTAAGCTTTATTGCAAAATTGGAAATGATACCAGCCTGAATTAATTGACTTGTATATTGCTACATTATGTAGAGCGTGAAAATAAATGATTGCAATTAGATAGTTCATCAACTTTAACCGTTATGTTCATAATAACTTTTTGTAAACCTTGTATCACATCGTTTGCAGATAGATTAATGACTGAAACGTCCAGAGAACTAACATCTCTTAATTTATCGGCCATAATTGAAAACTTTTTTAAACTATCAAAACTCGTAGTTAAAATTGATTGATTGAGTTTACCATTGTTATCACAATGATTTTAAAAACTCGTCCGATATTTTACGAGAACTTCTATTTCTAAGCTGTTGAACACGTTGTGATGACTTTGGATCACATATTTCAACCTTTGTTAACAATTTGTGAACACGATGTTCTTCGTTATCACCAATATTGTCTATCAAATGTTGTCTTATTAGATTGTATTTACTTGTTACTGATGGATGTAGCAAGATGTCGAAAACTTAAACAATAATTTCGAGTTTAATTGCACCTACCACAACATTGTATTTAGTTAAATACATTGTAACATTGGCATTGGAAAATTGTGCTTCTAATTGTTGAAACCAGATTCAAAAATCGATTTTCCAACAGGGCGGTTTTATTAGCACTTTATTTATTTCATCGCCGGTAGTAGCCATTGAAAATTGATACACTAAAACTTGTGATATTATAGTGAAACGTTATTGTTCTTGGAAACAGTGCTTAGAATTACGAATTGATTGCATTTAAATCGCATAAGAACTAATTGTTTTTTGAAACCATATGATCACGTCGGACTGACCAATGCCGCAACAGTTATATTGAAGTGAAAATATGGTGTAAATAATTAATAAGAACTTACTTTATTATTTATCGAATAACATAACATGTTATAAATGAAACGTAAATTAGATACCAGTTTAATTTAACTTATCTGACAAAAAACATCGTTGCTCTCTTGCGCCCCAAGATACCATATCATTGATTGTGCACCTCTCATTGTGGGAGAGGTTGATTCCGATGCAGCTGTCTAGGAATAATGGCAATCCAAATCCTAAAGTTGTGCTTGTTGATGTTAAATGGAACTAGGCCACTCTGTGGCTCAGTTGGTATGCGTGTGACTATTGAGCCCTTTGAATTTTCACACGAACCACTTGAAAATGTTAGGCAAACATTTCACAAAAATACGCACTCGTTTGAATGAGAAGTAAAATGTAGGTCCCATGTGTGAGTGTTACCACGCATGTTAAACATCCCTACCTTGCTGGGAATAGCAAGGGTCCAGCAAAATTCAAAATTTCCAGGTAAAAACTTGCTTGTTTTCTAATGCAGTATCTTCGAGTGGAGCATTGGAAAATCAAATGTAGTGGGATAAATGAAACTGATCCTCACAACTCATCAATAAATTGTTTGTTATTGTGTTCATCTTGATTAATTAATTTAACACATTCACTGCCCACAACGCACATGCGTTCATCTTGCCCCCACCGCACCAGGCGCGTTTGATACAGCTTGAAGTTCTGCTGTAGATTTTAGAGTGGGGCATGGCTGGAACGATATCCTAAAACACTAGGGCATGCCAGTAGTGTCTATTCTTTGGGAAGTGATAGTTGGTTTAAGTCAAATTAGAAATTACGTACTTTTACACGCGATTGTTTGAAATACATATTTATGTTTCACATTTTGTAGTGGTAAGTATTATGTTATAATTTTTTCATGTTAATAATGATATTATAATAATAATGTAGATCTTTATAAATATAATTTAGATTTAACCACACATTATGACCGCACTAGATGTATTTGGCCATGCAGTATTCACTTATATTTTTTTTTATTACATGTAGTTATGGATTCAAGACCTGGGCCTTCTAAAGAGGTTGATCCTCCTAAAAAGAGAGCAAAATATGATCTGTATTGGCAAAAAATCTCCTACAGATGCCGAGCTTCTAGAATGTTTAGAAGATGATGTGGAAATAGATCCATTCGTAAACGACAGTGATGACGACGATCCTGAATATGATGGTGATTCTGATGAGGAGGAGACTTCTCAAACACTTTCAGCTTTACCATGTCGTGCAATTCCTTCTGCTGTTAGCCAGTGGTCATTCACTGAAGTTCCAACGAAAAACTTTCTGTTTACTGGTGTCTCAGGTATTCGTGTTAACGTTGGTGGAACAGAACCAATCGATTATTTTTGTATAATTACAACAGATGACTTTTTTGATTCCCTCTGCAAAAAAGTTAACTCGTACGCAATAGAGTTGCTTTCCAAAAGTGAAGGAGTTGCATCTAGAATCACTAGATGGAAAGATGTAACTGTTGCTGAAATAAAAATTTTCTTTGGGTTGTTATTTCATATGGAAACTATTCGTACCAATCGATTAAATGATTATTGGAAAAAAGATTATTTATTTAGGTTATCAATATTTCCGTCATTAATGAGTCTTAATCGCTTTTTGCTGATTTTGAGAGCACTACACTTTGAAGGTGAAGAAACGTGCACACAAATGGGAAAAATACTTCCCCCTATAAATTTTTTCAATGAAAGAATGATAGATATTTATTATCCAACTAGAGAGCTATCCATAGACGAATCTATGGTGTTATGGCATGGAAGGTTGAAATTCCGACAATACATAAAGGGGAAAAGGCATAAGTTTGGAGTTAAGCTATACGTTTTATGCGAGCCTAATGGATTATCATTAAAAATAATTGTTTACTCTGGAGCCTCTGATCCCGAATTGTCTGGTCCTCAACACACAGAAAAAGTTGTTTTATCACTTCTGCAAAACAATCTCGGTGCTGCACATTCCATTTATATGGATAACTATTACAACAGTGTAAAACTAGCAAGAGACTTGTTAGATGAGAAAACATATATTACAGGGACTTTGAGATCAAATAGGAAAGAGAACCCGTTCAGCGTGGTCTCAAAAAAATTTAAAAAAAGGAGAGCTGGTGATGGAGTTTAGTACTGAGGATATCTGTGTAATCAAGTGGAAAGATTGCAGGGAAATATTGGCAATTTTCAGCGAATTTACTGGAAAGTTGGTAAATGTTATTACTCAGCGTGGTCAGGAGAAAATGAAGCCACAACTAATAAATGAGTATAACAAATATATGTCAGGTGTTGACCACTGCGACCAAATGATGTCATATTATTCTTGCGAACACAAAACTCTCATATGGTATAAAAAAATTGCCATCCATGTTTTCCAAATGATGCTACTAAACTCTTTCTATTTGTATAAAAAAGGAGTCGGAAGTCACATTGATAATTACAATTTTAGAATACAAGTGATTCGGAAACTCCTTGGAACACCAGCTTTGGAAATACAGCAGAGTCCACTGCTAAATAATGAGCAGCATTTTATAGAATATTGTCCCAAAGGAGAAGATGGAAAATCAAAAAGAAGAAGATGTCGAGTTTGTTGGACCAGTAAAAAACAACGTAAAGATTCAATTTTTTATTGCCCCCAGTACCCCGATACTCCTGGATTTTGCCTCACTCCTTGTTTTAAATTGTTTCACACAAACCAATTAGTATAAACTTTTTTTTATGTGTTTTAGATCTTATGTTTTTTTTTAACTTTTATATCACTTTTTGTTTTTAATTACATTTTACGTAGAATTTTGTTTAATTTTGAAGTGTCTTTAATAATTAGCTCGTTTACAAGGGCTTTGTGTTCTATATACAACATAATAGAATAAAAAATAATGGCAATATAATCAGTTTTGGAACAACATATGGGCACAACACATGTGTGTTCATTTGCTTTTGCTTTTTTTGAAGAAAAAAAATTACAGATATTCAGTCTAGAGTCTATATGCAACCCAAATCAAACGTCCGCTACACATTTTTTAAAAAAAATTATGGTGGCACTTGGGCGACGGGCGCTTTTTTTGAGGGGCAGTGAATATGTTAAAAATTCTTTATAGAACCATTTTCGGCTAATTTAATCTGTTTCTTTAAAAGCTTAGGCAATTTGGATTTTATACGGATGGATATGTAAATCATTGTGTAAAATCCAATCGGTTGGAGATCTCAAGTGTAGTGTTATGTCGGCAAGCTTTACAAACACAGGGTTCTTGCGATACACAATTGATATTTTTGGACATTTCTTTTCTTAAGGTTCCTTTTTGCTGTTGATACAATCTGTTTAAAATTCTCAACCACTTACTAATCGCACAAGCAAGTGGAACCAATTGATTCCAATAAATGTAAAATAGCAGCAGAAAATATAACGAGTGTGTTTGTAAGAACTTCCATTTTGATAAAACAACCCGACGGCAAACATGCGATGGCAAGGAGTATAACTTCATTGTTGCTAAACATTAACAGGTATATCAGATGGCTAATTAATCCCAGTCCTTCCTATTGACTCAACACGATTATTGCACATTTTAAAATTGATATCTATTCCTCCTTTCTCAAAAGACTAATAGAAAAAAGATTATTTGATTACACTATAAAATAAACCAATCAAAACTTATAGCTGGTGTTGTATATTTGGTTTTTAAAATCATAGGTGTTAATTGAAACGAGCCGGATAAGTCTACAGTTTGTAATATCAAAGCCGATTTTTAATCCTATTTATGAGTAACAGCTACAAAGGGTTTTTATAATGAAAAATATAAAACTTACCCCAAGATTCTTAACTGCTACTAATTTATCACCAACAGCTAATCTACCATCTACTTGAGCTGCACCGCCTTCCATAACTTTAGTGACATAAATTCCATTATCACCTGGTATGTGTTGATTGCCAATGCCACCAGCAATACTAAATCCTAGGCCTTTATTACCTTTTACTAGCATTATTTCTATCAGTCTCGTATGACGTGGTTGCCTCCGCCTTCTTACTTGCTGAAAATATACAACTCATTCAAAAACTGCACTTAAATGCTGAGAATATAACGTTTTCTAATATAACATAATCTAATATAATTATTTTAAATTGTTGATCTCTATTTTAGAGTAACTAATACTAAGCTTGTAAAACTTTGGCATTATGTTAAACAGAAACCGGGTGAAAAAGAGGAAAAATTAAACTAAAACGGACAATTAATATTGTGCTGTGCTGTTTATTTTGATTGAATAATAGTGTTCATTAAGCATGACATTTCAACAAAGAAATTTAGGTAATGGAGATTAGATGAAAACTCCCGGGCTGTGTACACGAAATTATTTCAATAAAATCCAAAAACAAAGTATTCTTGTGTAAAAATTAACATAATATTTAGAAATATAAAAAATTACAGCAGAGCGCTTTCTTGTATAGACTTACCATAGGACTATTTGTTGCAGAAGTTTTAAGCTTGGGAACTTTTTATATAATTTTCAAAAATTCCCAAAACGCGTCATTTGGCTATATTAAAGTAAAATACATTAAAAGGGACCGAGTGAAAATTATGAAATTAATACAGGTGACACCTATTTACAATTTAAACATATGATCAAAATTTGGTGACTGAAAATCATTGCTGAGTTATGGTGCAAAATCGGCCAAAAGTTGTATTACATGCACACAAAATTTAATGGTAATTAAGGTTAAAAATCCATATTAATTCATATAAAAGGGACAATTTCCTTTATCAAGTTATATTCATCAGAGTGTAAGAATATTAATTAATTTTATTACATCTTATTAAACAGAAGCAGTACCTTAATAAAAAAGAACATTGTTATTTTCAACATACAAATTTTTTTTGAAATTAAGTTTGTTTTGCACAAAACATTTTCTACGTACATTTCATCAGTTAGCATAACAAATTTATAATTTGCTCTACCTGAAACCATTGCTAGCTCTGTAGGAGTAATCTTCCTCACAACTTTACTAACTGGAACTCACACGATGTCTTTTTTAAATATTTGGAAGACAGTTTTTGGGTTCTAGTTACTTCCCTTTTAGTGATACCACTAACATCATCACAAGCATTCTTCAGCTATCAACACAAAATCATTCTCAAGTTGGCACATATTAATAAAGTTTATCTTTTTGTTCTAGCTGCTGGCACCATCACTGAAGTGCATTATCATCGTGGGACCCTGAGAATGTAAGTACTCTGTTTTGTTTTAAATTGTGCTTGCAAATTGACTTAAAAAGCGGTTGCATCACTTTTAAAACGTGTGCGTATAAGTTAAAATTGGCGGGAATTATATCGCGAGTATAACAATTGCGCAGTATAACGGTTGTCCGAGTGTAACAATGGCGCTCTTACACGTGTTTGTTGAAAATTAGAATCCGTTGTGTGTAACTTCTATTGTAACTTGATATTAGCTGTGAAAATAAATAGTGTTTTATCACTCAATTATATCTAAAATAGTTAATAATGTTTGGTTTCTAGTGACTTTTGATAGTTAATATGGCAACTTTTAAAGTTTAGTTACCTCCAGTCATTTTTTTGGCATTGAAAAATTTAGAGGATATGTTGAAGGTACACATTTTACAGTAATTACTGATTATGCAGCTCTCACATGGTTAAATAACTTAAAACAACCCGCAGGTCGATTGGCAAGAATTTACGTATCTTTCAATTTACCTTTGATGTTCGCCATAGACCTGGTAAATTAAATATCGTACCCGATGCCTTATCTCGTGAAGTCACTTCTCTTAACCTACCAGATCTAATTCCTGATGTCTGGTATCTAGATATGATAAAGAAAGTTTCTGAAAACCCCGATAAATTTTCCACCTTTCGTGTGGTGAATAATAGATTATATAAATTTGTATCTTCCTTTTCTCACAAAATCTCTAATATCCCTGAATGGAAACTTGTAGTTCCTACTGCTAACTGCAGTGAAGTTCTTAAATTGTGTAACGACCACCCCACAGCTGCTCACCTTGGTGATACGAAAACTTTAGCTAAAATACCTGAATTATATTACTGGACTAAATTAAAACAATCTGTCTGCCGCTATATTAGAAACTGTAAAATTTGCGGGGCTCAGAAGAGTTCTCAAGAAGCTCGTTCTGGTTTAATGAGTAACTTTAAACATGTATCTTATCCCTTTCAATTAATATCGCTTGACTTATTAGGACCTCTCCCCCGATCAAAAAAATGTAACCAATATCTTTTAGACGTCACCAACTGGTTTTCTAAATTCGTTATTGTACAACCTTTAACTAAAGCCACATCTTCCACTATAATTAAATTTCTAGAACAAAATGTATTTCTTATCTTTGGTGTCCCTCAAATTATTTCTGTGATAATGGGGCACAATTTATCTCAAGAGATTTCCAAAATCTCGTTAAAAGTTATAAAGTACAAAAAATTTGGTGCAACGCAAAATACCATCCACAGGTAAACCCTACCGAAAGAGTAAATCGAGTCTTGATCACTGCTATCTCTTCATATATCGATTCGGACCACACTAAGTGGGATGAAAATATCTTTAAAATCGCTCAAGCTTTGCGTACATCTACACACAAAGCAACCCAATTCACCCCCTCATTTCTTGTTTATGGAATATACACGCCAATTGATGGTAATTATTACTGTTCAGTTCCGGATAATACTAACGTAATTGAATTTGACGAAAAAGTACCCTGGGATGAAGACTAACAATCTTTACCTTCTATTTTCAACGGTGTTAGAAAAAATTTGTTAAAGCTTACGAAAAGAGTAAAAATCATTATAATCTGCGAAAACTAGATATTTCTTTTGCTTAAGGTGAACAGGTTCGGAAAAGAAATTGTCTTATCTGATGCTACAAAAAAATTCTCTTCAAAATTAGCTCCAAAATTCATTTTATGTGAGGTTACTCGTGTTATTAGTCCACTTATTGATGAACTACAAGACACTGAAGGAAAACATCAAGGAAAGTGGCATATTAAAGACCTTAAACCGTTCTCTGCTGACCCAAATGCTAATTAATTTTTCTACATTTCATTTCTTTAATGGACTACCAAATATTTTTGTTCCCGTTCTGAATTTGTTACCTATATCTATTCGTTTCTTTTCTCATACAGCATTTACCTTCTACACTTTTGCCTTATTTATCTCATTTTAGTTATCTTTTTGCTGGCCATTAATTCTTCCTTGAAATTATTGTTAGCTACATGTCTGTTTGTTATCTAGGTTCTCCAATGTCACTATGTCACCTAATCAATCCTGGCACCTTTTCTGCATCACATTATTTTGTTTTTAGCGTTTATTTTACGTTGTTTAATTTGGTCGAAGTAACTCATTGAATTGTTATGATTGGTTTTAGCTGATGTTAAGTGAACACTTTTTTCTTTGGGCTCACATAGGAGCCGTGGCCTATGCCTTTGTAAGAAACAGTCCATATTCGCAGTTGCAAAACTAGGAGTTCCTATTCCATGCGTACTTCTTCTGAATTATTGAAGTCGCTCACTTTGTCCTATATCATTACTTGTTTTTTCTGTTAAGTTATCAGAACATTTAAACATTTTGTTTGTTTTTTATTTAACTTTGTGGTGAGGTGTTATCGCTTTTTATTGATATCTTACTGAATTCTTGGTTGTTTTTAGCATATTGTGACAGTATGTTTGTGTCTTCATTTAACTGCTATAGTTAGGTATCCCTGTGTGTTTATGGCGTTACCGTTTCTGAAAATTACCTTGGAACAGTTGATTGTTTCAACTTTTTGTCTGATCTTCTTATTGCAGTGGATGCACTCGTTAGGAAGATGATCGTACTAGTTCTCATCGTGAGTCTAGTAATTTTTTAACTTATTATGTATCTTAATTTATCTGATTAACACAGCAGGTGGCCCTCGTACCGTTTTAATTAACAGGTCTGCTTCACAGGTCGCTCTCTTTTAGGGAGTACAAGTACTTTCCTGCGTAACGGCTTCAAGGAATCACTCTCTTTTGTATCTTTACGATGAAGGACAAAATGGCTTGGTGAGCTGGGGAATTCTACGCTATATCTTTAAACTGTATAGTTGTAGCATGCCTTAGCGTGCTGGGACGTTTTGGATCCATCTATTGTTATCTAGTTTTATCATATTTCTCTATCTTACCTATTATCTTTAGTAATAACTTGAAACTATGTCTTACTTTCTTTTGTTGTCCTAACGTTTGGTATTTATCATCAGACGTAGGAAATTTTGAGTATTGAGTGAAGAAGCTAACCTGATGGTAGCAATGTAATTTGTTAGGTTAGAAATGTAAGAAATTAGTAAAATGGTACTGTTGGTAAATTTGTTAATTCACAACCATGTCATTCAAAAAGTTTTGATGTGTATTGTTTATTAAGCCAGAGTACCAACACATAAAAATTTGTTAAAATGTATAGTAACTTGCTCTCTCGGGCATTTTGAAATTTGGGCATTTTTTTGCCAAATCAGAAACAGTTAAAATGCAATGCTTATGTGTGTGTGCAAAAAAAATAGAAAGTTAGCTTTTAGGTTATTGTAGAACTGTTAGGACTTGTCGCATTTGTTTTAGTTGTAGTAGTGTTTTGTGCTCTCGGACAAATTTGTGCTGTCGATTATAACTGCGCCACATTTAAGACTTGTGTGTGCATTTATAGATGTAGTTCGATAATCTTGGGACTACACATTCCGTTTCCTGGTTACTCGCAAGACACGTTATCGGTAAAACCAGGTGGCGCCTAAAATAAACATTTAGTAGAATGTAAGTTAGTCTATATGTAAGTAAGGCTCTAGACTTTAAGTTCCTACCGTGCTAAAAGCCTTTTTCTTTTTTTAAGATTTTTGTTCTTTTATGGCTTTGTTGCGATTGTTACATGCCAAAATGGCATGTAGCATGTTTTAGTTATAGTTATAATTTATAAGGTAATTCCAGCGTTTTTTTTAAATGAATAACGCCAACTTCCGTCGTCCCTAACAGTCGCGCCTGCGCAAAAGGAATGCGGAGTGCGCGCGAGGTGTAGAAAGACGCCATTAAGTTACGAGCCCTCGACGAAGCAACATCTATCTTGGCAAGGTGTGTCTTTTCTTTTTTAGGCATGTAGGTTCCTTCTATATTTACCTTCTATTGTAGCTGTTACCTGGTGTTCCTTCATCCCCTACGAGCATAGAAGACACAGGAAGAACGGATGTAATCTGATTTAACGAGGCGTGAATTGAACCCATCCTGCAAATCATCGTGGGACTCTGAGAATGTAAGTACTCTGTTTTGTTTTAGATTGTGCTTGCAAATTGATTTAAAAAGCGGTTGCATCACTTTTAAAACGTGTGCGTATAAGTTACAATTAGCGGGAATTATATCGCGAGTATAACAATTGCGCAGTATAACGGTTGCCCGAGTGTAACACGGACTTCCGTACAAAGTAACATTTTTCGCGACGCGCACGTGATTTAAATAACTTAAGCCTTTCAAAAACTGAACGTAAATCATCAACATGCTTTTCAAAACTGTCTGATATCACTTACATATCGTTCAAATATGCGTAAACGGATCTGTCACCAAGACCATTGCAAAATCTGGACATCGATCTCTGAAAAGTAGCAGGAGCGTTTCAAAAACCAAAACCCATTTGAAGGTAGCAAAACGTACCGAATAGAGTAAGAAAATATGTTTTGTCCCTGTCTTCGTCAGTAATATTTTTCGTGGCGCGGAAATAATTTAAATAACATGAGCCTTTCAAAAACTGCACGTAAATCATCAAGATGCTTTTCAAAACTGTCCGATATCATTAAAATATCGTTCAAATATGCGTAAACGGATCTGTCACCAAGACCATTGCAAAATTTGGACATCGATCTCTCAAAAGTAGCAGGAGCGTTTCGAAAACTAAAACCCATTTGAAGGTAGCGAAACGTACCGAATGTAGTAAGAAAATATGTGTCGTCCCTGTCTTCGTCAGTAACATTTTTCGTGACGCGAACGTAATTTAAATAACATGAGCCTTTCAAAAACTGCACGTAAATCATCAACAAGCTTTTCAAAACTGTCCGAAATCACTAAAATTATCGTTCAAATATGCGTAAACGGATCTGTCACCAAGACCATTGCAAAATCTGGACATCAATCTCTGAAAAGTAGCAGGAGCATTTCGAAGACAAAAACCTATTTGAAGGTAGCGAAACGTACCTAATGGAGTAAGAAAATATGTTTTGTCCCTGTCTTCGTCAGCTATAGGAACTTGAAATCCAGACTGTAAGTCTATAGTACTGATGTACATAGTCCGTTTAGAAGCTGCTGCGAGGTAAGGGGACAGTAATAGCATTCAAACGCCTATAATGAACATACAGACATAGCTTTCCGTCCTTTTTAGGGACAAGAACGACCGGCAATCCCCAAGGTGACACATTCTTCAATTACATCTTCTGAGAGCAATCTATCGATTTCTAGGTTTTATTATTATTATTATCGTGCGACGAAGCATTATTCGAAATCACCGAAATTTTCGAAACTACTGTACTGTTATTCGATGCCACACGTAGGGACGAGGGACGTTATTATTATAATTATGAATACGCGTTGTAAACTTAAATATTGATAATATGTATTTGTATCTCAATCTCAGGGCTTTAATATAAATCATAGGTACACAGTAAATACGTATAATATGGACTAAACAATCAGACAATGCATAATACCGCAACGAAGGAAAGTACAACCATTCCTCGACATGGCATATCACATACTATCTATTACAAGATTAGGAGTGTATTCAACAAAACCAATCATTGACGCGCGGTTAAAAAAGATCATGTTACAAGTTTAGTTATTGATTCAGAATCAACACACCACCATCACTTTGGTTGCACACACATAACATTGACCATCCAATTATGTGCTTATTTCTATTTAAAACAGTTAAATAGCTTATTTAAAGTAGATGGAATTAACCTTTTTTTTGCGTGGAACTCTGACGTTGTCAATAATTATTGAAACACATTTTTTCTTCCATGACACAACCGACTGTTTTCATCATCCTCGTAAAATTCTATTACATTTTTTATGACTTTTTCTCCTATATTTTTTTTTATAGACATGTGGGAGAATTCCTTGCTCTTTCACAAATTTCTATGTTAATTTTACAATATAGTTAGATACACCAAATTCTTCTACTATTTTATTTCTTGACAATGAATCGGGCAAAAGGCTGTGTAATTTAATTTTTTTCGACATTATTGGCCAAATTAGATTTTTCTATAAGTTTTTGTATCACAGTGGCCAATTGTCTATGTTCTTGATTTAACTTAGCTACCTTACATAAAAGTGGCAAATTTAAAGAGTCAAATATTCAGACAACTTTGTGTAAAGCAGTTTTGTTGACTACCTCATACACTTCAGGCATAAAGTCAGTATCCTTTTTCATTTGTATCTCTGAATTGTCAAGCTCTTTCATAAATATTTTTGATAATTATGCTTGACAAAGAGCTTCTTCAGGTATTAAAACAACTACAAGATTTTTTCCTTAGAAAGATGATCACGAAGAATTGTGTTTTAGAGTACACTCACTGAATCACAACGTTTTCTTCCGAACATGTGGTTGAACTTGTCTAAATATTTAATTTTATGATAATAGCAAATATTACTGATTTCAATTACAACTATCAAATTTAATAATTTTGGTTTTTCTAGTGGCAGGTCACTCATAATAAGTAGCTTATTTGGCACAGTTTTATAGTCTTGTTAGTGATACTTCTCACAAACTAGTTCTCCCACAAAACAACTAATATTAATATAAATTCACTGGTACACTGTAACAATTTTTTTTTGACAATTATGAAAGCTTAAAAATTTAATTATAAAATACACTGCATTGTTTATTTAAATAAACAATTAATTTAGCGACATTAATAAATGTTCAGATCAGAATCGTATAGCCCAATCACAAGGCATGTGTATTACTTAATAATACAGGTGTAGTCTCTATTTGTAAACGTTGGTCATTAAAATTGCATTTCAAATGTCAGACGATTTTTATATGTTGTGCGCATCCTGTCGACAGGAAAATCAGTCTGGTTCGAATACTTGTGAAGTGACAAGCACCATGGAGACCAACAAGGTGTGCCAGCAATCTACGTGTTGCAATAAACGTGGCGGCATAATCGAATGCAAAATGCATTTGATTTCTGCTTTGCTTTTAATAATGCGCTCAATATTTTAACAAATTTAAATTCAGTATGTTAACGAATTTAAACTCAATATATTATCCATTTTTAATATCAACACGTTAACAAGTTTTTAAACCCAGATTTAATCTCAGTAAATTACCACGTTTTATTTTTATTCAAATTCATAAAGTTAAAGAACTGAAAATGAGGCTCTTGGTATAACTTGTTTTATGGATTGGTATTATATTTCGATTTACTTCAATGGATCGTATAGTAAATTTATGGGGATGATTCCCTGTGGTGTTCCAGTATAATACGCCGTTATAACATGATTCATCATTACTTTAGAAGGAGAAGCCCAAATTTACGCCTTGAAAATGTAGATGTAGAAGTTCGCTGACGTCACTTGTTTGTCCAAGAATCGCAAGATTGCACGTGTGGCTACGATAAAGTATTTGTCACAATGAAGACATAGAGTTCACCTGTCGCTAAGGCAAGCGCTAGCACAGATACTTGAGCTGACGCCAGCTGTCTCGAGTAATAAGACAACCAAGCGGACACTTGTAACTGAAATGATAGCATTTTATAAGTTTTGTTTTATGAAACAGTGAGAACTTTCATTGTTTGGATTTCATTTTAGTACAAATGATTGCTTATTTTAGATATAAATGCAAATAATTAAAATTATGAAGCTTCTTATTTATTCCAGTAGAGTATTACTTTCAAGTTCAATAACACTCGAAGTAATTATGAAAACTAATTTTGTTTAACATAAATATTTAATGCATATTTGTAAACCAAGGTAACAGAGCTGTGTATTTTGGGTATTTAATTTAAAAGCTTCACGCTCATATTTAATACATTATTAACATTTTGATTCATAATAGAGATGATCATAATTTTCATATTTAAATATTTTGGACAAGGGAGTCCAGAGGTAGGGTTAATTGAGTAAAAAGGTAAAAGTATATATACTGCTGTGATAAGGGGTTGTTTAAGGGTGTACTTTATAGTAAAGGTCGTTTAGAAATGAGAAATTACCATAGGCAGCAGAAAACTGCATTTATTTAGTAAAGAATTGAGAAATGGAGATAGTTTGTAAATAGTAAGCAGTCAACACCCTGTATATAAAGGATAAATAGTTTTAAGCGACGCAAATAAACATAGGAAAACGCATAGTTAGCGTAAGAATAAGGAAGACATGCATTAGGTAAATAGGAGATATTTAACACCATGTAGATAGAGTTTTAGTTAATTTAGGCAATGTAAATAATGATATCTTTCAGTGGAAGCACGCGTATTTTATATGTAAACATAATAAAGTGTAATTAAACACGCATTCAAAAGAGTTCCAAACAATTAGGTTAATACGGATATAAGAAATAGAGCTTCGAGAAGCATAGGGTAAATGCGTACAAGTAGTTAAGAACTTTGATAAAGAGAGGTGATTAAAAATTGCGTAAATAACAGGCAGATATAAAAATTAAAAGTCAAATTGCATCAGTTGTTTATGGAAAAGCGATTAGATTCGTCAAAACACCGCATGTTAGATAACGAAGCACCTGCGAGCAGGCCACAATTATGGGAAAGCATAGAAAATTACATCAGAAACTACTTTAAATGCAAAGATTTGATTGGTTAAAATGAGCGACGAGTTTGTAGACCATACCCACTGACGGAGTAGGAGGTGAATGATATATTAACAGGCACAGTGATAACGAAGTCAGTTTTCAACTCACAAAGGCCGAGGTGCGCCACTCTGAAATAAAGTGAGATACGTACTAATTTAAAGTGAAAAGTTGTATTAGTGCGACTAAGATAAAGGTTGCGATTGCCGATTAAACGTAAGTAGATTTTAGGGAATTTATTTAAACTAAAACATAACAATAATAAGGCTTCTGAGTCCGGGGAGAAAAATACAATTTCTAAGTCCGGGGAGAATAATGCAATTCCGAGTCAGGGAAAAATAAATGATAAGAATTCCAAGTTCCGAGTCCTGGGAGAATAATAATACAAATTCGAGTTTGGGGAGGATGATAATCCAATTCTAAGTTTGGGGAAATTGATAAGAAGTAATAAGTCTGAATGAGATGACAATAAATTGGGGTGCATAAGTATAAGTTAATAATGGTAGTCCAGAGGGTGATGGCAATAATTTAAATGCAATGGTTCAAGCGTGTGGATAGACAATATTTCAAATGGGCATGTAATAATCCTGAATTGGGGAAAAATAAATTTTATTCAAATGGATGGCTTAATGCATGAGAAATACTAGGTGATTATGGATGCGTCAATGCGAAGAAAATAGACCAAGTCAGATTTTTAGTTATAAGACATTTTTTTTCTATTTTTTTTATTTGAATATTGAATTTGCTTAATATAAATGAATGTGAAAAAGTCAAAAAAAAGAAGACTTGTATACGTATAAAGTGCGTAATAGGATAAGAGGTTTTGAACGTTCCACACTTCTTTTTTTTATAAAAATAATAGGTGTTTTTTGTGACTTTGGGTTTGATTAAAAAGTATATGATTTTTGATAAATGAGATTTACAACATTAATTAATTGAAAAGTGTATTTTAAATAATTTACAAAAACTGTACATAATATTTGTTTCATTATATAGAATAGAATTAACTGAATTTTATAATTCCAAATAAATGCTAGTCGAGGTCATAAGATAAAGTTAATGGGAGTAATTTGATAACATAAACAATCAAGGAGGAGCTATAAGTTGAATACGAAATTGATAACGAGTAAGGCGGTAACGTATCAAATTTTGTTATTGGTCGACAAGGTTGGTTCAAGATAAAATCCAGTTTAGTTCCTGGAGGGAGTTTATAGCAATATTAATAAGACAGCCCAACGTCGGAGAACGATAATTTCAATTCTTGTTTATACATAGCAATATATATATATATATATATATATATATATATATATATATTAGATAGTTAATAGACTTTTATGCAAAGCCCAAATCATCATTTCAAATCGAGCTAGTAATTGAAAGATGGAAAATATAAGGTCTTGGACAGGACTTGAACCTGTATCCTGGTTTTGCCGGAACCATGGGTTTACCAATTACGCCACCCAATTGTCGTCATCGGTCTCGGTGGCGTAATTGGTAAACGCATGGTTCCGGCAAAACCAGGATAAAAGTCTAAGTTATTATTTCATCATATTCACTATATATATATATATATATATATATATATATATATATATATATATATATCCCTTTATAAAGATAAAGTTTTTAGCTGCGACTTGATAAAAAAACACTAAATAGCGCTTTTAAGAAGTTTAATATCTAAATTTCCTTTTATAATAATGCTTAAATTATTGGTATTAATAGCTACTTCTTTTCGTTATGGCACAAGGTAGCAAGAGTGCATTTCTTGCGTCCTTGTTATTATATTAACACTATTTCTTTACAGATCCCGTGTTTGCAGTAAAAGCGATTCTTTTCCTTGAAGATTTCCAAGTTCTACCTTAGGGCAAACCCCTGTTTTAAAAATTCAAGGACTTTGTGGCGCCTGTTTTGCACTCCTATTTTGTATTTGAGAGTCAGTGAAGTAGATAATGTTTTTGTTGTTAAACCCACGACCACTCCTCATAAGCTCTACCCGAGAAATAGACCCCTAGCTTAGTCGGAAGACTGTCGATTTCCTTACATTATAAAGGGGATCAAAATAACTGGCTAATGTAAAAAAAATTAATTTGAGTTAGTTTTACATATAACCAGTGAAATTGTAACAACACATTAAAAAAATCTATATGAAATATTGTTGTACAATTCATTTATTAAATAAAAATAGGAATATTATTGTTGAAATTTCTAAAAACTTTAGAAAGATACTAATATAAAACAATAAAAACAACTTGGTTACTAGTTTATTCAGAAAGAAAATAGGAGCTACTGGGCCTAATTTGAACTCAAATTAGTGGAAGGTGTTGTTTAAAACCTTACCTTGCAGGCTTCTTGTATCAGCAGGCAAAGTTAAAGTGGTGACACGAAAGGTTTAGGAACTTGAATTAAAAAGTACATCCAATAGGTATACATTAAAATCAAAACTCCCAACAAATGTCTAGTTAAAAAGTCATTCTTCCTTTTAGTAATATTGCAGCAGCAAATGTCCCATTTTAAGTTAATTTTCACTTTATTTGTGATTTTTTTCTTCGCCATCCTGACTACTTAGGTAATATTATGTATGGAGTTAAAATCGAAATATTAGTTTCCATTGTGTACGTTTTGTTGCTCTGTGATTGTTTAGTTGTTATTGTACATATTGTTTCGTAATTTTACATTTTGAAATGCCCTACACTGCTCGAGAATATGCAGAAATGCATTTTGTGAACGGGCTTTGCAATAGCAATGCTCTGCAAGCTGTGAGAGAGTTCAGGATAGGTTATCCTAATCGGGCTAACTTACCCGATTATAGGATGTTGGAGTACATCAGGCTTATCTTGAAGGCGAAAGACCTGGTGTTTTAGGACCAAAGGGAGGAAGACCTAGAGTTGAGGGTTGAGAAGAAGTCAGCAATGGCGTTGAATGCTCCTACAACCAGTGTCAGAAACATTGCCAGGGAGACTAATTGTTACATTGTTACAACGCGATACGTACAAGGAGTGGTGGACACTTAGGAAAAACAAAGGCGGCCACGATACCATTCTACATGCAATTATCGTATCTGAAAGACTGGGGCAATAGTGTTGCATAATGCAGGGAAGTTTACCTTTCTCGATCGTTTATCTGTATCTATAACGCACTGTTGATTCTTATATGTCGTAGGTAAATAAACAACGAACTTCGCTACAAGAAATGGACTAGATATACGTCAATCTAACCAACTACCTGTAGAACCAAGGAAAGAGGAACAACATCATTGGTACTTCAGGGGGGTAAACTCCGCAATCAAGGATTCATTAATTGGCTTCTTCAGAATTTAATTATTTAGAAGGACTAAAGATGAGCTTAATTCTAGTATATTTAAATTTTGCTCATGTTGTAATTAATTTAAATAATACTGATTGCAAATTCATGTGAAAGCGATTATTCCATGTTACGTTTATTTTCAACATAATTAATAATAAACACGCTCTCGAATAAATTCCTCAACTCAAATCCCTTTTGCTTTTACAACAAAAATTCATTCGATAAATTAAATAGTCCATGCCTTGTTTTAGGTATACCATAATCTTTTAATTTCTTCGACAACATCCTGTTTACAAGTACGCTTGCTACAAATTTTCATTTTGAACTTATTTATTTCGAAACGACAAATTTAGGCGACAATTAAATAGTTATATCCTGTTTCTAGGTACCCGTTATCTTGGTATACCTTACGACCGCCGTATAATGGTTATCTCTATTGTTCCAATGTAACGACTTGTTGAAATAAGGTCGCGCACTATACGCTGTAAGCCGGGTTTTCCAGTTTTACCGCGCTTCGATAAGCTAGGATTTGCAGTTCGACTCCGTGTTGTTTGAACCATTGTTGAATTTGATTCTACAGTTTGTACGTCGAAATATTTTCTACATTTATTTGTCACCGTATTTCAAAAGCGATGTACGTTTTTCTGTTCGACAACTAGGAGGTGTCTTGCGTGTATTCGGTGAGTTTCCCGCGCGTACCCATTCTAATCAGATTCTCTTTTTAGATTTTTTTAGCTGGAGACCAAATGGGTTCTTTCTTTGTGTAGGCTCACCTGTTCCTTGCCGTGGACCAGCTGCCTTATGTCTTTGGATCGCTGCTGTAATTACGATGGCAGAGTGAATGAACCCTGACGACCATGGCGTTGCTGTGCTGATTCACCCCCGGCGGATGTCAAGATACGCATCCCGACGCATGGAGGTATGTGACTCGTTTTCTTTTAGGTACATCGAGGATCCTTGTTTATCAGAGGTTGATGTTGTGAAACCAGTTCACCATCCATGTTTAGAAGCTAGCTTCGTTAGTGCTTCTGGTTATCTTTCTTTAATTCTTACTACACCTTGGTCTACATTTAATACTTTAATTTAACCCACTTGCTATGGAGAAAATCTACCTTTAATACTTTAATTTAACACACTCGCTATTGAGAAAATCTAAGCATTACTTTTTTTCAACGAGTTTTATTGCAGGTTAGCTACGAAATGCATACTTTGTTCTTTAAATTACAGCGTAAATTTAATGCTTTTCTTTGTACCTGTGAATCAAGAAATTTTAATTAATTTTCATTGTTAATAGATAGTCGTGGGCGACCTGTTTTTTTTTTGTTTCTTTTTGGTATGTAGGCGAATCCCCCCACTCTCTGCGGTTGTAGTTAGCCTGGTATTTACTTTTCTACCGGCTACGTCTAGGTACGTAGCAGCCATCTGTACGACACGCGGTGAACTATAGTGGCGTCGCCGTGGATCAATGTAGTAAGCGTAAGACTACGGATCCCAAGGTTCCGGGTTCAAATCCCGACACGGCCGACTGCCTGAAAAATGGCAGGTGAGCATTTTCCACAAAAATTACGCCCTCGTTCGGATGAGAGGTTAAATGGAGGTCCCGTGTGTGGGTGTTGTCATGCACTTTAAAGCTCGGTTCCCCTTCTATTGTTTTCTAATTATTCGCCCTATTTTACCGAGATTCAGTGGTATGTGAAGAGCAAGGCGGCTCCGTGGCATAGTGCTATGTGTGTGACTACTATGCCCAAGGTCCCAGTTTCGAATCCTGACACGGTCCGCTTGAAAAATGTTAGGCGACCATTTTTCACAAAAATACACCCTCGTTCGGATGAGAGGTAAAATGGAGGTCCCGTGTGTGAGTGTTGTCACGCACGTTAAAGATCCCTACCTTGCCTGGAACGGCAAGGGTTCGGCAAAATTCTAAATTTCCAGGCAACAAAAAACTCGCCTCCTGGCCAATGTAGTACCTACGGGTGGAGCATTGGAAATGTAAATGAACGGTGAACTATAGTACCTTTTACCTGTCTAATTGACAAGTAACAATGGTCTGGGTGATTTTAATGAATTCACCACCTTAAATAAAGACGCTTTTAACAAGTGAGTGGTTTAATTCCCAAAGAAGATTAAGAAAAATATAAAACAAATCGCAACAAACATACAAGGAGTATTCACCTTAAATGTTGTTACAATCAATTTATAATAAAAAACGTAAATATTTTGTTTCCGTAGTTTGATCAATGTCGAGAATATCGCAAGACAATCAAAATTTGTCACTTAGAAATGAATATTCTCAAATAAAAATAAAAGCAGACAAAGAAAGCCCTTCACACGTACTCCGATGTTAATAAAACAGCAATTTTTTTCAGCATCATTATTTTTTATATTCTAATGATTTTCTGCACAAGCAAATCCTAAAACTAGCTTAAAGATATATGTTAGAAACTACAGATATAAAACTGTACAAAAGAAAATACATCTAAATAAACTTACATTTCTATTTCGAGATGACTTAAAAAGCACAACTCCATTTAAAGCACAATCACTGCTGGGATCAAAAACATCCAGTACGTGCCTGGAAATTTCCCGTAAATAATACAATGGCATTGTTAAAGCAAAATAAGCAACCAAAATACACGCTCGCAAGTGATTCTAAGTTTCGTCAAATACTGAATTGTTAAATGCAGCAAAATGCGACAACTGTTTCATCAAGATAAAATATTGCTTCCAAGTTATTTGAACACGCGATGTGTACACAATGCACTATAATACCTTAGAAACTAACTTGATTACAAGGAAAATTATTAGCGGAACTGTTCAAGAAACTACGTTTGCAAGAAGGCGTGTGCATCACGGAAGAAACAGCAATTTAGACACAGTAGCTGTCCTTTAAATTTACCTCAAACAATATGAGCTATAAGATATTTCAAAACAGTTTAGACGCAAGCATAGAATATGTAAATTATTTTGGAAGATGTAGATTTTAAATAAAAGGACGAACATTCATAAGGACACTCGTTTCTCGACTAAAGCCTGAATAATAAATGTAGACACATAGCCTAGTAAAATGACACGAAATTTGTCGATTTGGAGGAAATAATACGACTGGGCTGAAACTTTGTAAACAGGCTTGTTTTAAGGTACTATTCAACATGTTAAAAGTCCCCACGTGTAGACGCTACGTTACGGGCAGAGGAGGGTCTAAAAGGTCCAAAAAAATTATCTTTTCGCAAATAACTCGGAAAATATCAACTTTACCAAAATTTATGTAGATATCAAAATTGTAGCTTATAAAATTTCGCACAATTTCATTTGTTATTTAAGTTCTTACGACCAAATGGAGCAGAGATATAATTTTTGTAAACACTGGTAGTTTTGCAACGCAACGAAATCGCGTACGCGCGTCGTGCATTTTTCGCTAATATCTCGAAAATGGACTCTTGAATAGAGAAATGTTTTAAATAAAAGTTGTAAGGAAATCGAATTACGAACAATCTCGTTTTTTATTCACTTCTGTACGGCCCAAATTCGCCGAGTAATTAATTAAAAGACAATTTTTGTTATGTTGATAGTGGATGTTTTACATGTTATAATCAGCATTAATTCTTAAAGTATAGGTCGTACATATATAGTCTAAAATGAACTCTCAAATTGAAAAATGTTCGAAATAAAAGTTTTATGGAATGTAATTACGAAATTAGTTGTTAGTCTTCTTCTTCATTTGCACTATTTGAAAAGTTTTCATCCGATTCAGAATCGCTCATTTCGTCAGATACAAACATATTTAGGCAGTCGTTCTGATTGCAATTAGTACAGAGGTCAGAACATCTTAATCCTGCCTTTTTGCAGCCACATGACCAGGTGCAATTCGATTTGCATTTACATGCTATTAATTTAAGAAGCTCCTTGGATGAAGGAGGAACAGTTGTGAGAACAGGCTGAAGGCACCCATCAATTATTTTCCAGTCCCATGATTGCGGATCTTCACTCTCGCCTAGCCACGTTTGAACTTGATGGTAAGTTCTAAACGAGTACTGTGCAGCAGCATTTGACGTTGGCGTCAGTGCAGGAAAATGCAATGTCTTCTTAGTCGCTGATTTTCTGTATGCATCGTATCGAATCGTATCGTATTCTATGACGTTTAATTACGAAATTTATTCATACAAATTAATAGACAACATTATTAACAATTTATATTTAATATTTAATTCAAAGAAACTTTTTCCTCAGTGCCTTTTTTACAACATAACCTACATGAACAATAGTAAAAATGAAATACTAACATTTTTTTAACCAATTGCTATCGTATTGCGTCGGACCGTTCTCAATTTTTAGTACCTACGTACAGTACTATCGGTCCTAAAAATATCGGCCTAGTACCAAACGATTCAGAAAGGCCTTACATGTGATTTTCCAATGCTCCACCCGAAAATACTACATTGGTCAAGAAGCGAGTTTTTTTTTACCTGAAAAATTTGGAAATTTGCCGAACCCTTGCTGATCCAAGCAAGGTAGGGATCTTTAACGTGAGTGACAACACTCACACACGTGATCTCCATTTTACCTCTCATCCGAACGAGGGTGTATTTTTGTGAAAAATGCTCGCCTAACATTTTTCAAGAGAACCGCGTCGAGATTCAAACCCGGGACCTTGGGCGGATTCAGAAAGACCCCAAGAATAACTTGTGACACTTCAAGAAGTACAGAAAAATGGTTAAGGACACGTTTTTTCATTATTTCAGGCGACTCATAGTGATGATCTGCTATATACGTAAATTTACCTGTTTTTTGAAACGCCAGTTTCCCATCACGATGCATTCAAAATTACATGCCACAAACTCTATTTTATGGGAAATTTTATCAGCTTTAATTTCGGTCTCTTGAAATTTTTTCGTAAAGTTAATAAAAACGAAGATATTTACAAAAAAAGAATGCTAATGCAATTTTTCCATAATTTATCAAAAATACAGCAATTTTCATAAACTTCTTTTAAATAAAACATACTTTGGGAAGGTCCTATAGTACTACAGCACATTCATATACAGAGTGCTCTATTTCTTACACGTTGTATGGGTAACTCTGTTATTTGTGACATTAAAGAAAAGGTTAAATAGGGAAAGTAGTGCAGTTTTTAATACCGAGTTCAGCCTTGAAGAGATAATTAACATACAGGGTGTAGCAAAAGCGTTATACCAAAATAACGAAATTTTGATCTTTTCTGTTTTGCTTCATGGTTCATTTATTACGATAGATACAGTAAAACGTTGTAGATGTTTTTTACATTATTTTAAAAGGAGAATAAGATAAACTTATTTGTTTTTACATGGCTTTGGTCATGTTCGAGTAAATAAGTGAGGTTATGTTTTTTTAAATGGAAACCATGATTGGCGGTAGTTCTGATAGAAAGGCATTTTTTTCTCTTTTCAGTGATGTAATACAATGCACATGTTCAACATAAAAATTTTTGAAAAAATTTCGTTTTTATGAAATACAAAACTTTGTATAAAATAATATGTGAATATTTGAGCTGATTTTAAGAATCAAGTTGCCATATGACACATAACAATAGATTTCACTTGTTTGAATAACAGAAATTAGATAGTACTGTTATTTTGTGTTTATACGTACATTATTTTCTTCTAATAGTTAGAATGTCCTATACAAATGAAGAAAAAAATGACATGCTCTTTTGCTACTATTCTTCGAATCGTAACTCACGTGCAGCAGCGGATTTGTACTTTGAAAGATACATGGAATCCAGAGATCAACATCAATTTGGTATTAATTGTTGGTGTGGAATATTTTGTGGAAAAATTATTGGACCTTTTTTTTATAACGACAATTTGACCGTTGCAAATTACTTAAATTTCCTAAAACACCAACTGGACGAATATTTGGATGAATTACCTCTTAACATTCATTACAGACTCAAGTATTTCCAACACGATAGTGCCCCTGCACACAGTGGTACATCAGTGAAGCAATATTTAACTGATCGTTTTGAGCACGTGATTGGTAACAAAATGGAAATTGATTGGCCTGCTCGTTCACCACAACTTACGCCATTAGATTTTTATTTGTGGGGCGATTTAAAAAATAAAGTGTATTCTACTACTCCTCAAACGCTTGAGGATTTAATAGCTAAAATCCAAACAGCAATTGCAAGCATGGAAGCACGCACAATAGAAAAAGCACTTCGTAATGTTAAAAAACGATGTGAGCTGTGCCTTCAACAAAATAGTGGACACTTTGAACACCTTATGAAGCGATATTATATTTAAAGTTTTTAACATAATTTGTTTTTGATATTTTTGTTACGTCATGCATAAGTATTTTATTATTTAATAGCAAGTTTCGTATTTCATAATAACAAAATTTTTTCAAAAATTTTTATGTTGAACATGTGCACTGTAGTACATCACTGAAAAGAGAAAAAAATGCCTTTCTATCAGAACTACCGCCAATTATGGTTTCCATTTAAAAAAACATAACCTCACTTATTTACTCGAACATGACCAAAGCCATGTAAAAACAAATAAGTTTATCCTTATTCTCCTTTTAAAATAATGTAAAAAACATCTACAACGTTTTACTGTATCTATCATAATAAATGAACCACGAAGCAAAACAGAAAAGATCTAAATTTCGTTATTTTGGTATAACGCTTTTGCTACACCTTGTATGTTAATTATCTCTTCATGGCTGAACTCGGTATTAAAAACTGCACTACTTTCCCCATTTAATCTTTTCTTTAATGTCACAAATAACAGAGTTACCCATACAACGTGGAAGAAATAGGGCACCCTGTATATATATATATATATATATATATATATATATGAAGTAATGAAAACAAGATAAAATAAATTTTTGAAAAATTATTATCTACATATTTTTGAACTAAAATGTTAATTTAACAAAAATTGATTTTTAAAAATATTTAAAGGCCTGTAACTCGTCAACGTTTCAATGAAAAAACTCTACGACGTCTCAATTCAAAGATAATTAAAATATCTTCAAGAAAACTACATAACATTACTGCCTTCAACCAATCAGAAAAAGTTATTTTCCAAAATGCACTCAAAAATGACATTTTTTCATGTTTTTTGCTCTTAACTTCAAGCTATCTTTACCAAAATGGATTCATGCATACATCAGCATGTTCAAAATTTTATTCTCTTCTACTTTCATTATACATACTATATGTGTACGACCTATACTTTCACAGTTAATACTGATTTTTACATGCAAAACATCCACTATCAACATAAAAAAGTCTATTAATTAATAACTTGGCGAATTTGGGCCGTACAGAAATGAACAAAAACAAAATTGTTCGTAATTAAGATTCTCTACAACTTTTATTTAAAACATTTCTCGATTCGAGAGTCCATTTTCGAGATATTAGTGAAATATGTGCGACACGCGTACGTGTTTTCCTTGCGTCGCAAAACTACCTATGTTTAAAAAAATTATATCTCTGCTCCATTTGGTCGTACAGACTTGAATAAAAAACGAAATTGTGCGGAATTTTGTAAGCTACAATTTTAATATTAACATAAATTTCCGTAAAGTTGATATTTGCCGAGTTATTTGCAAAAACTAATCTTTTGAACCTTTTGGACCCTCTCATGCCCGCAACGTAGCGTCTAGACGTGAGGACTTTTAATATGTTAAATAGTACCCCAAAACAAGCCTGTATACAAAGTTTCAACCCAGTCGGTATTATTTCCTCCAAATTTTGTCATTTTACTGGGTTAACATCAGGGAATTTCCAAATATTGAGCTCCGTATAGATTTACATTGGCAAATGTGGTTCACTTCTTATGAAAATTTTATATATACTTTTCGTGCGAAAGAACGTGTGCAAGCGATAGACGCTATCCAAGGTCCCGGGTTCGATTTCCAACACGGACCGTTTGAAAAATGTAAGGCGAGCATTTTTCACAAAATACGCCCTCGTTCGGATGAGAGCTAAAATGTAGGTCCCGTGTAGTGTTATCGCACACGTTAAAAAATCCTACTTTGTTTGAATTAGCAAAGATTTGGCAAAATTCAAAATTTTCAGGTAAAAAACTCGCTTCCTGGTCAACGCGATACCGTAGGGTGGAGCATTGGAAAATCAAATGTAGGGGTAAACGCTAGCAAAAACCATTCTACCGCAACTGTGCATTAAATTTTCCACTTCAAAATTCTTAAGCGTAATTTTCTAGAGCAAGCTACTTTTTCCACGAATGCAGATCTGCAAAATACTTATGGTTTTTCTAACACACAATTTGCTCATTCAGAACAAGTTTAGGTTTTCATTTAATTATTGAGAACACAAGTGCTTCCATGTGCACGTAGTTTACAATTATTTAAAACGAGTGGTGCAGACGTGCAAAAATAATAAAAAAAGATTTTTTTTGCACGTCTATAGCACTCATTTTAAATAATTACTGAGAGTTTATCAAGATTAACATATGTTTATATCTTATTGCAGATACTTTTTGGGCTTAAAAATGTTGTCTGCTAACAAATATAATCTTAATTTTAAGTATAGAAAAAAATTTGTGAAAGTATTGATGTTATGTTTATTGCATTACGGCATTGCTTACATAGCGTCTTAAACAAAGCTAACTTAAAAAGATTACAATTGCAACATATCTGATACAAATTTGTATTTCATTTGTGGAAATCATCGTATTTCTCAATATATTTTATAACTGCAATAGTTATATATAGTTATATCAGCTTTATCCATTACTAGTTTTACATCAAATGATTAACAAGCAAAATTCTAAACATTTATTAGATACACTATATACTCTGATTGTCATACATGATTCTCCCAATGCCACCCTATACAACAGCATCATTCTAATGCAGTTAATATAGTTAAATCATTTGTTTCAACCGAATTTGTCTGGGTCGTCACATACTATTCCAAAAAGAAAATTATTAAGATGTCAATTAGGAACGTATTTCATCTATACATAATTAGTTTTTGTATTTGAAGCATTTTTTTTAAAGTAAAATACCCAAATGCTAGACGATTATAGTTTTTAAATTTACGAATTCTCCTATATAAATACTTATATTAAGTATTATAAAAATTCTCAAAAGAAAGTTGTTTGCAATTCAAGCCACATGGTTGTTTTCGTATATCGTTTATTTGAAGATTTTATCTTACAAAAATAAATTTAATTGTGTAAAAATACTATTCGAAGGTTAAATTGTCACGCAACAACGTCCGAATTCCCGGTTTAATCTCCGTATACAGGTGGAGTGTTGTCCCGAACCCCTTTCGTAATTGGTCGATCCAAGAGAAAATATTAATAATAACGAGTCGCCTTCAGACTTTTAAGCAGTCAAGATGTGAAAGCACTCTCGAAGGTTGATTTAAAGCTTGAGATGAAAAGTGAATCCCAGTCTTTGTGTGATGTGTTTACTGAACAGACAAAAACAGTTATTCGTATTTTTAGCTTACACGTACAATTATTCATTTTTGTAATCCGTTTAAGCGCAATTATTCTACTGTTAAACGGTTCTACTATTAAACTATTATACCATAAAATTATTGTATTGTTAAAGTACCAAACATTTCAAATAATGAATTTCAATTTGGGAGAAACTACTTTAACCAAGAACATAAACTAAAGCTATTTGCACCTATCTATTAACATAAATTATCAACACAGTCAAATTATACTTGTTGAAAATACTCCGAATAAACAGATGTAATCAGGACGCCCGATAAGGATAGCAATGTCTTCACCTGTATTCAAACAAAGGACAAGTTATTAGGTCTTCGTAAATTGGTTTGTAGTATTTCTGATAATCAAGTCGCTATGCGGTGAGTTATTATGCGCAAGCTGCATTACTCGTAAATTTATTATTTGGTTATTACATCTAAAGACGGCTAATAAAAAATTGAAGTTCATCATGATTCAAAATTAGATTTACATAATTTTTGTCAAACGAGTGTTATTAATGTTCCTTAAATCTACTAATGGAGTTATACATGTTTTTTGTTGTTCGAAGAATTATCTATAACTCCTGTTTAATAAAATCTTTTGAAACGTTATTAAAATAATTCAAGTATATTTATATAACATTTGAATCGTTAACAAATCTATATTTGTTTGTTGATAATATAGATTTTTGTAAAGCGTTTAACATCTGCAAAAATTGTTAAATTAATCGCTTAACTTTAATGTATGATACAAACGTATTATTTGAAAGCACATTTCATTACTTAATCATTAAAGACAACTGGCTGCTTTTTGTAAATAATTCAAATTCATAACAAGAGTGATATTTTTTGATAAATAGAAGCAATTAGTTATTTAGGCAAGTTTTATTTCAGATTGATTCACTTGTTGCTAAAAAGGCATACAGAATGAAATCCTTTTGAGAATTAGTTTAAGCTACTAGTTAATAAAATATTACAGGTATAAGATATAAGGTATAAATATTTCTTTTAAAATAGGTATTTTTACATTGAAACGTAAATTGCTGTGTCACATTGAAGCATGTATAATTTGTCCACTATTTATTTGCAGTGAATCATAAGTATATTACACCAAGCGCGCTTCATTGGTTATTAATGTTCCATATCATACATAATGGAACGCTTCATTTTAATAGTTCTTCTATTGTAGAATATCTGTGTAATATAAACTTATTTCCTTGAAAATCTCTAGGAATTTTGTAGCGCAGGTACTTTCTAATCTCTAACGGCGAGTCCTTGGAGGTCGTCAACATTCGTTTAGTTAGTCGCAGCCACGCTATCAAGCCCTCAAAATGTTTTCGAAATTAGAGGCCTGTGTCTGCGATTTGTGTTTGAATGTTTCAAGTCATGGGGGATTTGAATAATGCTCAATAACTTCTATTAACGCGCAAAGCAAAGAAAAAACAAGCAAGAACGTAAAGCAAGAAAGAATGCAAGAATAATTTTACTTGATAAGTTGTGTTATTATACAAGATTTTGAAATTACGAACATGTGGTAGTATTTGCTGTTGTCCAAAGAATTTGTTGCAGCTACTTAAGTTTGGAATGGCTAATGGTGTTGTTTGCAACTGATGAAATTTCTAATGGAATGTGTCAACGGAAATCGGATGCACTTTGGTTCGTTATTATATTTAACTTTGAATTTTTGCATGTCCTTAAAATATCGTTAGTGTTTGTTAAACAGATGGTCATGAAAGCACGTCATTTGCTATCGCGTTTATGATCTGTTTCACTTTCGATCATTTATAAACCGGTATGTTACAAATCGTAGTTGCATTTTTGTTTGGTTAGGTTTACACTTACTGGCTTTGTTTACATTCAAACTTCAGATAAATTTGAAATACTTACCGCTAGAGAGGATAACCTCATCGCAGCTTTTAGAAATTTAGTATAACGATTTAAATTCATTGAGTAATAAATGCAAAGTGGTTGCATTTGTGTTCATACAAAATCAGATCTTCAATATAGAAAGTGCTTAATAAGAAATAGCAGTGAACAAAAATTTACTCTTTTTTTTTTGGTATACAGTGAAGTTTATCTTACTACCTTGCAAATTTAAGTACAAGCTGAGTGCTTATAATGAACCTGTAATATATCAGATAAGATCTGCCCGGGATAGAGACGATATTTCAATGCATTGTAATTACAAATTTTTACTAAGTTCAAATATCTAAAAGGTGTAAATAGATTTATGTTTAGAGAGCCGTCTTTTGCTTTAAAAAGACATAATTTTGATTTCGTTATAAATATCATTGTTGTTATTTTACATGTTAAAAACAATGACTATTGAAAAGAAAGTTTTTGCTACATCATACAATTAGTTAAAACATTTAGACTTTTATTTTGGTCAAATGCAATCAAATCTAATAATATAAAAGTACAACTTCTGATTAACAATTTTTGTGCGAAAAACCAATAACTACTTGGTTATATATTATCATTTATTTTATAGGACACAAACTGTGTTCTATAAATTTTTGTTGTTTAACCTATGTAATTTATTTCAGGAGCTGTGTCTTATTTTTATAAGACAGGTTTTTGTTAACGAAGGCGATCTTTTTATTTTTGGGTTTCTATGTCCGCCCTTAGAATATTGCTTTGCCCTTAACTTGTTTATCTTAAGACTTGGTGGCGCCTATTTAAATTTGTTTAGAAACAAAAATCAACCCCCCTTCCCCGATTTCCCAGGAATAGACCCCCAGCTATGTCGAAAGATGTCCCTTTCTTCGATTATTTGCGAAGGAAGTGGAAGGCCTTTAGAGAGCTGGTTCGAATTATTAGAATCGTTTCTCACGTGACCAACGTGCTAGAGCAAAAAAACAGTTGCAACATGTACTGTTTATGTGTTACGTTTTATTTCAGGAATTGTGTCTAGAGATACTGTTAAGGTCGAGCTTTATTGCTGTCCAAATGCCACTTAATCCCCAAGGTTCATGGCTGCTTTTTGTAAATAATTCAAATACATAACAAGAGTGATATTTTTTTATAAATAAACGCATTAAGTTATATAGGCAAGTTTTATTTCAGATTGATTCACTTGTTGCTAAGAAGGCATACAGAATGAAATCCTTTTGAGAATTAGTTTAAGCTACTTCTTAATAAATTATTACACGTATAAGGTATAAGATATAAATATTTCTTTTAAAATTGGTATTTTTGCATTGAAACGCAAATTGCTGCGTCACATGTACGGTTTATGTATTACGTTTTATTTCAAGAATTGTGTCTAGAGATACTGTTAAGGTCGAGCTTTATTGCTATCCAAAACGCCAATTATTCCCTAAGGTTCATAAGCTTTCCTTAGCGGTGTAGCCTCGTTAGTAATTCTTATTTAGGTTTAGTGGAATCTGAATATAATCCCATCAACCTCACCACTAAAGTTCGAGTTTCAGAGTTAGACCGGACGTCTCGCAAGACCACTTTTTATAAATGGATGACGCAAATCTCTCGTTAGATCTTTGCAAGAGTTCTATTTTATTGGGCTGATTATCTAGGCTATCTAGAATATTTACAATCCAGAAAAATAATGTAAACGAAACGTTTACACAAGTTATAAAAAATAATAACGTATTTTTCTTTCACATATTGTAAGCTAGAAAGTTTAAGAGTAAGGTGACCAGACGTCCCGCTTTTGGCGGGACAGTCCCGATTTTTCACAATTTGTTCTGCGCCCCGCGACGTTTTTCAAAAGTCCCAATTTTTAGAATTAAGAAAAATCCAAATTAAGTGTTGAAACTTGGAAAGCTATTTTATGTGTCAAATATAATTTGACAAATTCTTGTGAAGATTTTTACAATATTTAAAAAAATGACAACAAACTACTGAAACAAATTCACTCAAATAAAAAATATGTCAAGGAATAAAATATTATACATTTTTTTATATTTATAAATTATACTTATGTTAAAAAAATATTACGATATTATTTTTATTCTGTATGAAAATTATTGTTGATCCCCCCTCCTTCAGAGTTCCCGCTTTGCCCATCTAAAAATCTGGTCACCTTAGTTAAGAGTTAAAAGTAGCTCAAAGCAAATTTTCACCTTTCTAAGGTAAAAATATTTATACCATTTAATAAAGACATAATAATAATAATAATTGGTACTGTCAATGTACCATCAAGTTTTTTCAGTTGTCTCACCATCCCCTGTGAATTCTCTATCATCGAATATGCAGGTATGCTGTTTGTTTAAGGATATTATTGCGACGGAAATTCACTAGCCGTTACGCCGGATAGAACAGTAAACCTGTTGCCGTGACCGATCATTGCAAGTCTTGCAACGCATTGAAAACGATTCAATAAGTTCCAAACAAATAACAGCCACAACGGGCCAAAATATGGAGCGTTTTAGCAACTTTGCATGAACATGGATTACGTCTGTACTACTACCAGAAAGTACACATTCTGCTTCCTGTCGAGTACATTCCAAGAACTCGCTTCTGTGAATAGCTGAACACAAATCTAAACAAAATATCAAATATTTTGTTCTGCCATGAAGCTATTTTCACACGTCATTGCGTAAACAATTTACGGAACGAACAAGTATGGAATGACAAAAACCCGCATGCAGTGAACTGAAGCATATTTTCAGTATCATTCTTCTGTCAAGATGGCTAATCGAAAACGTTTTGATTGCATCTCACATTTTTGACGGAAATCTGAAAATCGAGGACTGCAGAGTATTTTAGAGACGGACCTGTCAACATTATTAGATATATGTGCTAGTTCGTACTCACCAACGTATGATTTTCATGCAGGTCTGGGCTCCTGTCCATTTTGGACGTACCGTTATAGATTTTTAAATCGAAGCTGTAACTACCGCTGGATTGGAAAAAATGGATCGATGCATTGACTTGCTCGTTCGCCGGATTTAACACCAATGGATTTTTTGTCTGCGGTTATTTTAAATCTATTATGTATGGGGCAGATAAGCCACTCATAAGAAATGAATTAGTCGACGGAATCCCACAACGCGTTTCAACTTCTTCGCGATAATACGCAGAACTATGTTTGGGATCGAGAGTTGCGAAGGCGGCTAACAAGTTGCATGTATAGGAGGATGGCGAGTACATGAAACATCTTTAATTTTACTTACAATGTGTAGTTAATTAAAACTACCGGGTCGCTAAGTTTAGGTACGATATATCAGAAACGGTTCAAAATTTGGCAAAATTAAAGACTCAAATTCAGCAAGAATCCTTATACGAATTTTTGAAACAATCTCAGCAACCACCCCATATATATAGTTAAGCGTGAACGATATCTACTCTATCGGTAGCGTATTTATATGTTCTTTTGCTTACAGAAGTATTACACTTCAGGGTGACGAATAGAAAATAATTACTGAAGTTCCGAGAGGTTGTAAAATTAAACACCAAAGCCGATTATTACATGCATAGTAGAATCGACGTTTCAAATTTTGACCCCTAAACAGCAAATTAATTCCTGTTTACGTATTTAACGTTTTGTTGTATTTTCAAACAACAATTAAAAAATGTATACACAAGATCAGAAAAGGTTTTTGTTAAACGAACATTTTCGTAAAGATCATTGTTTGAAAATAGCACTTCAAAAATTTTACTTACCAAACTCACGGTGTTTCCAGCTTTCTTTAAGGCATCAACAGCAATAGCGTGTGGAACATTAACGACATGAGTTTCGTTAACTTGAAGAATGGCGTCGTTAACTTTGAGCCTGCCATCCGTTGATGCTGCACCTCCAGGAATAAGTTTAGTAATGTAGATGGCAATGTCATCGCCGATGTGAGGATTATCTGTACCACCAGCTATACTAAAACCTAACCCCGCACCTCCTCTTTCTAGAATAATTTCCTCATATTCCCATTCATCATCACCGTTAATCTGAAAATAAATGAAGCATTAATTCAAACTTTATTAATATTTTACCTAAAATATTCTTTAGTTGCGACATTTTTATGGTAAGGCGAATTTCAATATCATGCGAGTTACTGTGTATGACTAAAGCATTTCAATTAATTAATAAAAACTCCATTAAAAACTTTCTAACCACAAATTATCTCGGTGTTTCGACTGTGGTCATCGTAAATAGCAAACTTTAAAGAAATTAATTATTAAAAAGTCCAGGATATTGTGCTCGCCACGAAGTCTCTAATGAGCTTTTCTAATTCACCAACGTTGTTTTCGTCGCCCATGGATATTGTACTCACTACGCAGGTTGTTGATGTCTGCATCACAAAGTGTACCCTTAATACTAAAAACAACCTCATTTTTGCTTTCTGTAAACTGAACAACATTTTTAATAATTAATTTTTAAGGTCTGTTACCGATGATGATAATCACTTGTGGTCAAGCGTGTATTTGGTATGAAATATTATGCGGTTAATGAGTTTTTATTATATTTAATTAGAATCGTGCCAGAAAGCTGGTATTTATTATTTAGTATCGACTTTCCGGTATTCGAAACTAAACAGGTAATCGTAATTTAACTTTCAGAATTAGTACAGCAAAGGCAGACATAAAACTTCTAAAGAACTGTAAAATCATGAATTTTTTTAATATTCCATAAATATTCAAGTAAGCGTAGTAATGCAATAATCAATTTTATCAAGGTTAAATGGTTGAATTTATAAATCAATTTTTATAGTAACTTTAGCAGTTTAGACTGAAACGTACAAATTGCACTTAGCGCCAACGAGCAATTTATTCGAGGTTTTCAGGAATGGAATAAATTTCAGGATAGCTTTTCGAGATTAACCATCATAAATTATTAAATATAATTGATGGTCAGAATACCAAGTTTACGAATCCTTAAAGAAAAATAGGAAGTCCTCAAAAACACGAAATTACTTCCACTTCATTAGAGACAATTCTGGTTTAATAATGGGTAAGAAACTAAGAAAGATTTTATGATTATTAAAGAATGTACGGAATGGTTTGGTTTGTAACACGTATAAATGCCACACTCTTTAATTTGCAGTATTTTTGGTCTACATTATCATAATCGATTACTTTATATATTTTAAGGTCTTATTATTAGTATTGTTTTCAAGCTATACTTACACGCAATGTGAGCTGTGTTATACTTATGCGCTAAAACGCATTTATTATAAACATCTATGCGTCGTTTTAAACATGTCTTTTTACGCCTGCGCATGTAACGAACGTTTTCCAGAAACAAATATTAATGAACATTGTGTGATCTTCTAAGACCTTGTGAAGATGCTTACGGCTTTTAGGAGAGCGTGCAATCTGGGAATTGCTATCTAAATTTAGTAACACGGGTCTTTTCGTAAGTGATCTCTTCGTTGACGGTTCCTAAGACGTTTGGTTTTAATTATTAATAATAATCTTATTTGCAGCGCTAATTTAGGAACACAATAAAACGATTAGTTAATGTTGGAACAGCTGTTGGTTGTAATGGCGTTTTAAATGCACGTGGAACATCAAGTGCGCGTCTGATTATTAAATAAAAGCCCAAAGATATTGGTTGCGAACATCATCCATCATACGGAATTTGAATTAATTTAATCTTTTAACATTGCTGTTTAGTAAAGTAGTTTCAACGTTTATTGTGTATCCTGATTAATAAGTAAGCAATGCTTTTTTGGCTGCTAATATCTTGCTTATGATCTGAATTGTTACAAATATGTTGGTGTAGGTTTAATACCTTACTTAGTTGAAGTAAATAGTAAATCTAAGTACAACACTAAATTTTCAGCGTTTTAGAATTTCATACAGGATAGCTTATTAATATGAAATAGTTTGTTAATCCTTAGAAAATTTCCTTTTGAAAAAAGTATATAAAGAGAAACTAGCAGTTTTCTTGAAAAAATTGTTTTTGGATAACTACATTGTTTGTTTCATTAAATATTTATTTGAGTTTAAAATACATAAGATTATTTTGGCATGAATATGTTGGGAATGATTATATTTGTTACCAGGTTTATAAATAAAAAATTAACACAAATAATTTATTAACTAAAGTATTTAGATCTGAAAGATGATAGGGCGCATACAAATGATATGTGCTTTACTAATGTTACTAACTGAATTAAATGAATACAATCAGCTGTTATTTTGAATCTACACTAGACCTTCAAGAATTTTTCTTGCATATATTTTATTAAAACCTGCAATTAAAAATCAAAAGTTATTTAATTTGAAAAATAAAAATACTTTATCGGATTGCTCTTATTATTTTTGTTTATCTTACACAAAATATTGAAAGTCAGCACATTCTAATTCTTCTAACATCATTATTGTTTATCTTGGATCACAAATAGTATTCCATTCTGTATACTAACTACAGCTTTCCCTTTCAGATGCAGTCCCTTCTTGTGGGAATTGTTATCGAGTGTCCTCAAGGTTTGTTTTAGCGTTCTGAGCATAAAGGTTTCTATATTTCCGCTTGTGCATTGTTCCATCTTTTTGTAGGCATATTAGAGTTAGTGGCGCCTTTCTTACTCCCTTTCCACTAGTTACTTGACCAAGTAAACAACAAACCTACGATCACTTTCGTGCCTATTGCAAGGGCCAGGTCCGAGTTATGCCATTGTAACAACGCTTATGCCTGCTTCTAAGGCCGTTTACGATCTGTTATCTAGGCTCCCTTTTATAGTCGGTAATACGCCTTTGACTTACCGGTGCAAATATTAGATAGATGGGTTTCAGTTCCCGACATTCTAAATAAACTGACTATGATTGACGAGTCAAAACGTTGCTACATAAGGTTCTACTAATAGTTAAAAAAAGTAAAAGTAACAGTCCGTTTTCAAACAACACGCAAACATGATTTCAACTAGGCTAAAACTAAAATTGATAGTTTCAAATTCTGAAATTCCAGCACCATTTTAAAATTCACAAAAAAAATCCATGAGGCCAATCGTAAAATTTCATACATTTTGGAATACTGCTTGTCTGAAAAGCTTGTATAAAATTAAAAGCAGATTGAAGCATCGATTTGTAAGGATTTTATTTTATACGAAGAACAAATTTCAATGGCACTAGATGGTTGAGAAATGGAAAAAAGAAAATGTGTAAAATGAAATAAAATTTAACACAACTGGATGGTGGAGTTCTTCATGTTTTCTGATTTTTGTTTATTGCAACGAAACTTCTTTAGCAACAACAGTTTTTTATTATGAACTGATTACACAACCCAAACAGCATTTTAACGTTGCAGAGGCATGGGTATTTCCCACCCGACGTCGGATTGCAACGGTGGCACGACCTTCAAGAGGCTCATTTCTATACGTATTTGGTGAACCTATTTTTAGTCGTTTCAACGTCAGCACTCGATCGAAGTAGTCACTAAAGGTATAAAAATTTGGATCTTTTTTAACGTAATCGTGTATCCCATAATATGACTTTTAAGTCGGCATCGATCAGTCGCCCAATGTCTAGAAGACGTTATTTGTTTAGTTAAATACACCCTTGTTTTATTTAGTTGATTAACGACCACCAATCAACGTTTTCTAATCTCACTAAAACGGACGTAACTCATGCCGGATTCACGTCAAATTAACGTCCTTCTATAACCTGCAAGTATATTATTGGAGTTCCAACGTTATATTAACGTCGTATGGTGGGTTGCAACCATACTTGAGTATATAAAGGTATATACCGACCACAATTTGTAGCATTAACGACATCAGAATAAGTAAAACAGTAATCGGTGGTCGGTAAAATGTTACTTGAAAAACCTTTTCCTTACTCGTAGGTTCAGTGAAATTCTAACGTACTAAGGACACTTTATTTAAAGCTAATCACTAACAATACAAACTTCCTTAAACATACAATATACTATCTTCTTAATTACAATGACGCACGTATAACTAACAATCGAAACACTATTATTTATTTATTACTAACTGCTAATTTATGTCAATCACGAACAACTGTAATTTATATCACATAAATGTATTTACTTGATCAAATTCTTATCGCGACTTAAACTGTATGTGGATCAAATCCTGAAATTCAACTCAGACTAATCCAGCGAAATGCGGCTTATATATTTAATGCAACGAATATTGAATGTTCTAAATACAAGAGAATCCCTTCGATATATTCAAATTAACTTCCAGAAAATACCCTTTATCAGCTTAATATGTCTTAAGTTGGCCTCTTGTATCTGCCAATCATCTCTGTGGATAAAGAATTTACAAAGTAATTTTATTCGCCAAAAATTTTTCTATTAAGCTAAGTAAATTTAGATATATTTGTTTTTTTAAAACGCAAAACGTCATCGTGTTTACTCTAAAATTACAAAAACAGCTTTGTTATGGATTAAATTGTTTAAGCTAAGAAACAGTCTAAATAAATAATTTATAATGGATTTTACAAATTGTGCATAGCCATAGGATACAAATAAAACATGTTGTATTTAAAACTACACTGAACAATGTTCAGTGTGCGTCTTTATGTATTGTTCATCCATATCATATTTATCGACCCAGATACTAACAATATGCCTCCCAGGAATCATTATTAAAACAATCATCCGTGATTCTTGATTAAACAGTGCAACGGCGCTGTCATCGACTTCCGCTGGAAGACATTCTAAGCACGATCCAATTATGATATTGACAATCAATATCGGCCATATATCACTTCAATTCTCAATGATTTATTCAATATTGCTTCAATATCAAGATGGTCAAGAAATATGAGGATCAATATCACTGTCGGAATCATCCGAATATGAAGGTAAAGATGGTAAAGTGCCTTTCTCTATTATTGCTGCCTTTCTCTATTCTTGTTCCAAGTTAATCTTATGTACAATCGCGGTTTTTGATATCGAAATAGCATTTTTAGAGAGGTACTTCAGCGAGTTTGTATGTGGACTACGGGCTAGATTGTCTAGGGCCAAAATTGTATGTAACACGTTGGATTGACTATATTTTCTCACGCAATGTTTTTATTATTAATAATTACTCCTGTGACCATAAAGGTCATCTTAAACATCTGTAGGAAAAGACTTATAACAGTTTGTAATAGAACTGAAATAAAAGTATTGTAATAAACTTCAATTTACTGTTATTTATTCGGTTCGATACAAGCCTGATTATCTATATATACAGAGTAACCTTAATATAGTGAGATGTCGCTACAGATATCACTAATGATAATTACTACAATATCTACTAATATTAAATTCCTTCTTAATACGACGATTACTATTTATCTACATGCCGTGAATTTATTTATATGATCACTTACTGTTCGGAATTTATACAGACATTATGCGTATTTATTTTAACCACTTAAATTACAATTTCGTTCTTGTTGCTTGTGGACTAATACTACGACTGAAACTGCTACCCAGTCTTACGGTTAATATACTTAATTGTAAAGCGTCCACATAGTACCAAAAATTAAAAGACCTTTCTATATTTTTCGCTTTCGTATGCTTTAGATTAGTTCTTTAAATACACACTTGTAGCTGTTCATGCCATTGTTCGCTTAATGGCTTTGGCTCTTTTAGTTCTAGACTCTACGACACAATTGTTACAATTTGTTATTTACAAAAGTATATGAAGAGTCTACCTTGGATCGCATGAATTCTTTAAAAATCCACAGAACCAAATAAAAGGTTATACCTTCATACCTAAAAAAAAATCATCGCCAAAAATGAGTTTGTAGCGCTCAATAAGCTGTCAACGATTGATATGTAACATTTTAGTGTGTGTAAAATCTGGACCCGGTATGACTGAACACAGATTCAAAATGACTGGGCGTTAAATATAAAAAATCTGTCAAATCATTTCTAAATTGACGAAGTAGTTTCGAATTTAAAATAGCTTAAATTTGTACTAAAACTAAAAAATTTCTTGATGCAGAACATTTGATCACCAGTTAACCTTTTCAAATGAGCCAATTGACTTAATACCAGCTTCAGACAAACTGCCAAAATGAAACAAAGCTGGAGAACTAAAAACAAATTTGGTCCCTTCTAATTCAGCTGATTGATTCTCATCAAGTTGCGATACTTCTGCTACTTCGACAAAATTGATTTTGCAATCGCTGTGGATTTGCACACATTTAACTCTTTGTGCAATAAAACGATGTAGGGCTGCGATAAATGATTGCTTTGATAAACTGGATGCTAGTGCTAAATGTAGCTTTAGTGCTAAAACAAACAAATGTAAGGTTTTAATGATTTAACACCCCTAGCACGATGCATTGTGATAGAAAATGAGTCCCATAATCCATGCGGTATGAAAGAATGCCTTGTCATTATGACTTTAAAAAGGTCATTCATGGGAGGCTGTAAAAGCCATAGGGTTTATGCGAAAACACTGAATGCAAAATTTTAAATATTTTTAAATGGCCCTTTCGGCAGATATCATACAAAAACCCTGAACCAATAAACAATGTGTGGATGTAGATATTTCTTATGACAATCGAAGACTAGAAGTTCTGTTAAACGATGAAAATGAGAAAGCAGAATAGAGAATTTTGCATCATAATACGGTAAGTCTGAATTACTCGATCTACCGTTCACCCTCAACAAACCATATCTGTTAAGGAAAGAACTGAAACGACTTAATACATAATTTATCATTACAAATGTTTTATATATCTTGACTGAAAGCTTCTTGTTGTACTCTTTTGATCAATAAATAAAGCGTGTCCTGTTGTTGATATAGTACTGTATTTTCTGCAAACCTTGTACGAAAACTTGTAAATTGTGTATAAAATGACAAATATGTGTAATAATTGTAACGCGCTGACGTTAGGTTAAATAGAAACCAGATGGAAAAGAAGAAAAATTAATGGTAAATAGACAAAATAAATATTGATATACCCTATACATTCTGATTTCACGAATAGTAGTGTTCACTAAACATGGTGTTTCAATAAATATTTAGTTCTATAAAAGGGAGTTCAAGCCATAAACTTAAAACCACAGAAGAATAGTTTTATTTCTGTGTAATACATATCTGAACGTAACTCAGGTTAATAAATTATGTCAAAACCGCAAAAAGTGAAAACAAGCCGAATACAAAGATGTAAGCACAAGTAACTGCCAGAGTAGTTGTGTAAACAGATAATTACAAAATAAATTTTTATAGCATGTCATTTTAAAAAAACTTTTAGAATAATAAAGAAGTAACTAACAGTGAAATTAATAATATGCATAATTATCCCAAATATAGTGGAGGTTTTTACAAATTTTAGTAAAATTAAACAAAATTAATGTTACAGAAACACGCCAGTATTTATAATACAAAGTAACTTCCAGTCAAGAAAATAACATCATTATAATGTTACACAGACATTTAGTCAAATTCATAAATACCAGGTTACACATAATCTCGTCAGAAATATAAAATAAATACAATGTTAAAATGTTTTCAATTTATCCACTCAGACTACCGAGGAAATGAAATAGCAGTAGGCAGGTGATCTTTACATGATGAAATCATAAGAATCCACGCAGGTTTCACGTAAACCATAAGCTTTATAGGAATACTAACCAATGACAGAACCCCCTGAACGTGGGTGTGAGTGGGAGAAAATGAAGAAAGCTATATAGCCGACGAGAAACAATGAATTAATTTTTCGCGACCAGGCAATTAGAAAGATCGAAATGTAGCATTTAATAAGGCGGGAGGACAGCCTTATTGGCGTCGATATGAGGACAAGTTAAAAGTTAATGGACGGAACACAGCTTTAAGATATGAATAATAGATTCCCGCAGGGAAAGTAAGTGATACGTATCATAAGGCTAAACTACGCTGGCAATGACAGGGTAGGTTTCACACACGGGAACGTGAATTTAATGACGTAACGACCTAAGTGAAAGGGTTAAGAAACTTGTGAGCTTTTTCCCACTAGTTGGAATTTGTTTTGTGTTAAGTAAGCTGATGTTTGTTGGATAACTCAAGTAACTGATTACAGAAAGATTAACGTTGCTACACATAGAATGAGCTTTTATGATCAAGATTTACAACTATGTATATGTGAATTTTAAAACTAAATTGTAAATAGTTCGTATTTCTGTAGTTAGAAATTAACAAATAATGAAAGTAATTATTTTGTTGGACTAAATTAGTGACGGAAAAAGTGTACATTGATTTTGAAAGTAAGTTTTGTTAGTGAAATTATTCTCCGAAAAAGAGTAAAAATTTTGTAATTTTAATGGACGTTGGAATAGTTAACGAAAAGTTGGTATTGCGCTGTTTTTCGATGTATTGTTATAATGAGCATTTCCAGAAATGGGATTTAAAATGTCGTATAGATCAATCTTGGAAACTAGAACATTGGCATGGTAGGGTTAGTTATGGATTAAACTTCTTTTTCTTTTGGAATTTTTGTTAATAACACCTGGTCAGTGGGAAGTTACGTTAGGTTTGCTTTCTTTACGGTTAATGTACGTCTATTTATAACTTTGGAATATTTTGTTAATAGAGTCTAAGCCAACGTGGAATTTCATTTATAATATAGAAAAGATAAGTAATTTTATAAAAGAACATACAGCCCATCAGTGATTAAGTTGTATTTGGGAAGGAAGAGCCTTGATTTCAAGAATTTCCTTAATTATGATAAAATTTAATAAGTGTTTTACGGAATCTTAGAGAAAGGTAAAGTATAATGTGATAAATTTAGGAAACCAGAAACAAAAGACCTATTCGGAATAATCGTTTTCCGTGTAGGGAAAACATCGAAACGATTGCTAAGACACGGCGGTTTCGTGTTCCTTAATTATGACTGTAGAAAAAATCTTTCAAGGTAAATGAATATTCTAATGTAGTTTGTATGTCATCCATTTTATTATTTTATTACCAATAAATGCTTAGTGTCATTTGATCCTTTTAATTTTATGACTGCTATTATTGGGTATTTTCAAAATTAACACCAAAAAGAAATTGCAAATGCCAATAAAGTGCTACTATCTTGTAAAGTAACATTTTGCAAGCTCGCTACTTGTATGGTAGAACACCCATTTTGTATAGAAACTCAAAAATGCAGCTTACTAATGAGTAACGAATAAAAATTATTTGAAACGTCCGTCGGTGTCATTGGCACCGCTAATAATAAAACACATCAATCTGTAGTTTTGCAAACTTGAAACTCCAAACCATATCATAAAATTTTACCATAGATTTTTTATGTAGTATAAACATTATACCGGAAGTCACGCATCAAGGAACATCAATTAGAGCGAGTGGTTAGTCGCCTCATTATTTTTATGCGTTCCCTGAAAATATTCGATTCAATATTAGTTTTTAAAAATACCAATCCGACTCATTCCTAAGCATCAGTTAAAATATTTCTATACAGTTGTGAATCACCCTGTATATTTGGCTAGAATTAAGGTGTGTATAATATCTATTTTTATCCAAGATCACCTGTCCTAAATTAATTAAATAATTTGTTAGAACGTAACGTGGCAAATTGTTCAGTTATATCAATAAAATTTTAATTTAATGTAGCTAGCAGGGCTACGTTCGAATAAGCAGACTAATTTTTGTAAAGTTTAATCGATGTAAGACAGAAGTTTCATGAAATTTTTCATCGAGTACTATCTATGAACTAGTTATCTTGTTTCAATTAAAATCATATTCACATTTAGACAATTGTGATTAAGGTATTTTTACAGGTTTTATTGCATTTAATTGCAAATACTTTGATTATTAGAACAGTCAACTTAAACTTTAATATTCATGCATTTAGTAAATTTTATATCAAATGATAACGCATCAACGTTGAAATTTATTTACAATTACTGTTATAATATACTTTTTTTGTTTGTTTGCAAAAAATTATAATGCTTTTCCTGAAATTATTCAAAGAATTATATGCCATGTATCTTGTTTCAATTAAGATTTTCGTCCATAAAAAATTTCTTAACTGTGTTTATACGGTTGATGCTAACTGTACCAGAGTGAAACTCAACACTCTGTCGTGCACATATCTCATTTTTACCAGCTGAAAAATGGTAGGATGCATTATAAGAATTGTGTATCATTTTAAACACAGTGGTAAGAGTGTATTTTTACGCTTGAGTCCAAAATTAACGTTCTCCCTTGAATACTAATGAGAATTGTGGGACGCCTTTAAATTTCGAGAACATGCTGAAGTTCCTAAGGATGGCATGCAAGTATTAAAATGAGGCTTAATTAGATTTGAAATTGATCTCTTCCTTAATGGTGTGTAAAAAGTGTGCTTTTAATTATTAGTGATACACTTTATTTTTAGCTCTAAGTTAGGAAGATAATAAAGTAAGTAGTTAATTTCGATGCAGCTGTTAGTTGTAATGATGTTCGAGATATGTTGGAATTTAAGGTGTAGGTCTTATAATTAAACGAAATCCGGGAGATGTTGGTTGGGAACATCATCCATCACTAAGGATTTGAGTTTGATCTTTCATCAGTACAGTTTGGTAGAGTTATTACAACGCTAATCGCTTATTCCGATTAATAAAGAAAGCAATATTTTTATGGCTACTAATATTTGGTTTATCATCTGAATTGTTATAAAAATGTTGATGCGGATTTAAAATCTCATCACGTTGAATTAGTGAATAAAATTTAGGTATAAAAATTAAATTTTCAACGTCTTAAAATTTCATACATAATTGATTATTAGTTATTTAATGAACTATACTGCTAATCGTTGGAATTTTCTTTTTAAAAAAGTATCATACAATGTTATCATGAAAAAATTATTTTTAAATTGTAACGAATATATATTCTGTAGCTCTATTTTTGCAAGAATCACATCTGTTCAATTTTAATCTGTGGTATTTAATTCTCGTATTTGATACTGTTAAAGTCTGAAAGAAACAATTCCATAATGAAACAGGAAATCATGACCGTTTAATTAACTTAAATGCTTCACCCAGAGATATTTAATAATAATATACACTCAAGAAACATATTTAAAAGGGATCTAGTCGTTTGTGTTGCCTAACTTGCAAGCGGATTATACCCTTTCATTCGTTAAAATTAGAATAGCGCCTGCGTGAATACGGTCACGAGGTGATGCGCCACGCAGATAAGCGGTGCCGTGCTTGCTCGGAATGAAGAACAAAGCGGCCATTTGTATTTGAGAATGTAGTTTAGACAGGATCATCTACAGATGGGCTCCCAAATTTTATTTAAGTGGGGCCTCAGGATAGGCGTGCCGGAGTAGAGGCAGGAGGGCTGGTCGTCTTGGGACACAGAGAAGATTTTATTCCTGTGACACCGGCAAGGCGCTTGATCACGCTTCTCCTTGAAATGGTTCGAGTCGGTATTTGTTAACGGTAAGACCGCATTATTCAAATAATTTATAAAATATCTTTATTTCCTTAGCGCATGATGAAGTAACATACATTTGAAGTACACATGAATTAACTAGATATACGTATAAAGAGATTGGGACAATGTTCGTTTGTTAAGAAACTACAGCTGTTGTTTGGTGTTTGGTTACAACCATTTAGTAAGCAGATTTCGGAAAACGTGCGTCGCTGTTTGATAACTAGGGATGACGGCTTCATTAAAACAGGTATCAAACCTTTTTTTGTTATGTTTGTGAGACCTTGAGTGTGCTCACATAAATTGTAATCAGAGATTGCTTAGTTATACTAAATTTTGTGCATAAAGAACAGCGTGGAGGATTATTGTTACGAAATGCTATTACAACAATTTTGTAAGATATGCAGAACATTCATATGTTAAAATGATGAGATTCTAAAGTCCATTTCCTGTTTTCTAGAAAATTCCTTGCAGATGTCAAATTTTTATAAGCTCATTATACTTGAATAAGTTGAAATGTTATTTGTCCAAGTTAACTGCACGTGATTCAATTTTTTTTAAGAAATAAATTAAACTCAATGTGAAACATATGTAAGCCAATAAACAGATCTGAGTATTTGGTATTAGAAACTTGTTATAAAATATTATTAAACTTAAGGTCTTGTTATGTCAAGACAGCTTTATAAAGAGTTCAATTATATTATTTCATTTTTGTAATCCTATTTAAAAAAAAAACGAAAAGAGAGAAACTATATTAAATTTCATTTTTGGACTCAAGTTTTTTATTCCATGCACAATTAATTTTTACTAAAATTTTTTTAAAGAAAATAAATCTTTGAATAATGAAAGTAGACGAATACTGAAGTAATTTAAAAAACACAGATATGCTACAACTGATTTGTTCTAGGTATTCATTTTTGATTCAAATACCTTTGGTGTGGTAATCTTAACATTATCCACCTGTAATTATTAGTATGCTCTTTTATTAGAAATTACAAACTGTGTCTTTTTAATAGAGAATTTGTTGTGTATTTTTTTCTTTCAGAGTCATCGAGATCGAAGAGGTTGTAAGTACGCTCCAGAGGTTTCCAGATACATTAGTTCAGTAAGTTGTAAGTTTTTTATTGTGCTTATATCCCATGAGTTTCTGTATCTTCTCATAGGAGTATAGAGTTTCTTGTGTTATCATCCATAAAGATACAGTGGCGCTCAATTCCCCTTTTTCTTTTTATGTTAGCTTGTTGTAGAGTTTAGACCATCCTTACATGTGATTTTCCAATGCTCCACCCGAAGGTACTACATTGGCCAGGAAGCGAGTTTTTTTTACCTGGAGAATTTGGAATTTTGCCGAACCCTTGCTGTTCCAAGCAAAGTAGGGATCTTTAACGTGCGTGACAACACTCAGACACGGGACCTCCATTTTACCTCTCATCCGAACGAGGGTGTATTTTTGCGAAAAATGCTCGCCTAACATTTTTCAAGCGGACCGTGTCGGGATTCGAACCCGGGACCTTGGGCGTAGTAGTCACACACATACCACTACACCACGGAGCCGCCTAGTTTAGACCATCCCCACACCCTTTCTCATTGCTCACCCTTGGGGTAATTCCCAGACTTAACCGCGAACCAATAAGGCTTCACTTGTATCCAGCAAGTGGAGGCCATAAAAAAAAAGGTTAGAAAATAACTAAATTGTTTGTTTCAACAAATATTTTATTGAGTTAAAAACAAATCGGATTATTTTGACATGAATATGTTTGAAATGATTACCTATGTTACCAGGTTTATACCAAATGAAAAGTAAATGCAAATAATTTATTAATATTTTTAAGTTGATCTTAAATATTTTAAAATTTTATTAATCATCTGTAAAGTATTCAGACCTGAAAGCTGATAGGCTCATGCAAACGATATGTCTCCTTTATGTAAATAACTAAATTAAATCAATGAACTCGGACCTTATTTCAAATCTAGATTGAATTTTTTTTTGGATTATTCTTAAAACCTGTAATTGAAAATCACCATTTTATTTTATTTAAGAAATAGAAATGCTTTATTGGGTTATTAAATACTCATATTATTTTTGGTCGTCTTACACAAAGATATAAGTTTTAATTAATAGAAATGCTTTATTGGGTAATAAATATTCATATTATTTTTGGTTGTGCTACAGAAAGATATTAAAAGCTAGTAAGTTTTAATTCTTCTACTATTGCTTATCTTGGACCACAAGTAGCGATTCCATTGTATTTACTAACTGTAGCTTTCCTTCTAAGGTGCAGTTCTTCTTAGTGAGAAAAGCTATTTCGTGTCCTCGGGACGTCTGTTCTGTTGTTCTTTCTATCTCTCCCCTAGCTCTTTGTTCCATCTTTATGTAAGTATATCACAGGTAGTGGCGCTCTCCCTTTCCCTATACACTTGTTAACTAACCATCAAAACAACAAACCTAAAACAACTCTCGTGCTTACTGCAGCGGTCGTGCCCGAGTTATACCGTGGTTGGCAGCTGCGTGGTGTAGTTGGTATGCGTGTGACTATTATGCCCAAAGTTCCGGGTTCAAATCCCGACACGGTCCGCTTGAAAAATGTTAGGCGAGCATTTTTCACAAAAATTCCAGGTAGAAAACTTGCTTCCTGGCCAATGTAGTACCTTTGGGTGGAACATTGAAAAATCAAATGTAGGGGGTATAAACCGTGGTTACGTTTACCTTCTCTAAAGCTGTTTATCGCATGCCATCCAGGTTCTCATTTGTGGTAGGTCATACACCTTTGATCTACCAGAACAAAAGATAAATAAAGGGGTTTTAGTTCCATCTTTCTAATTCCCCAGGTAAAATGAAATTATCATTACAACCGATAGGTATTATAAATGTGTTTCCCTATTCTTCTCCTTGTTATACAAAAACATCTTTAACATAATTCAACTTATTACATATTTATGTGAAACGTGATTTTAAAATTTCGACGTTAACGTTTGTTTCTAAAAGGTAAATTGTTTGTATTCTATTTCTGTCATGTAACGTAATTCGTTTAAAAATAAATGGTCACCTTATCTATTACATACTCCTGTCGTAAATATGGCGAGCATGATAATACCTTAGATTTGATTTATATGGCCCAAACATGATACTTAACGAGTTTTGTATACTGCAGAACTCGTGCAGAAAACATCACAACTAACAAGACGTTTTAAACGAATCCTGATGGGTTTTAAGCGGCAGCTGTGCGGACACCCTGTTGATTTAGGATCTTTAAAAGTTCCTTTTTATTGCAAATTCAAAGTCTACAGTTGAGGACAAAGTATAAACTAAGAGGATATGAGATATGTGGCAGCTTTTTCTTTCAATTACATATTTCAACATTATTTGTTAAATTGTTATGAAGCTAGTCGAGTTCAAAACATCATAAACGTTTACCTCGTAGATGTTTCTTTAAGTTAGCCTGCGTGAAGCTCCTTGACTTTTTCTCATTTATTTAAATTTGCAAAGAGTAACATTTGGCGTTAGTAACATAGGTTTATATACTTTGAATAAAGGTTCAATTTCCGCATATAAATTCGATGCATTTAACTATGATCTCGATGCATTCGGAATTGCCAAAACAGTGCATTTTTTATCACATACTATACATATTTGTTTAAACTTATCGAATACATGTGCACACCTTAATTAATCTAAATGTAAATAAATATAATCTTTGTAGTCATCCGGTGTAGTGTAATAAGGTATTACAAAATTTGTATGTAGTTTATTTGAAGGTAAGCGGAATTAATGTTGTGAACTTTTTATTTAGTTATTGATTCGGCCTTCATCCTACTGTTGAACCTGTTAATTTTAATGTTTGCGTACGTAGAGAATACTTTTGAAATTACTAACGGTATTGCTAAAAATAAACATTTTTTTTGCCATAAAAGGTAGGTAATATGAAAGTGGGACGATATAAAATTATTCAGTAAAAAATAAAACCTTTCCAAAATGATGCTTTCTTCTATTTGTATTATTCATTTATGAGAAATCGAGATTCTCGTGCTTGTTAAACATGGTTATATTCGGAGGTTGATACATAACCATTAAGCCTTCGGTCTTAGAAGTAGTTGAAGGTGCACCTTTTATTCTTTCCTCTTCTGTGCTAATCTACACATTTCCTGAAATTCCCACAGCCTACTGCTTTCACTATCCGTGTGCAATAGTCTAATCTAGGTCTACCTCTACTTCTCTTTTTCTCCGTTCTCTGCTTCTAACATATCCCGCACTATTCCCACATGTCTTAGAACGCGTCCTTTCATCACATCCTTCCTATATTTTTAATGTTTTCGCAAATATCTTTATTCCTTCCCCTACAGCTTCTACAACCTCTTTGTTGTTAACTTTGTCTGTTCATAACATCTTCATCATACATCTGCAGCACCACATTTCAAAGGCTTTCTATGTTTTTCCTGTCTGCATCTACTACTGTCAAAGTTTTACAGCCGTACAATGCTGTGCTTTACACATATGCTTTCAACAATTTTTACCTCGTTTCTATATTTGTTGACTTCGAACATAACAGCTGATTTTCCTTGTTAGACACAGCACGGCCTTGTGCTAGTCATTCCTTTTGTTGAAACAATTTCGTTTTTCTATGCGGCAAGCTGGACGCCGGTTCGAATGAAACCTGGATGGGTACGATTGTGTTTAAAATGTGGGTTAAAATCCAATAAAGATGAAATTTTAATCCGTAATGAGGGACTTTAAGAAACTTCCGGACTAATTCTGAACTTTGACTTCAGCGGAGTTTGACGAGATTAGAGGGGGTTCGTTACGGATTGTCCTTAAGCGCCACTACACTTAACATGTGTTTACGAATGATACCGCCCAAAAAGTGTAGGAATTAAACGGTAATTAACAGATTTAAGCATAAATGCTTAAGTTGAAACATTCTCGTTGTGGAACCTGTAAGGAAAGGTGCAAATAGGTCTATAAACCTTATTTATAAATATTAAGTAACAAGATATCAGCAGAGGAGGAAAGAAACACAAAACTTAAACCTACCGACCACGTTTACTGAAACTCACACCCACATGGACACTCATCTTATAATGAGAAAGATAACTTATCACTTTTAGTATAAACTTTTAATCATTAACCTTTCCCTCTTGCTGGTAATCTTATAGACTGGTGTTCGTCATACTTTTAGCATAGCTACTTACCGAAATCATAAAACCTGACAACGAAAATCACATTTCTATTTCTCTTTAAATAACGAAAACTACATTCATTTAAAATATTTACACAAAAGTATCAAGTACTTTTAGTAAAAAGAAAATAAGTTATTGTACTTGTTATCTACTTAAAATGACTGGGTGGTTAAAATTCTTAGAGTCTTGGCTGGCAAAAATTTTGCCTATCTTTCAGATCTGATCCATAGGCAGTACTTGCTTAAACACAGAAGAAAGTAATCCTACGCCACCCTGATCCCCTGAGCACGATCGGATGGAATCTTTGGCTCCAGTTAATACGCAGGTAGGACCCTGGCTTATTTTTATATTGTTAGCGTTATTCGTTTGACGGCAATATTTGCCACCAAATTTGGGAACGTAATAAATTCGCCCGGGGTTATGCAATCAATGACGTCGCGGATAAAAGGTAATAGTTTGTAGCACCACATTTCAAAGGTTTCTATCTTTTCCCGTCCGCTTTTCCTACTGTCCACGTTTCACAGCCATACAGTGCCGCGCTTCATACATACGCTTTCAATAATCTTTTCCTTGCTTCTGTTTGTTGTCTCTGAACATAGTAGTTGATTATTCTTGTTAAATGCAGCACGGCCTTGTGCTAATCCTTGTTATATATCTTTTGCACATTTCCCACCTTGCGTTATTTGGCTTTCTAAGTAGCAAAAATTATTAACCTCTTGTAAGATGTCGTTGCCTATTTGTATTCATTTTTTGACTTATTTCCGCCTCTTTAACTTACTAGTACTTTAGTTTTATTTTTGTTAGTGTTCATACTGCATCTCTCTGTTAGAACTGCTTCGAATTCATTAAGAGCTGTTTCTAACTCTTCCTTGCCAGATGCTAATACCGCTATATCATCTGCAAATCTAAGCAAATCGATTGTTTGTCCCTGCATAATAATTCCAAATGTCTTTGTGCATTTGATAATATTCCTTGCCTGTTCGATATACAAGCTAAAAAGTAACGGGGATAGGGCACATCCCTCTCTCACCCACTTCCTAACATTTACTTTTCCACGTTCCTGCTCTAATTCTATTACACTGTTTGCTCTTTGTGTAAGCTATGTACTATCCGTCTATTCCTATAACTCATTCCAATCTTTTTGAGTATTTCGAACATTTTTTCCTATTTTACATGGTCGATTGCTTTTTATATACCTACCCACCCTACATACACACCTTCTCCACTATCATCCTTACAGCTGAAGCGGCCTCCCGTGTTCACTGTTTCGCCTAAACCCAAATTGATCTTTCCTGGTATTTCTGCAGCCCGTTTCTCCATCCGTCTTCGTACAATTCTGGTTAATATTTTTGAAACGTGTGTTGTTAATCTTATTGTTCGGAAAATTTAACATCTATCTGCACTTCTCTTTATTGGTATGGTGACTATGGTGTTACGTTTGAGATCTTTGGGTATCGCGCCTGTTCCATACAATATAGCTTACAAGTTGCAAGAGATGTTCTGTTACTGCTTGTCCAGCGACTTTTAGAGTTTCTGCCCGCACCTTGTGAATACTTGGTGCTTCAGGTTGATTATATAATGAATGTTGTTTATAGTACAACCAAGTATATGCAAAATTTTTACATTCGAGTTTATAAGTTTCCTACTCAAAGTAGAAAAATTCATTTCTAGAGGGCGCTTTTGAGGCAAATTTATTTAGAATTAAACACGAACAAGCCACAGCTTGATCATTTAATTGCTTGAAAGTTCTGAACGAGAGATGCGCTTCAATTACAAGAAAAAACAGTACGCTACTACGTTACAGAAGCCATTAGTAGTAACAGTTCGAGATAATCTGCACAAATTCAAAATCCTTGGCAGGTGGAAGTCTTGCTGGTAAAAGTCTGTTAAAACAAGACACACTTATTATACTATCATATGCTACCAAAAATAGGATTCTAAATCCTTTTTAAATAGCAAAACAATGCCCTTACTGGCTTTAAAAGTATTGTATTCATAGTAACAACGACCTCAGATAATTTAAAAAATGCGTATAGTTGTCGTAAGCAATCTGCATGTGATTAATGGCTATGATCTCTTAGAAGCGATACAAAATTGCACGATAACCAGTTACATGTCAAATAATGAAAGTGTTGCTATAAAAAGACAGAAATTCCATATACACATCCAAGGAACTGGAAGAAAAAACATTGACTGCTATGGTTACTTGTATATTTGCGCCGGGAGTGCTGACGCGCTAAAAACCCCAAGACTTAGTTGGACAGATACATTGTTACGCTTCAAGGTGCTTCATAAATTATTTCAGTAATAATTAATTGTAGGGATTTTTTTGTAGACTTAACTTACAAGTATTACACAGATCTAGTTAGAAAATAGGTTGCCTGAATTATTCTCGCGGTTTTTAGAAATAGCTTTATTATTATGTGTTCTTGGGGTCTAGCTTTCCCCGATAATGTTTAGAGGATTAGCTATTTTATTATGTATTTTTGCGGCTAAAACGCTTCACACGGTATGTAATAGATATGAGTCGTTATCCTGACCAATCATAGAAGGGATTGATAGTTTTCAAGTTGTTGGAAAGCGTCATGACATTCATTCTGTACATGACTATCTAATCGTTAACTACCTGTGTGTGTCTCCAGAAAGTGCATTAAACTATGTAGTGGAGGATTTACGTGAAATTCTTACCTCAAATCCCGTATCCCTACCTTCACGTTACTGTATTTGTTGTAGGAAACAACCAACTCTGCTACTAGAATTTATATATAAAACCGACTTAAAATAATCCACAACGACAACCACCGGAGATTAAGACCAATATTTTTAGTTAATCAACTTGCGATGCAGAAATTTAGAAAGATAAGCGAATATTCTTTGTTAAATTTGTGCAAAACTATTATTCCCTCTCTGTGACAAGCGATTAATTATAACTTTAAACTGTACCTTTTCCGTAAATAATATTTGGCGCCCAAATTTCTGGTTCTATTATTTAATGTACCAATTATGTATCTAATCAAAAAGGCACTCTTTAAGGTCAGGTTCTTGCAAATTTAAAAAAATTAAAAAAAATCATTTAAGTACATTTCAATATTACATTATTAATTACGTAAGTAGTTCGTTTCTTCACTAATTCCTTCCAAAATTGCCGACTGCCTGCTTGCTTTGATTAAACACGTTTAACTTAAAGTGAGTGTTATTAAATTATCTACTTTCCATATAAAAAGACCACAATTTAGTGTTGTTTTCTGTCTAACAAATACCTATCAAAGTGACTGGTTTGGAAAGCAGATTAATTGGATTAAACAATATCTATCTAAAGTTATCTTATGTGTAGTTTTTATTAATTTATGAGTTACAAGATGTTGCTGGCAAAATTCAACAACAACGGCATATTAAAGCTCTAAAATCTTTTTTTTTATTCCTAGCAATTAGTAATTACTGGTAACCTCCCATTTTATATTTATATAAATATATTATGTCTTCTCTGCCGTTATTTGAATCGAATTTCTATCTTCTGACTTTATCTTGACCTCTATAAATAGATCTTACCCTTAAGTTCTGAATTATTTCAAACTTTTTCATTTCTTAAATACCTCATTCACATCAAAATCTCATAGTTCTCTCGTCACTAGTTTTTAAAAAATTTATTTGTCAATTGAATTAAACAATTTCGTTTTCTAGAATTTTCATTTTATTTCCTTATTCTGATTATCACACAACGCATCGCATTATTTTATTGTGGTTGACATATCTTCCTTTTGAGTAACTCTGCGAATCGTTACGATTTATACTAGTTGATGTCGGGATTTTCTTTACCCTTTGGCTACACATAGGATCGTGACCTATGCTTCTGTAGTAAAAAGTCGATTTCCACAGTTACGACTATCGAAAATTTCCATTCGATAGGTTTTCCTGCGCAAATTCCTAAAAATTTTTTTGTATTTTCGTTATCAACTGTTTTTCTATATCATAGGAACGTTTGGACATTTTTCTGCTTTTTCCTGAACGTGTTGGTAAGGGGTCGTCGCCTTTTGTTGTTTACATCTTTAATACCTTATTGTTTTTTCAGTATATTGAAAATTTTTACTTTTATCTTTGAACACTTGCGTATCGTTTAATTAATTCTGTATCTTTGGGGTAGCTACAGTTTTTTTTTTAAATAACTGTGTAGATATATTTAATTGATAGTTTTTACTTTTGTCAGGACATTCTTATCGCAGTGAATGCACTCGGTATGAAGATTATTTGTCTAGGTCTCATTTGGAGCCTAGTTATAGTTTAATTATGGACGTGTTTAGTATAGGACTTATTTTATTGCAGGTAGTCCCTCAAACAGGTCTATTTTAATAGGGGCATTCTTTACTCTCACCACTTTCTCGAAGATCCTTATCCTAAAACTCAACTTTTTCTTATCTCTCCTTTTTCATTTCAGCCTTATCCTTTTGCTCCGTTAGACCTGTCTTTGTCCCAAGACAATCGTCCATCACATAAGAGTGGTTGGTTATACTTCACCCCGGGCTGCTGACTACGTTTTAGCTGGTTGAGCAGTGCATTGCTATCCACGTTTTTCTACCGCTTTTACTCATGCATGCCCTTCTTTTCCTCTTTCCCTAGTTACTATAAAACTCAAAATATCCCACCTCCCTCGTTTATCTTTCCCATTTTTTTTTCTATTTTTCTTCCTTTACTTTGTAAGACCCTGCATAGTTTAGGTTACCTCATGGCATTGGGCTGTGGGTGTGGGAACCCTCATCTGACCTTGTATCGACGCTGTCTTCCTCTAGGCTATACCCTATAGCCGTCGACAGTGCAATTTGTTATCGATTTGGCCTGCGGGCTTATCCTCCAAGCTGCTCCGTGGCTTAGTTAGATCGCGTGAGACTACCAAGCCCAAAGTCCTGGGTTCGATTTCCGACCGCTTGAAAAATGTTAGGCGAATATTTTTCATAAAAATACGCCCTCGTTCGGATGAGAGGTAAAATGTAGATTCCGTGTGCGAGAGTTGGTATAAACGTTAAATATTCCAATCTCGCTTGGAATAGCAAGGGTTCGGCAAAATTCAAAATTTCTAGGTAAAAAATACTCGCTTTCTGGCTAATGTAGTAACCTTTGGGAGGTGCATTGGAAAATCGAATTTAGGGGCTTATCCAACGGGCCGCTGGAAAAATGTCAGGTGAGAATTTTTGTACACAAAAAAGCCCTCCTTCGGATGAGAGGTATGTAGGTCCCGTGTTGTGTGTTGTCACGAACGTTAAAGATCCCTACTTTGATTGGAACAGCAAGGGTTCGGCAAAATTCAAAATTTACAAGTAAAAACTTGCTTCCTGGCCAATGGAGTACCTTTGGGTACAGCAATGAAAAAATCAAACGTAGGGGTTTATTCTCCAGGCGGCTCCGTGACTACTTGGTTCGCGTGTGGCTACTAAGCGCAAAGTCTCGGGTTCGATTCTCGACACAGACCGCTGGAAAAATATTAAGCGAACATTTTCCACAAAAATACGCCCTCGCTCGGATGAGAGGTAAAATGTAGGTTCCCAGTGTTCGTGTTGTCACGTCGTTGAAGATCCCTACCTTGGTTGGAATAGCAAGAGTTCGGCAAAATACAACATTTCCAGGTAAAAAAACCCGGCTTCCTGGTCAATGTGTTATCTTCGGTTGGAACATCGGAAAATCAAATGTAGAGGCTTATCCTGCCCCGGGTACGATTCCCGACACGGGTCGCTTGAAAAGTGTTAAGCAAGCATTTTTCACAAAAATACGCCTTAGTTCGGATGAGAAATAAAATGCAGGCCCCGTGTGTGAATGTGGTCACGCACGTTAAAGATCCCTATCTTACTTGGAATTTCAAGGGTTCGGCAAAAAAAATTCCGGTTAAAAAATATTCGCTTCCTGGTCAGGTCAATGTAGTACCTGCGGGTGGAGCATAGAAGAGCCAAATGTATGAGCTTATTCTCTCTTAATCGACGCACGGGTGTAAGGTCTGCCGTCACATTACTGCATATACCTCATACCGTTCTCTTGAACGGTTGCCGCTTCACCCCAAACCCCTCCTTCTAGAGGGCATTAGAAAAAAGTTCTTTTTAGATCTGAAGAAATCACTCTACTACATGGGGGACACCTTTAAGCTCTATAAGGGTGTCCAGAAGTGCTCTTCACAAAAGAAAACTGCAAATTCTAAAGCTCATTTCATGTCGTTTTGATGTAAATCAGTTCTTTAAAGATGGCGCAGTTAGGTCGGTTTAATTCAAATATCTTCAAAACGGTTTCCTTGTAAGTAATTACAGCTTTTACAATTATTTTGTAGAATACGCCCAATCGTATGGCGTGGAAACGATTTCTTAGTTGTAGTCATAAGCGGCTTATTTGGAAGGGGTATTGAAAATTTGTATTCATAACTTTTTTGTCTTACAAATTTTGCCATTTTGACATGGCATTTACCAAATTTTCTTTTTATTAGAAAAAATAATCCTGTTATCTAAAGTCGCTCCGACGCGCCGTTTAAAAAATGAATAAACTTTTTGTGTGTCAATGCATACGTTTTCATTGATTAACAAATTCATTTCTAAATTATGAAAGATGGCTATGGAAAATAAGCATAACAATTGTATAGATGTCAAACTGTTTTTATGTCTTAAACTGTTTCCAATTAATGATTTGGCTTTTCTAAAGTAAAATATCTACCTGCAATCGTTTCCTGCACCAGAAGGTCGTCAGAGCTTTGTAGAGCATAAACAAACACAACAGTGAGTCTATTGAATTTACGCTTTCCTTTATACACAGTATATGCTGTTTTATATTCAATAATTGTGATTGGAATGTAAAAACCGCTTTATTAAGAACGATTACGTTGATGCACGCTTATTTAAAGCACAAAGTAATTTTTCATACATATAAGTTCATTGTTGTAGAGGCAAAATATTAATAAGAAATAAAATTGGTCGACTGTGTATCACCGATTAATTTAAGTTGTTCTTTTTTTAGTTACATGTATATTTAGACAAAGTAGGGGCAGATTTTAGTAAATTTTCTCTACTGTTATTTACTATGATAATCATGTTTAATAATATAGGTTAGGTATACAAGAAGTGGAGTTTTTTATTTGTGTTGTTTCTACAGTTTTATACTTGCCGGAGTTTTACACTTTAAAGATATATAGTAAAAATACTGTACGCCTTTGGCTAACTTGGCTATTACAACAAAGGAAAGTTAGATGTGAGTCGAAGCTAAATTTGCTTAGTTGAATAAAAGAAAATGTAATTTTAAGTTAGACGCCACCGTATCTAAGCAGTATTAATTAATTTTGAAGGGCAGATACAGAAAACCCTTCAGTGTTTTTTAATTCTTATTCTTTACCAAAATTCTTGGATAAATATAGAGTGACAATATATAAGGCAGATCTTGTGTAAATCAATTAGATGCATTTCTCAACAAGAAATATTTTAACATATGCAACTCTTAATTTACAAGATATAAAAAATTGCCAACGTAAACGTCTATTCCATTTTTGAGAAATAAATACTTATATCATAATAACACTATAAAGTTCATATTCAATATAATCATCAAATAATATCACTGGTGTTTGGTTTTAGAATACTGAAGCAGAATTTTTGAATAGTTTAAGCGTTTACAAATTTGTTAACTCAATTATAATTTGTCAGATCTGGCATGCCACTTACATATTTAAGAATTAGTCTAGTTTTAAATTACTGAATGGGAAGACAAATTAGTTGCAAATCATTGCACAAAGAAATCTTTAAAAAATTTCTTTGGTACGGCCTCTCACAAATGAGAACAATAAAAAAAAGTTATAATTGTTACAGATTTTAAACAGAAATTCACTTAAGTTATTTTCCTTTTAAAAATATCCGAAACCAAGGAATTGAAATTTTCAACGAACTTCGTTCGTTTATGAAATCGATTTGTCGTCCGTCTGTCTGTCCGTCTGTCCGTCCGAGGCCTTTCTAATGGTCGGACATCAATGTGTGATACATCAATCGATTCAGCTCGGTGTCCTGAGCTTAAGTTTTGATGTCAGTTGAAATCGGGCCACGGGGACGCCGTGCCCCCGCGATATTCCGTCGGGAAAATTAAAATTTCAAATAGGTCCAAAATTAATGTGCGATACATATTTGGACTCCCCTAACATAGCTGAGTCGAAATATGGTACCCCACAAAATCTGACCACGGATACCCGACCCCCGGGAATTAATTTTATCAAAAATTTCAAATAGGTCCAAAATTAATGTGCGATACATATTTAGAATCCTCTGAAAAAACTGAATCGAAATATGATGCCCCCTTATTTACACACACACACAACACACTACATACATACATACATACATACACACACACATATATAGCTTTTAAAATATTTATTCAATAAAATAAAATATATTAAAATGTCTCTTTTGTTGTTTATAAATTTTTGTATTTTATCTGAATACTTATAATTATTACAACATAATAATTTTAATTTCTTTAAATTGTTTTAAAGTAAGTCTACATTTGGAAGTTCGTTGCGACAATGCCTTGCATTTTCAACTTGTTTTAATTATAATTTCTGTTTTAGGAAAAAACCCTATAGACTGAAATGAGAGCACTTTTATATTTAGTTCGGTTTACGGGTATGTTGACGTCTCAATCCTTAAGGGAGGTTGTTTAATATAACCGGTTTTTCATAAATTCAGCAATAGAATAAATCATTCATCCTTAATGACGAGTTGTTCACAATCACCCTGATGAAACTACTCTACAGTGTTGCATAATGTTACTAGATGAAGCCATATAAAAGTTTATTGACAGGAATTGTACATTCTCGTGTAACAAAATCACACAACCGCAGATCAACATCTCTGAAGAGATAAGCTGTATTAGGATTCTTATGTTTTGCGCAATAACGACTCCATTACGAGCTTTTGGAGGATGGAGTTGAAGTCATAAAATTATCAAAGCGGCTCATAAGAACAATTCGTCCCGGGAAACTCTATCTACACAAAACAATGTAAAAGAAGACCTGTTTAACAAAACTAGGAGGAACCACCAACGGTGTTAATATAACAACCCGGAAACCTTGAAATATTTGAAAATAATAATGTATTTACTTATAATATCCAATGTTAAACTGCTATTTTAAATGATTAGCTTAAAGTGTTTGACTTTCACACCAAGATTTCAAACACCTGAAGTATATAATTTGTTATTACAATAATGTATGGAGCTTAACCTTACAACAGAATTAAAAGGAAATAACGGATTGTTTATTGTTTCCCATCTGAAACTAAAAATTTGCTATGAATATGAAATATTTATTATACAAGGGAAAAAAGTACTAGATTTTAGCTCGAGGTGTGTTTGTCTTCCGACGCAAAGCGGAGGGAGATAAAACACCGAGAGTTAAAATCTTACATTTTTATCCGTGTATAATACACTATTTTTTTCTGTGACAGGCAAAACGATGCTTTAATATTGAAAAAAATATTACAATATATTAAAGTCAAAAAATCAATCGATGTCAAATTTGAAGTTTCAAACAAGTAGGTTGTTGCACTTATAGGGGCAGTTAGACTTGCGTTGCTAAGAAAACCTTTAAAGTAATCAAATATCTGTCAATTTAATTCTGCGAGTGGTTTCAAAAATTGCTTAATTAAGTTTTGAACGCGACGAAGTTATGATACGATGTAATTTTACGCCCGAATGTTACAAGTGTGGACCCGGCTTTAAATTAAATATCTTCGTGTTCTTACTTATTTGCACATACCCGTGAAAAAAATACTCATTTTTTTCCCCGGAGAAAAAGTAAATTCATAAAAAGTGAAATTTTGTTACCTGTCAAAAACATTAAATGTTAAATTATTTTCCCGTCACAGAAAGAACTTATTTAGAATTGTAAATAAATAATTCGGTGAATTTTTTCATTTTTTCCTTTTGCTACATTGTAAAGAGGTGGAGAGGTTATAAGCGAGCTCTATCGACCTTTAACTGCTGTGGCTCTCAGAGCACCCATCTTCCGGGCAAGCATTATTCAGGTGGATTGGGGCTCATTATATAGACAAGAAGTTCAACCACCTTTTAAGGTAGGTATAAGAGAGCATATAGTAAAAGTGTTGAAATTGTATACCTCTAAAAGTTATTTGCGTTCATAAAATTCATCCCGCATCACTAAAAGGTAGCCGGTGTACAATTGTATTGTTACTTCACTTGGCTCTTCTAGAGTACAATTAATTCAGGTACTTAACGTCAATTCAGCACGTAACAAATTTTCAGCGCGGCTTTCTGTTTGCCGTGTGATGTTGTTCCATAACAATATAAGATGTTTCTGTACAAACTCAAGGTCTAATCTCTTCTTTCGGATGGGAAGAACTGGATCATCCACCTTACACTCCAAATCGTAGAGAAGTAGAAGTATGTAGAATATGAAAAAAATATATGTTAATAATATTCAAAGTATTTTTCCTCTTATTCAAAAACGGACATTACTTAAAAAAATAACATTCGTACATTTCACAAACTGTAATTGTTGTTATACAATAAACACTATGCAGAACAAACACAAAGGTAAGTTGGCTTCCCTTACAGTCCACGTTTCCCAACCAGAAACCCTACACTCTATAGAAATGTTCTTAAAAATTCTTCCTATCTTTACATTAATTTTTGATGTCAGAAAACTATAGTTGTGAGACAATGTTTTATTTGATAGCGCAATTCTGCAATTTATATCACTCTTACTTCGTCCATCCTTTGTAATTCTACATCCCAAAGAACAAAGTTCTCGACTGTCCAATTTGTAATTTTAAAAGACCAATTTCATTACCTTTACCGCATGCTATTATTTTTCTTTTACCTATTTTCACGTCGTAGCTCTTCGTTAAAACTTTATTTAATATATTTAGATTGAATATGCTATTGCATAAGAGTACTTGTTTTCCCTAACATTGATATCATTTGATTGCGTTGCACATTTATTCCAGTATGCACTTACTCTCTGATTTCCTTAATTATTTCGTCTAAGAATAAATTGAAAAGCAAAAGAATAACGAATATCCTTGTCTGCCACCTTTCGAAATATCCGCTTCCATCTTTTGATCACGTACTGTGATTTTGGTTATATGCCTTTTATGGATATTTAGAATTACTCTATATTTCCCATCTATCTTAAACATTTTATTACATTCAAAGTTGTTAAATGTTTTATAAATATTAATAAAGACCAAATTTGTCGGTTTATTCTTTTTTATTCCACCTTTCTATCAGTAACCTTGAACACAGAAATGATTTTTTTGTATCCTGATCTTTTCCAAAACCAAAACGTTTTTCTCGTAACTCGTCTTCTATTTATCTTTCCATTCGTTTGTAAAAAATGCGGTTAAAATCTTTGAGGCGCGGAAAGTTAAACTGCTTTTGTGATCTTCATCCTTGTATACCTTAGCTTACGTTGGTATCATTTCAACAGCTCTTTTCGCAAAATCTGACGGTATTTTCTATAAAGTGTAACATGCCTTTTTGCCGGAATTTGTAAGTGCGTGGATTCTTTGTTTCTTAGTTTCTGCTAGATGTATATGGTGTGCTGATTTACATCGTTTGAATTTGTTGGTTTGTGGATGACAAGATATAAATTCAATTAGCAAGTTATCTCCAAAGGTTACAAGAAAGCTGCATAAGAATTCAATTTTTTGGCATTTTGCAGTTTCGGATAATCCCTATAAGAGGTTTGTTTCTTTGGAAATGAAACATATGGCTACTTTGTGTTATCTAGCGAACTTTCAACATTTGTTTGGTGATTCAATATAAGCGATTAGTTGTATACTTGTTGTCGTGCCACCTCTCGATTTTAAGCTTGACAAGAAAATCAGTAACACGTTTACACGAGCAACTCAACCTAACAAACATTAGTCTATGCAACAAGAATTTTCTCTTAAGTATTAATGTTCACATTAAATGTCATACTTGTAAAGTAAAACTAGTTCGCATTGCTTATTTTGAACTTGAAATATAAAATACTAGTACTTGTATCGACAAAGTTGTAAATCCTAATATACAGATCTGATAAACAGGGACCTTGTAATTATATAATATAACAAGTTATGTTTTTTTTGTGAATTTAGTAGACAAAGTATATTCCATTAGAATTAAATTTGCTGCCGCTTTCTAAAACCTTTTATCTTCACTGAATATTTGTTGTATATTTGGTAAATAAAATTATTAATAAAAAAGAATACAGATGTATTAAACGAACAACTTAAGCTAAATTTACTCTTTTACTTTGGACAAATGCGTCCAAATGTAAGTAAACATAATCGATATTGCTGACTGAATAGATGAGATATTAATAGTGGCCTATTGATAATCATTTCTACAATGTTTTCTATTAGGTTTGGGAAGTACATGTTTAAAACGACAGGCTTTTTTGTAGTACTGTCTTACAGTAATCCTCAAGAAGCTCCAATAACGTTGTTTGACAACGGATATATTTTATTATAGAAAATAATTTATATGTTATTTCTTTTTCAATAGCAACAAACGAATATTTCACTAGTTTTTATATGTTGTTTCTTTTGTAATAGCAAAGTAACAAGAGCACGCCTCTTATGACCTTTTTTTTGCTCTTACCAGATTGTTTTATTACAGGTATTACACACTCCTTTTTGATAATCCTATTTGCACAGCGAAAGCGTGTTACGCTTTCTTTTATTGTATTGTTTAAGTTCAGTAAATTTTTAAACCATGCACGGAGAATTCTTCAGTATTATCATGTGTAATATAAGCGTTACGTAAAAACCACACAAAGATTTGGTTCTCGCGTAAGTCCGGACATTGATTTATGGTTTGTGGTTGGGAAAACGACAAGGATTGCATTTCCCATGCTTAACGTGCAGTTGTGCCCACCAATTTGTGTCAAAACATTAACCTATCTAGGAGGGGGACGATGACTCATGGGAGCCGATACGTCGAAACAAGAAGACTTTGTTATCGGCCTTCCTCGAGTGCAGACGTGTTTCGCAGAGTTCGAACAGTCCACGAAGTGACGCCATTCCATTTCCTTCATTATTTGTTACGTTTATTTTTCAACATAAATTAAATGTTCTTTTTCCCCTGGTTGTCATTACCCGCTCGAATAAATTCCATTCCTATTCTTAAATTCTCCAACAACACCCTATATAGTGTACCTGTTCAGAAAAAGCCCGCTTTAACATAATTTTCACTCAAATCCATTTTGCATTTAAAACGAAAATTTATTCGATAAATTAAATAGTCAATACCTTGTTTTAGGTATCGGTTAATTTGGTAAACATTCCGATTACGTATAATTACTTTCTCTTGTTTCCCATCTAAAGACATAAAAATAATGGATCCTAGTGTTATTTGATAGCGTGTTTTCCAGTTTGCTAATCCCGCTTTGATAACTCGTGTTATTTGAACCAATTTTTAATTTGATTTTGCAGCTTGTGCGTTGAAATATTTTCCACATTACTCGTCCCAGTACTTCAAGAGCGATGCACGTTTTTTTGTTCGACAAGTAGGAGCTCTTAGCTGGAGGTCAAATTGGTTCTTTCTTTATGTAGGCCCAACTGTTCTTTGCCACAGATCAACTGTCGTTGCCTGTAGATCGCTAGTGCCGTTATGGTAACAGGGTAATAGATCCCGACGACCGTGGCGATGCGGTGCTAATTCACGCCCGACGGCGTGCACGCTAAGTATCCCGACACATACAGGTATACAACTTGTTTTCTTTTGTGTATATCAATGGCATATTCCTGATCAGCGTTTGGTGTAGTTACGTGATAAAAAACGTGACAATGTAGGACTATTGTTTGTGGCTGCGAGTCGATATAATCGCTCTACAGGTGTGATATACCATTGTTAAAAATGTTTGGCAAAAGTTCCCACACGCTTATTCTTTTCTATGGATTAGTTTATTTTACAAACAGTATTATGTACAATTTAAAAGAATGTTTGACAAAAGCTCTCACACGTTAATTCTTTTCTACTGATTACTTTATTTTACAAAAGGTATTATGTGCAATTGTAAAAACGCTTGACAAAAGCTTTCACATGTTTATTTTCTACTGATTAGTTTTATTTGTGTAAAATACGAGATGCGCACTTCGTATCTAAAGTACTAAATTGTTCGTATCACATAATTGTTTGCTTCGAAATAGTAACGCTTAATTTATTTCTTTGGCTTGGTTGTACAGAATCCTTTACTTATTTTTATCGTTAATAGATAATCGTGGGCGACATGCTTCCTTTTTTTGTTTTTTTGGTATGCAGGTGATTCCCTCCACTCTCCGCGTTTGGTAGCTAGCCTGGTATTTACATTTCTTCCGGCTACGTCTAGGTACGCAGCATATTCCTCTACAAAATACCGGCGCCTTGTCGATAGGAGAGCTACTGCCAATCAAATAAGAGGACATCTGAATACAACCCCGAGATGAAATATGCACCGGGATTAGGATAACCACGAGATAAGTGTTAGCTTTAAAATTTGAGACGCATTTCGCCCTGTGTAAATTTGAATATATTATATATTTATAATATTAGCATTTACGGAGTAAAAAGTGACGTTACAGGTGATATTGTTTTTGAGAGTTTCCAAGTTCCCCCTTAAAGTACATCTTGTTTTTTTTATGAGCTCTCTTTAGTGTTCTAATTTTAGTTTCTACCGTGTGTCGTATGAAATATAGCTTTTGAAGACCCACCGCCATCTCTCATTGCTCTATTCAAGAATAGACCCCTAGCTACGTGGAGGAGTGCCTTTCCTTCACCAACTTGTTTTAGGAAAGGATTTTTGTAGTTAGCCACCCACTTCAGAGTGAGATTTTTCAAATAACGTTTCAATATTGTGTGTCATTTCTCCATGAAAGTTTTAGTAAAAGCGCAGGCATGCCATCTGTTTCCATTGCTTTACAGATATCTAAATCTTTTAATTCTCTTTAGAATTTCAATCTTAAAATCGGGTTTTCATTTTCAGCGACTGCGTGTGTATCTAGTATACATTAACTTTTAGCTCATTTCCTATAAGCTCCACAATATATTTTATCCGCCTATTTACCTTTATATCATGTTATATAAAAGTTTTCCGTTCTTGCTTAATAAATGATTGGTATATTGAAATATTACCTTCCAATAATGGTTTCTTCCTTGGCTACCTTACATTTTCTATTTACTCTACTCAAAGTCGTTTAAACATTATACTTCTCAGAACATCTTTAGAGTTCTTTGTATTTTCCACGTTCATTCTTCAACTTTAAAATATCCTGTTTTATGTAAGAATTTGTACCAACTGTTTAGTTTTGTTTGCAATAGGTTCTGGAAAAATTTTCCTCACTTCGTCTTCTTGAAGTTTCTCTAAGTTCGGCTTCTTTGATCTAGATCTTTTTATCAAGTTTTTAAAACTTGTTTCTATTTCAACATAACTAAGTTGTGATCGCTATCATACGTCTAACATCCTTTTACTTGATTTCTAAACCTCTATTTCATCATATTGCAGTTAATGTGGTGTCTATCATTATCTTCTGGTTTCCTCCATGTCTATAGCCTTTCTTATGATATTTGTAAAGGATGCTTGCGATTACCAGTTTATACTTTGTACATAATTCTACTAACCGCTTTTTTCTATAATTTCTTTCTCGCAATTCAAGTTCACCTACAATTTGAAGCTCCTTTTTTTATTGACTTTAACATTCCCTATTATTATTAATTTTTTTATTTAATTTAATGTATTTTCTATTTCCTCATTACTTATTCATCATGATGACCAATAGTCAGTATGTAGCCACATACCCTTGTAGCTTAGAAAGTTGTACTAATCCTAATTAAAATAACCTTATGACTACGTTGTTTATAAGAATCTGTTCACTACGAATCTTACTCCTTCTTGTCCTTTGCTTGAAGTTGTTGAAATTATTTTGTAGTCCCCCTAACCAAACCACCCTTTTGTCTTTCCATCGGAACTCATACGCAAAATAACGATTTGTATATAATAAATTTCCTCATATCCCGTCTACCAACTTTATTTAGAGTTCCAATATTCTACGCTCCGTCTACAGACTGTTCCCGTTTATTGTAATGACCCCTCCCTTACTAGTACCCACCCAAAACTACGAACGGATGACCAGATTAACTTAGGAATATTTTAGGTAAAAAAGCGCCATTTTAATTTGAAAAATGTTTTTTTGGGATATTCATATGGATCTACAAAACAGTGGCTTCCCGTTTCGTCCTTGATCATGCTCTCGGCTATATTAGTGATTCGACCGCGTCTTCAGGGACGATTGATTTCTCTTCTTTCTATACGACCCAAGTCTTCATCTCGCCATCTGCTCTCTCAAGTGACTGTTCATTCTTAATAAAACCGAAATCTTTAACCCGAGAGTCATTCGGCTGACTAATTGTAATGTTATAACAGACGGAAGGGGTCGTAAGTCAATACTCCTATACACAGCTTTCTTATGAAAATTAAGAGATAAAAAGCTACTGAAACAAGGCATAAAACTTCTCAAATCTCAAACACTAAATATAGCAACACTATAGAACCCCATTAAAATTAATTAGTGGGGTTTCCTGAACACCACGAAGTATCTATAATCATCCTTTCTGGAATAATACCGAACTATAACAAAGGGTAAAATTAAGCAACGTGTAAAACAGAAGAAGGATATTCATTCATTAAGTAATATAGATATAATTACTGCTCATAATTGAGCTAAATTTAATTGTAAATTACTCACTCAGACAGATTTACGCAAATATTAAACGCAGCTTTTACTATTATTTACACATTTGATTTAGTTGAATGCTCCCATCTCATACATCTGTTTAGCAAAATCAGGCCAACCTACCGTCAGCAAGGATTTTCTTGTTCCATTTAATTTCGTTTCGCATCCCATTTTTATTCTATATTTTGTCCCCGAATTAAGCTATACACAATGTGCCCGTTATAGAAAATTTGATAAAGCACTAATGCTCTACTTTAGGGAATACAACGTGATTCATGCGTGTGCTTATATGCTCACAGAATGTATTATTATCGGATTTTTCAAGTACACTGTATGTTTATATAACGTTTCACTATTATATCACACAAACAACTTACAGTAGTAAGGTCAAAACAATACAACACCTTATAAACAAAGAAAAGTTATATTAAATAATACATTATATGTAAATTTTAGCCGGCGTTTCACACGGATAACTGAAACCGACTGAAACGTGGTCTGTGTATAGTTTGGCTGATATCCAAAAGCTATTTTTATTGGTGAAACAAATGAAAATAACCAGTCCTACGAATTGGATTTGCAAGTTTATACAGTAGGCCTATTAAAATAGTTCCTTTAATCAGTACGAGCGTTATATAAATAAATTCCGAAAATAGTTTAATTTTAATGTTACCAACTAAATTAAGTTTTATTCTTGATCTATGTCAGGTTTTCACAAACTTTTGCATTTTCAGATATCTCACTATCTGTTTGCTGAAATTTTAAAATACGATAGAAACTATTTGTATTTAAAAAAAGCTGAAATCACGTGTAACATAGTAAAAATTATTTTGGCAAGACAAAATAAAATAGTGGAAAAGAAGACGGAAGTAACAAGTGTTTCGTTTACATACCATCCTTATTTAGGAATGTTATTTCCGAACTATAGTCCTTTCACAAACGGGGAGTTTAATTTATTACTTTGCATCGAAGAATATGCAGGCATACTATACGTGTACAGCTTTTGCAACGGAAACGGTAAAGAAGCCGTAAGGGAATACGAAAGACGGTTCCCTAATAGTCGAACACCTCAACATGATACATTAGCAAGAGTATTTGGTTCTCTTCGGCAACATAGTAGATTTCCTACAGCGGCAACCAATGATGATAAATAAAAGATGACACATTATGTAAGTTGAAGATTAAATTTACATTATTAGAGCCAATGATAAAAATTCCTTTTTGTTCGTGTACACTTACATAAATACATAGCTTAGGCTACGTTTAATGTGAGTGGTACTAAATTATTCTCTTCCAATGCGACCACACTCGGTTCGGGTGGTTCACCCCTATTAGACATGATTACATACATAAATAATTTGATTTGCTTCTAGATATGGTTGAAAGCAATCCAACAATTAGTACAAGGTGCATTGGACATGCATTACCGTTTGCAGGAGATTAAAAAAATCAGTTTATACCAGTACCATATTTAACAGGTGCAAAGACTTGAACCAAGATTAAATTTTAGTCAGAGGATCCTTGGAAGAAGAAGAATAATTAGTAAGTGCTTATTCACCGATGAAGTTCAATTTACCGGCGATGAAAGTCGCAATATTAGAAATTCACATGTTTGGGCTGACGAAAATCTTTTTACTACAAGACTAACAAATTCACACTACATTTGATTTTCCAATGCTCCAGCCGAAGGTACTACAATGGCCAGCAAGCGATTTTCTTCATCTGGAAAATTTTGAATTCTGCCGAACCCTAGCTGTTCTAAGCAAGGTAGGGATCTTTAACATGCGTGGCAACACACACACGGAACCAACATTTAACCTCTCATCCGAACGAGAGCATATTTTTGTGAAAAATGCTTGCCTAACATTTTTCAAACGGACCGTGTTGGGATTCGAACCCGGGACTTTGGGCATAGTAGTCACACGTATACCAACTACGCAAAGCATCCGCCCAAAAAACAAATTCACAGAACATCTTTTTGATTATTGTATGATGTACTGTTTTAGATAATCACCTTATTGGGCCATATGCCTTACCCCATACTATAACTGCGGGGACTATTTAGATTTTTTGCAGAATATGTTACTGGTTCTGTTAGAAGATGAAGTTATTGGAGGAATGTATTTTCAGGACGATGGTACAGTACCTCACTTCAGAATAACCTAGCGTTTCTAAATGATAATTTCCTAAATAGATTAGACAGGGGTGGACCTCATTCCTGGTCTACTCGGTCGTCAAATTGTAACTAAGTAGATTATCACATTTAGGGATATCTGAAGATAATTGAAAAAATCCGTCCAGACCATTTATTTATAGAACTAGGTCAATCCTCAATTTTTAATAAGTCCTTGGTCTCATATGGAAAACAAAAAGCTCGTTATTTTCTAATTTGATTCAATCACAAGGTTAAGTCAACATTTCATATCCACAATCTTACAGAGTACAATCCAGCTGTTATAAAACCTGGTTTGTAAAGTCAGAAATAACAATTTAATCTTTCAAAAGCCCGTGTAAACACCATATGGTTCAGCAAATAGCTCATAGTTTCCAACTTGTTTCATACATACGACACGTGGGCGTTGGAAGTTTTGTTCTGATAAGACTTGCCTCGCTTGAACTGTCCTGGGAAGTAATTTTTTAATCCACTCACTTTCACTACATCTTTGAGGCAAGCGGACTGGAAAGTCGTTAATGGTGAGACTGCTGTTCACATACTTTAGTTCCTTAATCGGTTTTTAGTGCAGCGCAAACTCCCTGTAGGGCTAACCTACCCAATAGTCAAACAACCAGAGCGCAAATGTTGAAGAAGACCCATTCCATACCGCATTAGCTTGTAGCCGACGCCTTGTGACCATATAAGTGGGATATGTGCAGACCAGCTTGAAAGCTGCCGCCAACCACTACTGGTTAAGGGTGAGTGACTTTTTGCTAAACCCCAAAAAAGTCTACACAATGTTTTGGCAACCCCCTTTCCTCCAGGGTTAAGTCTTGAGCCACTTGTTAGTAGTCCGTAAGACTCGGCACCCCATCGTTAAGTCGTAACCTAGTATTAATTAGCAAATTTTCTTATTCAAAGCATTTGATTCTTTAGAAATGATAATTGATTAAACTTTTATATTTAAGAATTAACAGCAATCATTATTGTAAAAAGCTTTAAATTAAAGTATGTACGCGATTATCAGATCTGATGCTCATCCAAGCCTTAAGAGGCAACGATGTTCGATAAATAATAATTTTGTTTCATATCACTAAATTTTGTGAATTAATTTTATTTTTTGATAAAAGTTATTTGTTATACAATATACATTTTCCGATTCTAACATGTTAAATTTTCTAAGTGAAGTAAATTAGAAGGTTTAAAAAATTCATTCCAATAGAGTTTCTGTATCTATCCTAAAACATCCTTTTAAATCTTGCTAGATAGTCACGTCTAACTTCACTTTATTTAATTTTCGGTTTAACGAATAATATTTCAACCCTGCTCTTTCACATGATCTCCCAGGGGTAATAGCCACGCCAGCGGTCGAGCGGCAAGTTTTTATAGTTCCAACTTTTCATAATTAATTTTTAATCATTATTTAATTCCCCTACATTGACGCTTACAACTAGGGGCCCAAGTAGAAGTTAAAGAAAAATTAATCCGCTACATTGACGTCCAACGTCGTGAGGTTAAAAATTAATGCGTTACATTAGCGCGTACAACGTGTGGCTCGAAGTGTGTAACAACTTTTGTTAGCTATAAAAATAAATCCGCTACACTATTAATAATAAGAAAAGCAACGTTAACAAAAATATATTGAAGAACAGAATGGTGGGCATTTTGAACAATTATTATTAATGTCAATTTCGTCACAAGTGTTTCGTTTTTAAAGAAATTCTATTCTATCAAAACATTTTTCTCATGTGCAGTATTTTTAAAAATCTTAGTAGTAGAACAAAATGAGCACTTATAAAAATATTTTTGTATAACTCAGTTTTTCCGTTATTTTTAAATCATCTTCATTAGGTCTTCAGTCCTGGAACTGGTTAGATGCGTATCCTCATTGTTTCCTATTCTGAACTAACCCACACATTTCCCTGAAATTTGCACAGTCTGCAACTATCACTATCTGCGTGCAAAAGTCTGATCTCGGTCTACCTCTACCTCTACATCTTTTTTCTCATCTCTGCTTGTAATATATACCGTACTACTGCCCAAAAATGCATTCGAACGTATGCCGCCCTACTATTTCTCCATTTTTTTTTGTTTTCCACAGATATCTTTATTCCACTACTATTTCTATAATCTCTTTATTCTTAACTTTGTCTGTCCATGCTATTATTCTTATACATCTAAAGCACAACATTCCAGAAGGCTTCTATCTCTTTCTGTTTGCATTTCCTACTGCCCCTATTTCATAGACATACTGTGCTGTGCTCCACACATATGCTTTGAACAATTCTCGTCTTGTCTCTATGTTTGTTGTTTTTGAACATATTCGCTGTTTTTCTTGTTAGATGCAGTTCGGTCATCTTCTATTGTTTCTTCTTCTATTGTTTCCCGATATTCAGTGGTATGTGAAAGGGGATAAGCAGCCTGTTGCTGCCAAGTTCCCCCAGCTCTTGAACATTTGCCGAATTAATAGTTTTTCCAATATATCATTTCGCACAATCAACATTAGTTGAAAATATTTCACAATCAACACCTGTAGTAGTTTATAATAATCATCAGATTTAAGTGCACTTATTTTTTCGTCATTAGATTGTCCGTCTTGAAACTAGTTGGACGCGTACCTCCACTTATTTATGTTCTGAGCTAGCCTACACAGTTTCCTGAAATTCCCACAACAACCTATATACAACTCATCCGCTTCTATTGTTTTCTAATTATATGCCCTATTTCACCGAGATTCGTGGTATGTGAAGGGGGTTAACAGCCTGTGGCTGCCAAGGATCCCCAACACTTAGGCATTAGACGAATTAATAGTTTTCCAGTAAATACTTTCGTATAATTAACATTGGTTGAAAATATTGCAAGACCAATGTCTGTAGTTGTTTGTAATAATCATCATGTTGAAGTACATTAATTTTTTTCATCATTAGTTTTTCTATCTTGGGACTAGTTGGATGCATACCTTCATCGATTTCTATTCTGAGCTAGCCTACACATTTCTCTAAAATTCCCACATCCTACATCTTTCACTATATGTGTGCAATAGTCTCTCCTATTTTATACTGTTTTCCACATATTTTTTTCTTCCACCACCATTTCTAGTACCTCTTTGTTCGTAACTTTGTCTGTCCATGATATCTTCATCATACGTCTGTAGCACCACATTTCACAGGCTTCTACCTTTTTCTTGTCCGTTTCTTCTGCTGTCCAGGCTTCACAGCCGTACAGTGCTGTGCTCCACACATACGTTTTAAGCAGTCTTTTCCTTGTTTTGTTTGTTGTCTTTGAACACAGTAGTTGCTTTTTCTGGTTAAATGTAGCACGACCTTGTGCTAATCTTTGTTTTATATATTTTGTGCTTTTCCCATCTTGCGTTATTTGGCTTCCTATGTAGCAAAAATCCTAAACCTCTTGTAAGTTTTCGTTACCTATTTGTATTCTTGTTTGTGCTTTATTTTTCCCTCCTTTGCATACTAGAACTTTAGTTTTATTTTTGTTAATTTTCATACCCATATATATGGAATGTGTATACTTCTCGTTAATATTTCCAATATTTCTGTTCAATAACCTGTTTACATCCACATGTCTCGGCTTTTACGCCATGTCTAGCTGGTATATATTTTCATGAACTTCCCGCGCAGACTACTATTAAAGATCCTACATCTCTGTCTATCTTAACAAGAAATTTATCATGAGTCATATTTTATAATTTAGATCTATAATTTCTTCTTGTCGTTCCTCTTGTAACCAACTGATAATTGAATACGTACAGTGTCTTGAATTTCATATTGGAGACTATAACACAACTGGTTTCGTGCTGCTGTTTTTAATTCCAGCAATAACAAGTTCCGAACCTCCATCTATTTGCTCCAGACTTTGACACTTCGTAATATGTACACGTCCTCTATTTTTCTTGAATTGGAACATCGTTATCGTTCACTTGTTATACCTCTTTCTGTATAAAAAATGCATTCTCCATGCTTTTGCAGACAAAAAAAACTTAAGCCTTCAACTTTCCAAATGTTGCAAAATGCTCTTCTGTAGGCAGACAAGTCAACAAATGTATTCAGTTAAAGAAAATTAACATGTATTCTTGTTTTATGAGTTGTTCTCTTGGATCGTACATCTTAGTAAACGGGATTTTATAAAATTCCTTTATAAAATATACGCACCCTTATGCCCATTCTTCTCTCAACAACTCCCCAGGTAGGAATACGTTTCTCGATTATTAACTGTAAATGCGAAAACATTATATACGCCGGATGTGTCCAAAGGTTTTCAATGGGTTTCAAAATGATTTATTAATCTCTCCTTTAATTGTGCTATCTTGCATTGTTTTTTACTAGATGTTTATACTGATGCTTCAATGCGATTGTCTTTGCCTCGTACCCTATCTTTCTTCTCTTTAAATCTACTTCTTCCAATTCTAGTTCTTTTTTAATTGATAGTATATAAATAGTCTATGCAGGTTCTATTTCTTTTACAGCGTACGGTATAAGTTTGTTGCATGTATGGATCAGTCCTAGATCGTCGATATTACAATTACTGCACCGCCTTTGTTCGATCCATTTTCCACAGCTTCTATATAAACAAGCGGTAAACAGTTAAAACTGAATGTGAATATTGCATAATTTATTATCTTGTATCTGTTCCTAATATTGGCTGGTAATTTAAACTGTAATTGAGACAGTTTCTTTATATTACTGTTTCTCCAATAAACGTGCTGCAGATTTTCGGTTAGTTTCTTCCACATATATGTAATCGATATCGAGTACACCGGTGCAATTCGCAAGTATAATTCCCCGTCTTCCAACAAAGTTAGATAATCTTTATATTGATTATATACATTATCTACCATCCAACTGTTTCCAGCTGTGTAGTTAAATATTGCTGCTTCTAGTCTCGTAACACCATGTTCTTTAGCCATAGCAGATATAAATAAATACCTGCTTTAATCGGGCATCCGAGCAGTTGACAAAATGCTCTATATGATTCCCTATCTGCTTGCTTATGCCTGGGCTGGTTACTTGGCACATAAGCTTGTTATACATCTTAACGCAACTATTGGAATTTACCCATGTTAAGCAGTCCTTGCAATTTGTCTTACCATTATCCAAAATTACATTCTCGTGTTTTGTATGTTCTTCATGGTGGTAAAGTTACAATCATTCTTCAAGTATTCAACCATTTCCGTACTGTCAAATTTCCGCTAAAATTTTGGGTTATATTCAGATCTAGTAGATAGTAATCATCTCTTTCGAGCTGATGATCTAATATATCTAACAGTTCTTCCAACAAAATTCCTAACTCAACATCTCCTAGTTCCATTTTGTACGGAATGCATATCGGATTAGTATACTTCTTGTTTATAATTCCTAGATCTCATTTCGCAATAATACAATTTATTCCTTGCGCCATTTTGTTTTTGCTTACCCCATGCCTAGCAGATGCACATTTCGAGAACTACCCACGTAGGCAGCTATTAAAAGACCAATATCTCTTTCTTAACAAAAAAATTTACCATTATTTTTTAATTCGTCGGTGCAATCCAGTGTCGCCCATTTAAACTAGCATTATATTATCGCAGAATGATATTGTAATTGGAATGAGTAAGTCGTTATCCTCTAAGTGTTTTTCCTCTTTGGTAAAGCAAATATTTCCAGTAGGGATGATTAAGTACCGAACACATCAGGACAAAATTAAGGACTAGGTAGGGGAACTAAAATAAGAGATAAATACGAAAGAGCGTAAGCGCATATGGAAAGCTATGGTACGTGCACTTTGTAGAATCAACCGAAAGTTGTCGAAAGCACCCCCAAACAAGGATTGCAACCGCCAGGAATGCGGCCCTCCCCAACCCTGGCGTGCGATCTACCCCAGCCCGGCGAGTACCCCGGCATGACGGGGCACGTGAGCGTCCGGTGCGCGGTTCACCCAGCTCCGCTGCGCAATATTTCCAGACTATTTAAACTGTAATCTCGCAAGTTACACCGACTACGTACATACATTTCGGAAGCCAATTTGCCATCTTCCAACAACTTAGATAGTTCTTTAATGGGCAATACATATTTTCTGGCATATAAGAAATTCTAACAATGTAGATATATATATATATATATATATATATATATATATATATATATATTACTCATATTTAGACCAGGGTAGAAAATTAATGGATTACATCAAATAATTTTAATCACCGTGTATAAGGAAGTTTATTAGATAATACGCTTTATTAAAAACCCGTGGAGAATAAAAATTCATTCGTTTTATTAAAAATAAGAGATTAAAATTATTTACAAGACGCTTTATATAAAAATAAGCAGTTTTAAAATGCTCAACGTGTAATTTAATTATTCCAAAGTAAAGAATCAAATGGAAATTACGTGCAAGATTTATATGAATTGATTCAAGTTTGGGCAACGAGTATTAAACGAAATGTACTAATAATAATTGAATATTTAGTTAGGATTCACTAAAAATTAAAGGCTATTATTTTTAATTGAAGTTAATTGAATCGTTAGTAACAGATAATATCTATAGAAACTTGTAAAAACCCAAGATTATAATACCAGAAAATACAGCTCTGAGAATTAATATTATTTTGAACACCTGCGTAGTTTAAATATCACATACGGCGTAAATTTTGTAGATAATTAATAGTTTCAAAGAATCTTGGAGAAACCGGGGCTTAATATTCACGAGAATGTGCGATACGGGGTTATTAAACCCAGATAACAGTCCACATGGACTAAAATATAATCGATAATAAAGAATATCAATTTGCACCAATACGAACAGGTTAGAAAAGGAAAGAGAAAATGCGTCAAGCAAAGACACATATAGTAAAAGGCGGGAGTTAAGCAACGTCACGAGGGTCACAATTGGTTGAAAATAGGATGCAAATATCAGAGGTAGAAACAACAATTTCTGTACAAAATTAATTAGTTTTTCTCGGACATGCTTGCATGCCGTGTGTTGAAATTTCTGAGATTTAAATGGGACGAGTGAAAATTCGTAAAAATCGACGCGCGAGCGACAGACTGGCAACATAGAATGAGGAATTCTTTAGAATTACCCGTTTTGAGGACAAAAGCGACGTGCCGGCTTTTTGCTATATATACCGAGATGAATATAAACAAGCCCTCTTAGACTTTTGACTATTCGATGCGTTAAAAGCTCTTACATCCGCGACTTGATTGAAGATGTTAAACAGTGCATTTTAGTTTGATAAAATAATTTAAAATTTTGCTCGTATATTTTAGTGATTCAAAATAGTTGGTTATTTACGTGCTAACATGAATGTACTTCAGTGCACTTAGATACAAGGTAATAAAATTTAGTTTCACTGTACCAATTAGCAAAATTTACAACGACAAATGTATACACAAAAGTAGGCAGTTTTGGCGTATATTGGTGAAAGAAGTATGAAGTTATTTGCTATTTTTCGGGGTGTTAATAATTAAATGGTTCAAATACGTGTCTGGATCCACGAAACAAGGGTCAGATATACATAAATGAGTTCCGGAAAAGCCCAGAAACAACTTTAAATAAATGGTGATGGAGAAAATTTTAAAAGCGTTGAGAATTAGAAGCCGTAAATATAATCCTGTTGGAATGGTGTGATTAACTAAAGGGACGATGTACTTTGAAGCTACGAGGACAGTAACCTTCAGGTAAATTATACTATTTTGTTTGACATTTTGTGTGTGTTGAATAACTTTATAATTGATTTACTTTAAATGGACATTAGTGAAATTGTACTAACCATAAAATTTTAATTTTAAGATGAAATTTGCTTGTTGAAGTAGAAAGGGTATTTAGATTTGATGTTCGGTAATATGATGAAAATTTGGGTATGTCTTTGAGCTCAATTAGACGAACCTGGTTAATTAACGTAAAGGGTGGTAGATGCTCCTTTATACTCAGACTCCGGTCTGCTTATATTGTTATATTAATTAGTAGGCATCCAACAAGGACTTTAATTTTGGATGCACATTAAAATGATAATAAAATTAATCTTGAAATTCTTTTTAAAACTGAAATTTATGCTGAGTTTTAATTTTGAAATTTTAATGTATTCTGAATATTGATGTAAATAGAGTTAACGTTGATGTTTTGGTAGGAATGTGTTGTTTTTTTATGAATGAGGAGGTTTATAACATTAGGTGAGCAGCCGAGGCGAAAAGAGGATCACAGCCGTTTATGACGCCCAATCTGTGGGACTAGAATTTTTTTGTTGAAAGGACCCAGTTCCCGCATTCAAAGGAGTATATCACAGCAAATTTTGGCGACCACAACGTGAGGGCTCGAGTTCCAAATAAAATTTTGTTATTTTATTCCAGGAAACTGGCGATCTGAGAGAGAGTTTCTGTGTGTGTATAAATTTAAGAGTATTTTAGAGTGTGTGTGAGTGATTAGAACGTATGCAGAGAAAAGAGTGGTTAAAGAGTCAAGGAGTGGAAATTGGAAGTGACGATAGTGCATTGTGTGAGAAAAATTCTAAAATGGAAGAAGCTGGAGGCAGTAGAGATCAGTCGAGGACGGAATCGGGGGATCAAGGAAACGAGATGATATTGAGAATGTTAGAGAGGATGAGTGAAGAATCGAATAAGAAATTTGACCGAATGAATGAGACATTAGCAGGAGTTAGGGAAACCCTAAGTGAGAAAATAGATAAGACGAATAAAGAAGTTTCAGAATTTAAAAATAGTCTTACCGTAAAAATGGGGGAGGTTGAAAATAGGGTTGAAAAAAATGAGCGTGATATTACAGGTCTTCGACAGGAAATGGGACATTTAAGGTCCGAAGTACGCATTTTTTGTGAAGAAGAGATTAATATAAAATGACTGAAGTTAAGGACTCATGTAGGGATCAGTTAGGCAGGGTAGAACGCGAAGTTAGTAGTATCAAATACAACATGTCAAATTTAACGGGGGATGGTCCCAGATTTTCTACAGGTGGAGTATCATTGGACCAACACATGAAGTTTTATGGCGATAACAGGGTAAATCCACAAATTTTTATTAATAGTGTAAGAAATCTAGTGGGAAATTTATTTGACGAACAGACTAAACTAAATACGATAAAGGCTTTATTAAAGGACAATGCGGAGGCATGGTACAATTTAGTAGGACAGGACATAGACACGTATCAGGACTTTGAAAACAAATTTTTACAACATTACTGGAGTGATCACAAACAGGATCAGATTAGGGACGACTTGATTACAGGAAAATTTAAGGGAGAGTTTGCAGGAGCTAGGAGCAATATGCCATCCGCAAATACAGTGTGGCCAAACAACTGAATCCACCATTGACGGACAGACAGATAATCAAGTACCTATCACGACATTTTGAACTGGAAATTAGACAACACGTGGCCTTACAAAACATCACAGAACGGGAGACGTTTTGGAATACTTACAGAGATATGACGATGTATGTGTTGGACGGACAAGAGATACGAGAACGAAACGTTAACACAGTTAGGTTTGACAACAGGACACCGAATTATCCGAGACGGCCTGACTACAACAGAAATTTTCGACCGAATTGGGAACGACGAGGACAGGAATACAGGAGCAATAGTGCGACTAGGGGACCGACGCCAAGACCTAGTTACACGCGACAGAACAGTTTACCGGAGGTAAACAGGACTGTGACCAGCACGCCGAATAGAGACAGGGACACGGATATTAACACGAGGAGGACGTACGCACAGGTTGTAGAAGGACAACCAGGACCAAGCACTGAAAACAGGACGAGACAGGATTTTTAGAACGCGACAGACCACTAGATTTCAGTGTAAATGTATATGAACATCCACGTGAATTTTTCAAAATTGAGGAGGAAGTAGAGCCAGAAACTGTAGAAAATTATGTTTGCCAATTATTAATTTAGAAATTTTTGAAAATAATGTAGAAGTATTACTTGATACAGGGGCAGAGGCGAGTTTGATATCGGAGGAATTCGTCAGCAAAATTAGGGATAAGGTTTGTGATAGAATTATGCCTATAAAACGTAGCCATTTAGTAGCTCCAAATAAAAAGAAGTTTGCTGTAGTAAATAGTGTTGTGGTGCTTAGGATAGACATAGGAGGTTTTAGCTGTGAACAGGAGTTTGTAATTGTACCTGGACTGAAGTTTCAGAGCATTTTAGGTGTTGACTGTATGATGAAGTTAGGGGTTTTGATAGATATGGAAAGGAAGGTAGTAAGGATTAAGGATAGGGTAGTGCCATGGAAGGGCAGTTATGAAGTCACAGAGGATGACACGGGGTTTAGTATTAATGTAGTAGAGGTAGAGGATGATGAAAGTAAACAGATCAACACAATAAGATGTCCAGAGGATAGGAAAGTAGAGGTTCAAGCTTTAGTACAAAAACATGCAGAAGTAGTGGAGGTAGAAGCAGCATATCAGGAGCAGGTGAAGGCGAAATTAAGTAAAGATGGCAAGTTTGTTTTTAATAAAGTAAATTTAAGGGATTCGTTCTGGCGGAGTCCATTACACAAAAATTCTAGAAGGTACGTAGGGTTTTCCATAGAGGGAAAAATCGGAATTGTAAAGTAGTATCGTTTGGTTTGTCGGCAGAAAGGGACACAATAATAAATGAGAAACAGACAAGTGTAGGGACTGAAGAAGAGGTAATATTTAAGAGTCAGGATAAGAGGGATGATAAGTTTATTGTATGTGAGATAATAGAGATGTTAGTATAGATATAGAACAAGGGATAGAATAGGTGTATATAGAAAAGTAGAAGTAAGTGTTTATAGAAAATAAAGCTAGGTATAGGATAAATATGGGAGATAATTAGGAATAGGTTTAGGATGAGAATAAAGAGTAAAGGTAGGAAGAAAATAAGATAGGTTAAGTATAGATATTTCATAGAAGATTAGTGGAGAGTTGGGAATAGAGTAAGAATAGGATAGGTATATAAGATTAGGTAGGATGAAGTAAAGTATAGTGAAGATTAGTTAAAAGTTAGGAATAGGATAGGTATATAGGATGTATATAGGATTAGATGGATGAGTAGGATGAAGTTAGGGATAATTTCAGTTTATAGAATTAGGTGAGAGTTAGGAATAGGATAGGGATATAGGATAGGTGTAAATATTTTTTTCGATTGGAGACAAAGTAGGTAAGTTAGATAGATAAGGATAGAGAGAGATAGGCAGTTTTTTTGTAATTTTTTTTGTCTAAATGTTTTATATTTGAATTCAAATAAGTGGGATTATTTGTATTCAAATAGGGGGAAAATACTCATATTTAGACCAGGGTAGAAAATTAATGGATTACATCAAATAATTTTAATCACCGTGTATAAGGAAGTTTATTAGATAATACGCTTTATTAAAAACCCGTGGAGAATAAAAATTCATTCGTTTTATTAAAAATAAGAGATTAAAATTATTTACAAGACGCTTTATATAAAAATAAGCAGTTTTAAAATGCTCAATGTGTAATTTAATTATTCCAAAGTAAAGAATCAAATGGAAATTACGTGCAAGATTTATATGAATTGATTCAAGTTTGGGCAACGAGTATTAAACGAAATGTACTAATAATAATTGAATATTTAGTTAGGATTCACTAAAAATTAAAGGCTATTATTTTTAATTGAAGTTAATTGAATCGTTAGTGTTAAGGCTTTATAAGTATTTTGGTTGTAGTGTAGTATGCCAATCACAATTAATTTAAGTCCTTAAACTATTCCCACCTAGAAACCCTCCATTATCCCTACCTTTAGTGCAACGACATAAAAGGGTTGGTAATGTACGAGTGGACGACAATTCAACTTCGTTCTCGCTTGGCTTTGGTTCGTGATTTAGTTCGGTGCATCGAGCATCAGTAATTAGCAACAATTAGTGAACAATTATACATACAGTCCATAATTATCTGATAGCAGTGCAAGTACAATCAACCACTACAACCAGTGAAAGGTAGGTGATATATTCCTTTAAATTATCATTTCCTTTGTGTGATTGTAAATGCAAATTAACATTTTGATTAACATTTTGGTCCTTTGAGCAAATATTTGGCTTATTAATTGGTTTATTATTGGCATTTATTATTGGCATTCATTTTAACTACATTGTTAATTGCTCTTCGCTTAAATTAGGGGTTGACCGCATTTAGAAGAAAAGTGTAGTCACACCACCAGTTTCATAGTCAATTGTGTAAAGTAACTTATAGTAGATGCAATCTCGCATTAAATTTGAAATTTTGTACTGATACAGAATCTTATAAAGCCTTAAAATGACAAATCTTTGTAAATTTTAGGGATAGTTAACGTAAGAATTTGTAGTCAGAAAAGTGTTTAAGCAATACAGTTATTTTAAACTTGTAATTCAAGTTCGCTAGAGAATTCAGGTATTCGTAAAACCGGGTAGAATAAAACCCTTTGCTCTTTGTCATATTGAAACTTGCAAGCTCCCGTTAGGCACGTTGTAGTAAAAATTCTTTAACAGGTAGTTCAACATTACCCTTGGTATATCCTATTATTAGGTGAACAAACCCTTCATTTTTGTAGCTGAAATCAATATAAAATCGATATTAGTAACCTTGTTCGTTAGGATGGCACATATTTCATCGGATAGGTTGATAGTGGATTTAAAGGCCGCACTCGATAGATTATCTGATATATCTGGTGCGATAGATAAATTGGAGCATATTAAAGGCAATTGTATTTCTGTTAATATTATGGCTGAAAGCGCCTTTGATATCAAAAACGATGTAGATACATCTTATAAAACGTGCATATTGGATGAGGACAACTCGGAATTATTAAATGAAGTTACAACATTAAGAATTGAAATAGATAGGTCTTTGTTAAACATTAAAATTATTAAGGCACAATTTGATAATATATCCACTGCTGAAAAATGCTTGACTGAAAATATTACTAGCATCGGCTCATGTACTAATATTCGTCTCCTCGGATAGAAATGAAAAAATTTTCTGGAAAAATAGAACATTTCCAAGAGTTTATTCAATTTTTTAATAATTTAGTTCATGAAAATAATCAATTGCTACCGATCGAAAAGTTCTATTTTTTAATTGATGCATTGGATTTTAAGTCTAGAGAACTCATTAGACATTTGCAAATTTCGAATAATAATTATATGCTAGCTTATTCAATTATTGTGGAGAGGTTTAATTCAAAACGTTTAATTGCAAACACGCATTGGAATGCTTTAGAATCGTCACCAAAAGCAAAATTTAATTCACATACAGATTTAAGAGAATTGCTTAATTGTTTTACGGAAAATCTATCAAGCTTACGTCAAACTAAGATTGATTTGCTCGACTTCGTATTGTTTAATTTGTTATCAAAAAAGGTAGATACAAATCTGTTGAAAACATTTGAGTTAGAAAATACATCAGACATTCCATCTTATGATCAATTAAAATTATTTCTAGAAAAACATTGCAAGGCATTAGAAATTAGCAATATGGTTGTTTCCGATACACCGTCCAAATTTAATACGTCCGTTAAACAAACCATATCATCTAGTGTACCTTCTAAACGTTCCTTTGAATATTCAAAACCCCAAGTTCGAAAGTCATTCGTAACAACTTCATTCGCTCAGAAATGCAGTCTTTGCAGTGGTACTCATAACTTATACCAATGTGAAATGTTTCTGAATAAATCGCCACAAGACCGTTATAACTTTGTTAAAGACAAACACTTATGCATTAATTGTCTTCGCAACTCTCATATGGTTACACGCTGCTCTTCCAAACTTGTTTGTAAAAAGTGTGCAAGGGGTCATCATACTTTATTGCACTTTGAAAACCCTACAGTTGCACAGAAACCTGCAATAACTCAGGCAACAGATCAACCTCCCGAACCCACCTGCAACACTACTACAAGTACGTTATTATCATCTAGATCGTCCAACACAATGACGTTATTAGGCACCGCAAGAATTTCAATTACAGATGGGTTTGGTAATAAGTGTTGTCGACGCTTAGGTTTAAGAAAATCGAATATTTCAATGAAGGTTGAAGGCTTAGGTCTATCTGCTTCCCATGCGTATGGTCAAGTATCGTGTAAAATTAGTCCTCAAGGTAAAACTGTTCCAGAGTACAGCATTGATTGTTTTGTTTTACCAGACATTTGTGGAACCCTTCCTTCATCAAGGATCTCACCAAATAGTTGGCCTCACATAGTTGGATTAGATTTAGCAGATTCGGACTTCGACAAACCTAGCCATATCGATTTATTGTTAGGTGCAGATTTGTTCGCGCGTGTTTTATTAAACGCAACTCGCATTGGGTCACTAGAAGAACCCGTGGCAATTCACACTACCTTTGGGTGGATATTAACAGGAAGGTTCTTTCTTCTGTTACATCTCGTATATCATTAGCTGCACTTGTAGAAGATGCTAACATTACTCGATTTTGGGAACTGGAAAATATTCCAGATTCTAACAAATTATCTCCTCATGCGGAAATTTGTGAAAGGCATTTTGTGGACACTCACAAGCAGGATGACACCGGTCGTTTTATTGTTTTGTTACCTTTCAATGGTCCTGAACCGCTATTTGCTGGCTCTCGGAAATAGCACTTCAAGATTTCTTTCACTAGAACGCCGTTTGAAATAAATCCTCAACTGTATAATTCGTACAGAGAATTTATGCAGAATTATATCGATAGTGGTCACATGTCTCGTATTGTATCGGATTCAACTCGATCGTCTACATTATCGCCGGTATATTACATACCACATCACGCCGTGTTCAAACCAGACAGTACAACTACAAAACTTCGTGTCGTATTTGATGCTTCAGCCAGCGCTCAAAGTGGAGGGTCTTTAAATGATCATTTACTCGCAGGCCCCTCTTCAAAAAGATATCATGGAGTTGTTATTACACTTTCGTTTACATTCTGTAGTTTTAACTGCGGACATTAAGCAAATGTATAGACAGATTCTTATTTCTACTAGCCATCGAGACTATCAACGTATAGTTTGGAGATTTAAGTCCTCGGAGTCTGTTATCGATTATCAGCTAAACACTGTTACATACGGCATCACATCATCACCATTTTTAGCCATGCGTGTAATTCAAGAACTTGCAAAAAGTCAATCGTTACGTTTTCCTATTGCTTCCAAGATTTTAGCATCGGATACGTACGTGGATGATTTGATTACAGGGTGTGATTCGATAGAGGATGGCAAACGACTCGTGTATGAATTAAACCAAATTTGCCAATCAGGTGGTTTTATGTTGCGAAAGTGGAATAGCAACGTGCCAAGTGTCATTGGCCATTTACCTGATTCCGTTCGGTATCAGCAAGCATTTTGTTTGAAGAGGTAAACAATACTTCTCAAAAATTTTAGGACTGCAATGGCAACCATTGAGTGATGTGTTGTTTTACAATCTTAATATCGTTGATCGGCCTTGTACCAAAAGGAATATGGTTTCGGAAATTGCAAGGATCTTTGACCCTCTGGGGTTAATTATCACCATTGGTCTTCTTCGCAAAACATTTGATTCAATCTGTATGGATATTAGGAATTGGCTGGGATGAACTTCCTCCCAACAAATTGTTTTAAAATGGAATCTGTATCTTCAACAATTACCCGAGTTATTGAAAATTGAAATTCCTCGACGGATTCTTTGCGATAACCATCAAACTGTACAAATTCATGCATTTTGTGATGCATCGGAAGCTGGATATGCAGCAGCAGTTTATCTCCGCTGTGTCGATGAGAAAGGGAACATCCACGTATCATTGGTCTGTGCCAAATCTAAGGTCGCACCAACCAATCGTATATCATTACCTCGATTAGAATTGTGTGGTGCAGTGTTGTTGTCGAACTTGGTCGAGTATGTGCAAAATACGTATAGAGATAATTTAGTATTGGACGATACATTTGCGTGGTCAGATTCCACAGTAGCATTAGCATGGATTCGATCTTCGTCGTATAATTGGAAGACCTTTATTAGCAATCGTGTCTCGCATATCCAAGAACGAGTGGCTCCATCATCGTGGCATCATATTAAATCACAGGATAATCCTGCTGATTGTGCATCAAGAGGATTATTAGCTGCTGAGCTTGTTAATCATCCTTTGTGGTGGACGGCTCCACCATGGTTACTATTACCTAAAGAGAATTGGCCTGCTCATATGGAACCAACTCTTGCAGATCACACTCAGATGCACATTGAAAAAGAACTTTATCCCTTAATATACACGTTGCAGATCATTTCGTAGACTCGATGGTAAATCAATTTTCAGATTTGCGAAAAATATGCAGGATTCTGGTATATATTTGTCAGTTCATTCGTAACTTGAAAGTTCGTGCAAATTTGGATATTCGAAACTTAGAACAATTATTGGTCTCCCCCGAACAGTATGCACTTCATTTATTAATAAAACGGGTTCAAGAACAAGTTTTCAGTCAGGACATTGATATCATTCGAAAGGAAAACTTAGTAATAAACAACTTCGACCTCTCAGTCCTTTCCTTGACAGTGATGGGTTGTTAAGGGTGGGCGGCCGGTTGCGAAATGCAGACGTATCTTATGATACAAAATTTCCTTTGCTACTTCCTCGGTCACACCGGGTGACAGAGCTCATTATTCGAGATTGCCATACGAAATATTTACACCCTGGACTTAGAACTACTCATTTCTTGTTAGTACAAAATTTTTGGATTCTGTCTGCAAAAAGGGCTATTCAACAGTGCCTAAACTCTTGTATTCGATGTTTTCGTCAAAACCTATTTCGCTATGTCCTCCTATGGGCGACTTGCCCCGCTAGACTTACTGCCGGTAAAGCGTTTCTACATACTGGGGTAGACTACGGTGGACCCTTTTCTATCACCATGAATCGTATTAGAGGTGCCAAATCATTGAAAGCCTATGTTTGTTTATTTGTTTGTCTTAGTACAAAAGCGATACATCTGGAGTTGGCATCAAACCTATCTAAAGAGGCCTTTATTGCAGCTTTACGGCGGTTTGTAGCACGTAGAGGTAAATGCTTGCAAATTTATAGTGACTGTGGAACAAATTTTATCGGAGCATCTCGGGAACTAATCGAAAATATGAAGCAGTCATCCGAAACGGAAGGTATTCACTTTGTTTTAATCCTCCGTCGGCTCCTCACTTTGGGGAATGTGGGAAGCTGGGATAAAATCTGTAAAGTCCCATCTCAAGAAGGTGGTAGGCGAACAAATTCTCTCGTACGAAGAATTTAACACCATTCTTGCTCAAATTGAAGCCATATTAAACTCCAGACCTTTATGTCCAATGAGTAACGATCCCACTGATTTTCATTCTTAAGTCCTGGTCATTTTCTGAACGTAGAACCAGTGTCTGTCATTCCCGACCCTAATGTCTTAGATCTGAAACTATCTTCCTTAAATCGTTGGCAACTGGTTCAACGTATTCAGCAATCATTTTGGAAACGGTGGCATTTGGAGTACCTGCACACTTCAACAGAAAACCAAATGGTTTTCTGCTAATTATTCGTTAATGGTGGGAACGTTGGTGTTGATTAAGATACTCAAGTGTCTCCATTACAGTGGAAAATGGGACGTATACATACGTTGCATTATGGAAAGGACAATGTTTGTCGTGTGGCTACCGTGGCAACATCCCAGGGACTATTTAAAAGGCCCGTGGTAAAATTGTGCCCTCTCCCATTTCAGAGGCAACTTAGTATTATAGTTAGTATATTAGGTAAGTTAACTTTTAAATTTACGATTATATATATATATATTTTTTTTTGCTCGTTTAGACACACTTAGAAAATAAGTTCCTAATACTTATTTTGGTGGGCGGTATGTTAAGGCTTTATAAGTATTTTGGTTGTAGTGTAGTATGCCAATCACAATTAATTTAAGTCCTTAAACTATTCCCACCTAGAAACCCTCCATTATCCCTACCTTTAGTGCAACGACATAAAAGGGTTGGTAATGTACGAGTGGACGACAATTCAACTTCGTTCAGTTGGCTTTGGTTCGTGATTTAGTTCGGTGCATCGAGCATCAGTAATTAGCAACAATTAGTGAACAATTATACATACAGTCCATAATTATCTGATAGCAGTGCAAGTACAATCAACCACTACAACCAGTGAAAGGTAGGTGATATATTCCTTTAAATTATCATTTCCTTTGTGTGATTGTAAATGCAAATTAACATTTTGATTAACAGTTAGTAACAGATAATATCTATAGAAACTTGTAAAACCCAAGATTATAATACCAGAAAATAAAGCTCTGAGAATTAATATTATTTTGAACACCTGCGTAGTTTAAATATCACATACGGCGTAAATTTTGTAGATAATTAATAGTTTCAAAGAATCTTGGAAAAACCGGGGCTTAATATTCACGAGAATGTGCGATACGGGGTTATTAAACCCAGATAACAGTCCACATGGACTAAAATATAATCGATAATAAAGAATATCAATTTGCACCAATACGAACAGGTTAGAAAAGGAAAGAGAAAATGCGTCAAGCAAAGACACATATAGTAAAAGGCGGGAGTTAAGCAACGTCACGAGGGTCACAATTGGTTGAAAATAGGATGCAAATATCAGAGGTAGAAACAACAATTTCTGTACAAAATTAATTAGTTTTTCTCGGACATGCTTGCATGCCGTGTGTTGAAATTTCTGAGATTTAAATGGGACGAGTGAAAATTCGTAAAAATCGACGCGCGAGCGACAGACTGGCAACATAGAATGAGGAATTCTTTAGAATTACCCGTTTTGAGGACAAAAGCGACGTGCCGGCTTTTTGCTATATATACCGAGATGAATATAAACAAGCCCTCTTAGACTTTTGACTATTCGATGCGTTAAAAGCTCTTACATCCGCGACTTGATTGAAGATGTTAAACAGTGCATTTTAGTTTGATAAAATAATTTAAAATTTTTCTCGTATATTTTAGTGATTCAAAATAGTTGGTTATTTACGTGCTAACATGAATGTACTTCAGTGCACTTAGATACAAGGTAATAAAATTTAGTTTCACTGTACCAATTAGCAAAATTTACAACGACAAATGTATACACAAAAGTAGGCAGTTTTGGCGTATATTGGTGAAAGAAGTATGAAGTTATTTGCTATTTTTCGGGGTGTTAATAATTAAATGGTTCAAATACGTGTCTGGATCCACGAAACAAGGGTCAGATATACATAAATGAGTTCCGGAAAAGCCCAGAAACAACTTTAAATAAATGGTGATGGAGAAAATTTTAAAAGCGTTGAGAATTAGAAGCCGTAAATATAATCCTGTTGGAATGGTGTGATTAACTAAAGGGACGATGTACTTTGAAGCTACGAGGACAGTAACCTTCAGGTAAATTATACTATTTTGTTTGACATTTTGTGTGTGTTGAATAACTTTATAATTGATTTACTTTAAATGGACATTAGTGAAATTGTACTAACCATAAAATTTTAATTTTAAGATGAAATTTGCTTGTTGAAGTAGAAAGGGTATTTAGTTTTGATGTTCGGTAATATGATGAAAATTTGGGTATGTCTTTGAGCTCAATTAGACGAACCTGGTTAATTAACGTAAAGGGTGGTAGATGCTCCTTTATACTCAGACTCCGGTCTGCTTATATTGTTATATTAATTAGTAGGCATCCAACAAGGACTTTAATTTTGGATGCACATTAAAATGATAATAAAATTAATCTTGAAATTCTTTTTAAAACTGAAATTTATGCTGAGTTTTAATTTTGAAATTTTAATGTATTCTGAATATTGATGTAAATAGAGTTAACGTTGATGTTTTTGGTAGGAATGTGTTGTTTTTTTTTTATGAATGAGGAGGTTTATAACATTAGGTGAGCAGCCGAGGCGAAAAGAGGATCACAGCCGTTTATGACGCCCAATCTGTGGGACTAGAATTTTTTTGTTGAAAGGACCCAGTTCCCGCATTCAAAGGAGTATATCACAGCAATATATATAATAATTCAATTTATTGGGGATTGCAGCAAATTAAGAAAGTCTACTCTTTTTTCTTTAACTCAAGCTTTCGAGATTTTATTATTCTCTTCCTCAGGAGTAAGAATGTGAGGTTTGACTTAGATTTAAAATATTAATTTTAAATTACAAAAATATGTTTCAGAATTTTGAAGGTAAAATTTTACCTTCAAAATTCTGAAACATTTCTTAATTTGCTGCAATCCCCAATAAATTGAATTATTTTAAATTAATATTCAGCAAATGAAACGTGAAGATTATATATATATATATATATATATATATATATATATATATATATATATATATAGATACTTCTAGTCTTGTAGTACCATACCCTTAGCAAAACTTGATCTAAAAGCATTACCTAATCGAGCACCCGGACCGCTAATTAAGTTCGCTATATGATTCCCTATCTGTTTGCTAATTATAAGTTAAGTACTAGGTCATTTTCACCTAGTTAAATATTCCGAGTAAAATTCAAAACTTTTAATTTTCATTTACTCGAGTTCAACATTTGTCTTATAATACGTTAACCGATTATTAATTCTCCAATACTCAACTTATGTATTCTGTTTCTACCACCATCGAATACTAGTTTACATAGAAAAGATGCTAATCTATACTCTCCAAAGCAAGAGCCGAATGTAAATTTTACGTTAAGATAGAGAAATGCGTAAGTTTTTTAATAGTAGTTTGCGCGGGAAGTTCTCGAAAATTTGTACCTGCTAGATATGACGTAAAGGTCAACTCACAGACAATTGGACAGAAGTGTTGAAAATTGCTACGTTATGCAGCGTACGAGTCGGACAGAAATAGAACGAATATTTAAAGTGCGGACCCGCACTGATCATGATGACGAAACAGAACACAAGAAACGTAGAAATACCGGACAAACTACCAATGCGGAGAGGGGGCGATTCTTAGCAACACACAAAAATACATCGTCATCAATTTTTTATTTACAGTAAACATTAAAAAATAGAATTCGGTTTGCATCAACAAAAAAAATTATATAAATAAATAAATATATAAATATATATAAAGAATATATATATATATATATATATATATATATATATATAAAGAACAAATTTTAGTAATTTACGTACGAGTGCGCTTTTCGTTTGACATTTAGTATTCATTAATAAAAAAAAAAGAAAAATTACTGTTTATGCTTGCTGATAATACCAGAGTGTTGAAGAAAAAAAATTATTTACGGTCGAACAAATTCTAATAATCATGTAGTGAAGTACTATGGAGCATCAGCGACGCACAACCAACAAAAGTAGGAAGAAAGGAGGTGCTCCCGATATATGGGAACACTAATACAACATACCTCCAAGTACCAACTATTACCGTGTGCCCATTGCATCCACGGAGGTGAGTCAGCGAAGCGTCCGGGTGCTGGGGTTCAGATGTAGCACGGCGGCTCCGTGGCGTAGTGGTATATGTGTGACTGCTACGCCCAAGGTCCCGTGTTCGAAGCCCGATACGGTCCGCTTGAAAAATGTTAGGCGAGCATTTTTCACAAAAATACACCCTCGTTCGGATGAGAGGTAAAATGGAGGTCTCGTGTGAGTGTTGTCACGCACGTTAAAGATCCCTACCTTGCTTGGAACAGTAAGGGTTCGGCAAAATTTCAAATTTTTCAGGTAAAAAAAAACTCGCTTCCTGGACAATGTAGTACCTTCGGGTGGAGCATCGGAAAATCACATGTAAGGTCCAGATGTAGCGTCACCACAGTCGACAGATGTCGAGCGCTGAGACACTTCCTGCAACAGCGAAACACATACCAGCGCATTTCTACAAAAGAAGAATAATCGTACTACGTACAACAATTTGGTCTCCAGGTAAGAGCGATACACCCAAGATCTACACTTCTCATAAAGAAAAAAAACGTGCATCGCTCTTGGAGTAATAGAACGAGTAGTTTAGGAAAATACATATGAGGACGAACTGCAGAATCAAATTGAAAATTGTTTTAAATAACAAGAATTCGAGCTTCAATCCTCTCGTTATCAACATACCAAAAAGGAGATTAGAAAATTCGAGCCAAATTTTATCAAATAATACAATACACTATTTCAGCGAGTCTTTTGGTCGTAGCAGTATAAGGATTAAGTTTACGCTATATAGTAACATGTAGCCAGTTAACGGATACTCAAAACAAGGTGCCAACTATAGAATTTATAGCGTAAACTCGTCGTTTTAGAGTAGATAGATTGAAATTGAAAATTATTCGCAAGCGTATTTATTATAAACAGGTAAAATATATAGGATGTTATCGACGAATGGAAGAGTGGAAATGGAATCGATGTGGTTTTTAATTCATCGGCCTTAAATGAAGGTAACAAAATATTAACGAGAAGTAACACATTCCAAATATGTTTCGTGTAGGGCGCAAACAACAGACGTTAATTAGTGGATTTGTTAGAGGAACTACCAAAATGTACCAATTCGAATACAGAAGACTCGTATAAAGTGTATTAATTACGATATTTCATTGTGCTTGCGTGTTCACATGCACAATGGGTCTATAAATTTCGCTTTTCCCTCGCTCAATCCACGTACCCGAAATGAGTGCTCGTTAATAAAAATATACAGGGTGTTTCTAGAAATTGTATCAAGATGGCGTGAGAAATGTGACATTCGTATCAAAATGGTTGTGGGAGGTGGGATGTAGAAGGTGGGTTGTAGAAGGGTGGGTGGTGAAGGCGGGAGGTGAAAAGTGGGAGGTGGGGATGCACGATGGGTAGATGTGGAAGGTGTATGGTGGCAGGAGGTTGAAAGTAGACTGCGGCAGCGGCGTTGACCCAGACAGCTTAAAAAGGACCTACTAAGGTTATATAGAATTACCTAAGTGCCATCTATTTGCAATTAACGGATGTCAGTTTACCAATGAAACACACGCTATAAATAGGGCACGGTTCGATAATCTGTCAGTTTAGTTTAGTTTGCAGTTAAGAAGTGATTATGAAATAAAGTAGATTAAGTGTCGAAATAAATATGTTTGATATGTCATATACATTACCGGAGCTTGTGATAGAAATAAATACGCTTATGTGTACATAAATTAAAAATTGACCGTTAGTAATAAATAAATTAGTAGTGCTTCAAGTGTTAATTATAAGTGTATCATCGTTTTAAGAACTTAGTGCAGTAACACTATTAGGGATTGGCTTGTAATAAATTATCATTAGTGTATCGTAATTTCTGTGTATCTACGAATAAACAGGCTTGTATTCAGTCAATAAAGAACAGTTAATATACGAATATCGTTACACTATACAGCGAGGTTAGGTGTTCCTAAATAGCATACTCGCATTTTTACGATGTTATAAGCGAGCCGGATAAAAGCGTTTTTGTACAAAAATACACGTTGCTATTGATAATATTTTAAGTGTTGTTATAAAACTTTGTAAAAATACGTAGCGGTATAAGTAGTTTTTGTAAATAATTTGAGCTGTCACCTCTTAAAACTAAACGAGCCAAAGAAACAACGTATTTGGAAACAAAATCATCGGAGAAGTGTGCGCGATGTAGTCAATACTAAAAACGCGTATGTCATGGTAAGCCGTGGCACTCGCCGAAACACAACAAGACATGAAAAAGGTCCAGGGTACTGGACTCAATTCAACTATATTAGGAAACTGTCAGCAGGACTCCCCTGCATTAAATTTATGAAAGATAAAGCATACCACTTAGGAATAAATTGCAGCAACTTCAAAGCACGTTTGGTTGCAAAACAAAAGTAGAAATAAGTACTTATTATCCTCTAGAAATGCTGACCAGACCTTTTTAAATTGCTTTCTGATAATAACTAAACAATAATTTATTTGCAGGCTATTTAGTTTGAGTGCTCTATACGAGAGTAAGGTGAAAAGTTCTCGGCCTACAATGAAAGACTGCAATTTTCAGTAAAAAAAAAAAAAATTTATTTTTCGACATAATCCCCCTTAACTTCAACACACTTGGTCCAGCGTTTCTCCAACATCAGTATTCCTTCCCGGAAGTGAGAGTCTGGAAGGCTGTGAAAATATTCGTCTACGGTCCTCTCAACTTCTTCATTGGACATGAAGCGCTTCCCAGAAATAAATTTCTTCAAGTTTGAGAACACATAGAGGTCTGAGGGCGCCAAATCAGGAGAATAGGGGAGATGGCCGAGTAAGTCGTACCCCAAATCCGTCAATTTTCCCATCGTCAACGCACCCTTGTGTGTAGGTGCGTTGTCTTGGTGAAAGATGGTTTTTTCTTCTTCAAGCCAGGCCTCTTCTCGCGAATTTTGGCATCCAGCTGGTCAAGAAGGGTGGAATAATATTGGCCTGTAATTGTTCTGCCTTTTTCAAGGTAATCTATTAACAGGACCCTTTTCGCATCCCAAAACACGCTGGCCATCACCTTTCCGGCAAATGCGATCGACTTCGCTTTTGGCGCTGAACAACCGACTTCCGCCCACTGCTTCAACTGCTGTTTCGTTTCTGGCGGGTAATGGTGGACTCATGTCTCATCCATGGTGACAAATCGCCGCACAAAATCGCTCGGATCCTTAATGAACCGGGCCAAACATTGCTGTGAAACTCGTTTTTGCATTTGCTTTTGCTCCGCATTCAGCAAATGCGGCACCCATCTTGCACAGAGCTTTCGTATCCCTTACTCTTTGTGTAAGATGTTTCGCACCCTTTCGTCTGATATCCCTACAGCCTCAGCGATCTCCTTCACTTTCACTCGCCTATCGTCCAACACGATATCATGCACTTTTTCGATCGTTTCCGGTGTGGTTGCGGTTTTTGGTCGTTCTTCACATCTTCGGGAGACGTGCGACCACGTTTAAATTCAGCTGCCCACTTTTTAAAGGTTGACAGGGAAAGGGCAGAGTCTCCGTAAACTTTTGTCAACTTCGGCTGAATTTGCTTAGGGGTTAATCCGTCCAAAACGAAGAATTTTATGACCGCACGATATTCAAGTTTATCCATCTTAAGGAAACACGCATAAGACGTCGGCTTGAAAAAATTCGTTTAAACAAACTACTTGAGATAGCAAGTTGAAACTTGTCATACGAACGAATGACATGTGCACGCAGGCGGGAAGCATAAATTTTTGCTGATTGGAACGCCATCTCTGTGTCAGGCCGAGAACTTTTCACCTTACCCTCGTATAAACTAAATAACTAACTATTTTACGATGAACTTCATTTTACTATTCAACACGCAATATACTATATTTATTATTCAATTCCACTATGTAGTTTATCTACACATTTAATTTACGTACACAAGCACTAATTCTTCTAGCTTAATTTATATAAACATTAAACGTATTTATTTTAAAAATCAATCTTCAATTCATATCACATCCTCCACGGAATAAAACTTCGACTGCCTTAAACGTCGGATCAAACGGTTTATATATCTATCCAGCATAGCTTCCAAAAGCTGGTAAAGTTTTCTAGAAATCACTCGAATCACCTGTTATGTTTGCTTCATATCGGTTCTTTAAATACACCTTTATAGCAGTGAATCAATCCATTGTTCGTTTATTGTCCTTATCATTTCAATTCTAGATTGTTGGGCATCATGCGCTATGCAACCATAGAAACAAGTACATAATAAGACGACGACTTAGGTAAATTTATAAATATAGCACTAGTTGATCCTAGTATAAATCAGAAGTAAAAAACTACTTACGTGCTTGGTATCTCCAGAACTTAGTAACGGCGAATGTGCCTGTAACAAAAGATACACGTAACTAAAATTTTCTGGACAATAAATTAGAAATTCATAACTGTCATTATTTTTATCTTACAGTTAGTATTTTCCTACTTTTCGATATTTACATAGATCTTTTCTCCAGATTTCAAAAGTTGCCAATATCACTATTATATTCAAAATATAAGTTCACACTTGTGTATAATAAAACTTGAACCTCCTGCACGAAAATATTCAATTAATATAAAAAAATATTGGTTCTAGTACAGGCCCAACTAGAATAAAGTTATTACGTGTGTTGTTTTTTTCTATATACTACAGAACCTTTCCTAAACCAGAACAACTATAAAGTATTTTCACTAAGAAATATTGCTTGTTTTAGATAGATAAATATATTTTGGTATTATACTACGTCAATTATTGGCAAAAGTTGAATTTGCAGAATATTTTAAGAAAAAGAAACCTGACAAAATTACTAGGATTTAAACTGATTTAAAACCCAACACTTAGATATAAAACTGAGTTGTCATATCGCTTTTCCTTTAACAATTTCTGATAGTCTTTTAATCACAACATTCATCAGATGCTAATAATTTTCGAACAATACGGTGACGGAAACGTTTCTTCAGCACGCACTGGGTTCCGTGGCTGTCCTTGGGCAACCTTCTAAAATTAGGTGCTTCCATTTTCTCAAAAAAATTTCAATGAGTGTAAAATCAGGGTTCGGAAAAGGTGAAACTGACTTTAGTATTTTTTGTTCTGTGACAACCAGCACCATCTTATTAAAATGTGAAATTATCGTCAAAATGTAAATTAGAAGAAGCGATAACATGTCATTATATTACGGCAATTATCGCTTCATCCACGAAAATCAATTGCTTGATGGATTTTCTCAAAGAGTCAGGATGAAAGTTTCAAATTTGAATCTGATACTCCTACCACGTCTATCATCAATAAAATCATTAAATTATATTCATAGCTAAATACAAGGTTGCTCCGCTGATCTTGAGTTCCATCTTTTCTAGTCTTTAACTATGATAAAAAAATTTCTAATATATGTACCAATCAAAATTTGCCGTTTAACGACTGAGAGACATTGAGATTCCTTACATTTTGACAAATACGAACCTAGATTTTAGATTAATGAATAAAATGCTACTATCATTAAATATCTGATAATAATGCGAGTAGCTTTTATATTTCCAAGCAGATTTATATCACAATATTAATATTTTTACAAACAAATTCTTCTACCATCATTGAGAGTTTTTCATGTCAAACTACAAAACCAGGAAATTATTTATGGTAAAATACATATTAGGACGGAACTCAGGTTCATAAATTAATTTAAAACCACAAACAGAGAAAACAGATTTCAATGTTATGCATTTTTCACAAAAATTTGAGAATGCTTTGGCACATTGGTCATAAGAAATAATTCCATTTAATAATATACCGAAACAATTATAGTTATAGTGTAACGAATATATATTCTATAGCACCATGTTAGCAAGGATCGCTTCAGCATAATTTTATTCTGTGGTATTTAATTCTCGTATTTGATGCTATAATATCTAAAAGAAACAATTCTATATGAAAACAGAAAATCATGTTCGCTTAAATAACTTAAATGCTTTGCACGGAGATTTTTAATAATATTATAGTTTTCAAGGAACGTATTTATATGGGGTCTAGTCGTTTGTGTTGTCTACTTTACAGGCGAATTCTTCCTCTTCATTCGTTATAATTAGAATAGCGCGTGCGTGTACTGGTCACGGGAATGCGCCACGCAAATAAGGTGTCGTACTAACGAGGTCGGCCATTGCTTTTCTAAATGTAGTCGAGTTGGCAGTGTTTTCTTAAAAAAGTATGAATCTTCAGGCCTTGCAGAAGTGGGGCCTCCGAATCGGCGTGGGATGGTTATAATAGGGGGGCGAGTCGCCTGGCGACACAGTGTGAAGCGTCAGGCTCCTGTGACACCGGCAAGGCAATGAAACGCGCCGCCTCTTGAATTGTTGTGTTAGGATTTGTTAACGCGTATGACAGAGTAGAATGACGAATTAGAATAATGGAAAAGTATATTTAAATGCTGCAATAATATAAAGATATGGTTGAACGTTGTTACAGTTGAATCCAAGATTGGAAAGCTGTTCATTTATCAGGGCAACTACAGCTGTTGATTAATGTTTCGTAACGACAATTTGAGGAGCAGATTTTGGAGCATGTACGTCGACGTTTAATAATTAGATATGAAAACATCAACACCTACAGGTATCAAACCTTCTTTTTTGTTTTGTTTGTGAGAATTCGTGAATGCTTACATATATAATTTTCGAGGATCGTTTGGTCAAGTTAAATTTTGTGTGTACAGAACAGCGTGGGAGAAAATAGTCACGAATTGCTACAGTAATAATTTTGTAAAATTTGCATAAATTCACTTGCTAACAATATGAGATATCAAAGTCCATTTCTTGCTTTTTAGAAAATTTATTTGCAGATGTTAAAACTTTAATAAGCTCATAATACCTGATTTAAATGAAAAGTTGTTTGTCTAAGTTAACTACATGTGATTCAATTTTTTTAGAAATAATTTATGAGACACATGTGAACCAATAGTCAGATCTGAACACTTGGTGTCAAAACTTGTTTTAAAATATTATTAACTTAAGGTCCTGTTATGTCAAGGGCAGATGTATTGAAAACCCAATTTTATTAGTTCATTTTGTAAACATATTTAAAGAAAAAACCAAGAAAGAGAAACTACATTAAATTTCATTTTTAGACTCAAGTTTTTTTATTCCATGCATAATTAAATTTACTAAATTTTTTAAGTAAATAAGTTTGTTGAACAATGAAATTATACGAATGCTGAAGTAATTTAAAAAGCACAGATATGCTACAACTGATTTGTTCTAGGTATTCATTTTTGATTTAAATATCTTTGGTGTGGCAATCTTAACATTATCCACCTGTAATTATTAGTATGTTTTTTTATTGGAAATCACAAACTGTGTCTTTCTAATAGAGAATTTGTTGTGCATTCTTTTCTTCCAGGTTCATCGAGATCGGAGAGGTCGTAAGTATGTTCCAGAGGTTTCCAGATACATTAGTTCAGTAAGTTGTAAGTTTTTTTATTGTGTTCACATCCCGTGAGTTTCTGTATCTTCTCATAGGAGTAATGAATCTTTAGTGTAACCATTCATACAGATACAGTGGCGCTCAACCCATTTTCTTTTTGTTAGTTTATTGTAGAGTTTAGACCATCCCCACACCCTTTCTCATTGCTCACCCTTGGGGTAATTCCCAGACTTAGCCGCGAATAATTAAAGCTTCACTTTATCCAGCAACAAGGAAGCTCACAAAAAAAAGAGATAAAAAAAAGTTTGTTTTACTAGCGCAACCAACGTGAGGCTCGATGGTCGTTCGTTTAAAAAGGGTTTGCTCGATTGGTAACAATAAGTTGTTACAATATCGTTTAACTATTGGCTTGTGGTAAACTCAAAATAGTTTGGTTAAAAATTTTTTTTCATAGTACTCATGTCGTGTCTGGAACCTCAAAGTTTATTCGATAATTGTCTAAATGTTGTAGCAGGTATAAATTTATATTAAAGTAAAATTTTCATTATTTCAGAGTTGAACTTGTTAAAATACTTTTAAGTTGACATAACAATTTTTTTTGAAAATGGCAGAAACATTTCAAATTGTGCATTTACTCAAGGAAGAGCTTGAATACGAATAAAAAATCCGTGGAATAGAAAGTGTCAGGCCTGTAGTAGAAAAAAGGAAAATCTTAGGTAGATTGTTAGCTAAGGAAGTAGGGAAACCTGATTGTTTGGTTGATCTGTCGGTATACAAAGTAGAATTCGATGACGAGTATAAAGAAATAAACGCTACCATAGAGTCGATAAAACATTTGGTGTTAGAATTCGAAGGTGATTCTGGAGATTCTATTTTTAAAAGAGTACTTTCAAGGCTTGTTCATGTATCAGGTCGAGTTAAACGTTTAAGGCTTCCGTCTGACAAGTCAAAGGAAGCAGAATTATCGAAAAAAGAATTACTAGCCACTATTCTTACTGTTGAGGCAGAGTTGTATGAAAAAGTGAAGGCAAGTACAACATCACACAGCTCAGGTGATGCAAGTCACACAACCCCACTAGTAGTAGCTGTACCTGTACCAACTCTTTCATATCTTCCTCCACCAATCCCCATTAGTACTTGGTCAGTTAAATTTTCAGGAGATCCCAAACAGTTGTATTCATTTTTAGACAGGGTAAAGGAGTTCGCTCAATCGCGTAAGGTATTGAGTAGAGATTTGTTTGAGTCATCAGTAGAATTATTTGTTGGGAATGCTTTGGTGTGGTTTAGGAGTGTAAGAGATTCCTTAAAAGATTGGGAATCCCTGGTAAATCGGTTGAAAGAAGATTTCTTACCAGCCCATTCGGAAGATGAGATCTGGGAAACTATAAAGAATCGTCGTCAAAGGAGAGATGAACCAATTGTTTTATTCGTAGCTCATGTGGAAGGTTTATTTAGTCGATTACCCAATGCTCCAGCAGAGATCACAAAAGTTAGGATACTTAGAAAAAATTTATTGCCAGAATTCATATCACAACTTGCTCTTTCTGATATTGAAGATATGCCTACGTTAATAAAATTATGTAAAAAATTAGAGGAAGCCATGTTGTTAAAACAGAAATCAGTTTCCATTCAGTCGAGTAATTCATCTAACTTTCGCAACAACGTTAAGTTACCAGTAAGAAATAGACAACAGGTTTATGTAAAAGATTTTTCTACATCGGGAAGTCGTGTGGATACTCAGAAGACATCTGCTCCACAAGTTCAAATTATAGGTAATGATAAGTCTTTACCAGTACCTGCTTCTGTTAGTTCTACGGGTTCATCAAAAATTATCCCAGGATGTTGGAATTGTTCGAGGCGTGGTCATTCATTTCGGTATTGTAGATTCCCTTAAAGATTTTTTGTTTTGGTGGTGGTCATAGAGGGGTTACGCGTGATACGTGCCCATCGTGTTCAAAAAACGAGTGAGGAGATGGATGTTGCACGGCCGACATTCCATTCCTTCTCAAAAGGCAGCAATTACGATTTGTGAGCAGAAGAATTATGTTAGTAAAAAAGAGTGGTCAGATTGGTTAAGTATAGTAAAAAATTTTTGTCATAGTAAATCACAACCCAAGACTGACTCGTTATTTATTGAAAAATCTGGTGATAATCGACCATATGTGATGGTTAAATTGTTCGGTTTTGATGTCACTGGTCTTTTAGATTCAGGATGTACTACATCGGTGGTAAAGTCCCTCGCTATTCCTTTAATTGATAAATTGAAGTTAAAAATTTTTAAGTCAGAAAAGAAAGGTATATTTACGGCAGATGGGGCGTTGAAACCAGTGGAAGGAATCGTGGATTTGCCCATTTCAATAGGAAAGCAATGCCGCATCCTCAGTGCTCTAGTTGTGTCATCTTTACCACATGCTTTCATATTCGGTAGTGATTTTGCCAAGTTATTCGGATTGATAGTTGACTTTAGAAATAATTCGTGGCATGTACAAAGCGATAGTGAGAATATTATTCCGTATGTAGGCCCATCATCAGTCCCATTGAAATACAGTGATTGTCTACTCCATTTAGATGATTTGTCAGTGGATCAGCGGTCTCGGGCACAAGCTGCTATCGATTCATTTCAAGAAATTTCTAGTGTTGATAAATTAGGACGTACAAATATGATAGAGATGAATATTGATACAGGCGATGCAAAACCTTTCAGGAAAAGACCTTATGTTATGTCCCCTTATATTAGTAAAGAGTTAGATAAAGAGCTAGATGAAATGATTCGCTTAAAAGTCGTAGAACCGTGTCAAAGTCCGTGGAATTCGCCCGTGTTGTTGGTCAAGAAGAAGGATAGTAAGGAATATAGATTTTGTTTTGATGGTAGGGCACTAAACGATGTTACAGTTCATGACAGCTACCCTCTTCCTAATATCGACAGAATACTAGGGATGTTGCGTAATGCAAATTATATTTCCAGTCTTGATTTGCGTAAATCATTTTGGCAAGTACCTCTTAGTGGATCGTCGAAAGATAAAACAGCGTTTAGCGTTATTTCACGAGGGCAATATAGATTTGTGACGATGCCGTTCGGTTTAAAAAATGCTGCACAGACTCAACAGCGTTTAGTTGATGCAATTTTCGGTCCGAGGTTCGAACCATACGTTTTCTGTTACCTGGATGATATAATCTTATGTTCGTCGACGTTTGAAGAGCACTTGAAGTTGTTGTATGAGGTCAAGGAACGCATTAGAGAAGCAAATCTAACCTTGAATCTAGAAAAGTGCAAATTTTTTAGGAGATCACTCAAATTTCTTGGTTACATCGTAGGGTCAAATTCTCTGAGAACAGATCCGGATAAGGTATCGGCCATGGTCAATTTTCCACGTCCAAAGAACACCACAGAGGTCAAAAGATTTCTCGGAATGTGTAGTTGGTATCGTCGTTTTATAAAGGATTTTTCATCTTTAGTTTCGCCAATTAATGACCTTATCAAGAAAAGAAAGAAAGGCCAAACCGTTACTTGGACTCCTGAAGCAGAGCGTTCATTTGTGTCGATTAAAGAAGCTTTAGTGTCTGCTCCACTCTTGACGCAGCCAGATTATTCCGCTCCGTTTGTTGTTGAATGTGATGCCAGTAATACCGGTCTCGGAGCTGTGTTAATTCAGAATATTAATGGAGAAGAACGTGTAATATCGTACGCCAGCAAAACCCTTAATCGTGCTGAGCGAAATTACTCAACAACAGAGAAAGAATGTCTTGCAGTAATCTTTGCCATTGAAAAATTCCGTCCATGGGTAGAAGGAGTTCGTTTTACAGTCGTTACAGACTACTTTTCGTTGCTTTGGCTAAGTAATTTGCAGAACCCTACAGAAAAACTTGCTAGGTGGGCAGTAAGGTTAAGACAGCATTCGTTTGATTTAGTACACAGGAAAGGAAAGTTTAACGTAGTTCCTGACTGTCTTAGTCGTGCAACTCCGGAAGAAAAACATATCGTAAATTTAATAGAGGTCAAGCTTGATAATTTAGAAAATTGGTATGTGTCATTACGTGATAAGATTTTGACGTCACCTGAGAAATACCCTCAATGGAAAGTTGAGAATGAGTTTGTTTTTAAGTTTATTCCGTCAAATTTGCCTTTAACATCTAACATCGTAGAGTGGAAATATTTAGTTCCGAAAGCCCAACGGGAAGAAGTCATCAGATCGTGTCATGATCCCTCAGTCGCGGGACATTTTGGATTTTCGAAGACTATTGCCAGAGTTCAGGAAAATTATTATTGGCCCAAAATGAGTTTAGATGTGTTGAAATTTTGTCGTGCATGTTTAGTGTGTGGTGCACAAAAATCTTCTAATGCAGGTCCTTTAGGTTTAATGGGAAAAGAGAAAGAAGCTAAATTTCCATTTCAGATAATTGCATTGGATCTTATGGGTCCATTCCCTCGCTTGAAATTAGAATTTAAATGGCTTTTGCTAGTCGGAGATTGGTTTTAAAAATATACAATTTTACATCCTTTACGCAGTGCAAAGTCTCACGTTATAGAACAGTATATGGAGCAAAAAGTTTTCTTAGTGTTTGGAGTGCCACAATTTATTATTTGCGATAATGGTTCAAATTTAGCTGGTCGAATTTTTAGGTCGGTATGTAATAGGTTTGAAATTCAGAAAATATGGTATAATGCTGTTTATGCGCCGCAGTGTAATTTTGTCGAGAGGATTAATAGAACAGTAGGGACAGCTATTCGATCTTATCTTGAAGAACATGATACCTGGGATACTGAATTAGCGCAGATTCAATTTGCTATTAATTCTGCTAAACATGAGTCGACGGGTTATACTCCGAATTTTTTGGTTTTTGGCCGACACATCCCCATCACTGGTAAGTTTTATGGTAGTGGATTTACTCCCGAAGGAGATATCGAAATCATTCCTGGTAGTCGCCCATTATATACTTCAGATCGTCAAGGTATTTTTAAGGTATTTGAAGATGTCCGAACAAAACTGCATTTAGCTTATGAACGTTCGAGTAATCAATATAATTTAAGGAGGAGAAATATTTCTTTTGAGGTTGGTAATAAAGTATGGAGGGCCAATAAAGTATTGTCGAGTGCGAGTAATAAGTTTTCTGCTAAACTTGCCCCAAAGTTTGTTTTAAGTATAGTTAAAAAGAAGTGCTCGAGTGTAGTATATGATTTGGCTAATTTGGACGGATCGAGAGCAGGTAGATGGCACATTAAAGATCTGAAACCCTATTCCGCCATCAGTCCAGACTATCCCCCAAAAGATTAATTCGTCGTTTATGATTTTTTGTTGAATAGAGGTGATTGATTGAAAGCTCCTCTGGTATCTTGTTGCTCATGGAAATCGCCAGTTATTCCAAGTACTTTTATTCCTCAAGAAATGTGTTTTTGAATTATTTAATTTAAGTAGTTAGCTCAGATAAAATGTAATTTTGTCTGCGTTTTTGCTTTAGTTCGTAGTAGAGTTGCGGTAGTGTTGGTAATGTCATGCGTGTTAACAAATTATCTATTTAAATAGGTAAAGCCAAGTAGATTGTTTAGTGTATGTAGTTATTCTAGTTGTGGTGAGACCATGTAAATATTTGTTGTTTCAGTTTGGTGCGTGTGTTTAATCTAAGTTAGGTGAATGATCACTTAAGTGAGATTCGTTTTTGAGACGGTCACTTGAGTGCTGTTATGTTTAGAGTAAGCGAGATGCTTACGTGGTAATTTTTTTGAGGCGAGTTGATTCAGAATGTTTGGTGTGGCCACTGTAGCGTTGAAAATTTTTTGGAGCGTCCTGATAAAAAGAATACTGGTTCGATGTGCGAACTATTTTTTTGTAGAAGCAGTAGCTCGCTAGTGTTGCTACTTTGTTGTTGGATATTTTTTTTTATCGTCGAGAAGAAAAGTATTTTTGGATGATTGCTGATATCCATATAGTTTGATGTGGGTCTTCCGATTTCGTTTAGTGTTAGTGAGACTAACACAAAGAAAAGTAATTTTTTGTAAATACAGCATTTTTTTTTGTGGTTCCTGTGCTGGATTCCTTTTTTTTGATCAGCAGTAGTGAAAACATTTTTGTAAAGATATCGATATGTATATACTTTGGAATGAGTTTTTCGATTTTGTGTTAATAATGTTAAAGTTATTGGTAAGGAAGAAAATTTGTTTGTTACTTTACGGCGGTTTGCGTCGAGGTTTTATTTGAGTTTTAGTTTAAGTTCCGCGAACTTAGTAGTTTTGTCCCTTGTTAGGTTGCAACTCGTGAGTATTTGACCTCAATATTTTGACTTTTACCGATTATGTCTTTTTACCGATTATGTCCTACTTATTTTGATTCCTAACGGATGTGTGGTACGCAGAGTTACCTACTCACTCGCTTGTTTGCTCCCTTATTTACTATTAGTCAGGTCACTAGTAAAAATTTTTTTGGAGATCAAGTTTCAAGTTTATTTTAGTTTGATTGGGTTTATTATAATGGTATTTTTGGTACCTATCTTTTGTTTAAGTAGTAGTTTCGTCTTTGTCTATAAAAAAAAAACTTCTCGTTTAAGTATTTACTAACATATAGTTAATCTCAAAGTTTTTTCTTTTTGTTCGGGGGCTGTGTAACGAATATATATTCTATAGCACCATGTTAGCAAGGATCGCTTCAGCATAATTTTATTCTGTGGTATTTAATTCTCGTATTTGATGCTATAATATCTAAAAGAAACAATTCTATATGAAAACAGGAAATCATGTTCGCTTAAATAACTTAAATACTTTGCACGGAGATATTTAATAATATTATAGTTTTCAAGGAACGTATTTATATGGGGCCTAGTCGTTTGTGTTGTCTGCTTTACAGGCGAATTCTTCCTCTTCATTCGTTATAATTAGAATAGCGCGTGCGTGTACTGGTCACGGGAATGCGCCACGCAAATAAGGTGTCGTACTAACGAGGTCGGCCATTGCTTTTCTAAATGTAGTCGAGTTGGCAGTGTTTTCTTAAAAAAGTATGAATCTTCAGGCCTTGCAGAAGTGGGGCCTCCGGATCGGTGTGGGATGGTTATAATAGGGGGGCGAGTCGCCTGGGGACACAGTGTGAAGCGCCAGGCTCCTGTGACACCGGCAAGGCAATGAAACGCGCCGCCTCTTGAATTGTTGTGTTAGGATTTGTTAACGCGTATGACAGAGTAGAATGACGAATTAGAATAATGGAAAAGTATATTTAAATGCTGCAATAATATAAAGATATGGTTGAACGTTGTTACAGTTGAATCCAAGATTGGAAAGCTGTTCATTTATCAGGGCAACTACAGCTGTTGATTAATGTTTCGTAACGACAATTTGAGGAGCAGATTTTGGAGCATGTACGTCGACGTTTAATAATTAGATATGAAAACATCAACACCTACAGGTATCAAACCTTCTTTTTTGTTTTGTTTGTGAGAATTCGTGAATGCTTACATAAATAATTTTCGAGGATCGTTTGGTCAAGTTAAATTTTGTGTGTACAGAACAGCGTGGGAGAAAATAGTCACGAATTGTTACAGTAATAATTTTGTAAAATTTGCATAAATTCACTTGCTAACAATATGAGATATCAAAGTCCATTTCTTGCTTTTTAGAAAATTTATTTGCAGATGTTAAAACTTTAATAAGCTCATAATACCTGATTTAAATGAAAAGTTGTTTGTCTAAGTTAACTACATGTGATTCAATTTTTTTTAGAAATAATTTATGAGACACATATGTAAACCAATAGTCAGATCTGAACACTTGGTGTCAAAACTTGTTTTAAAATATTATTAACTTAAGGTCCTGTTATGTCAAGGGCAGATGTATTGAAAACCCAATTTTATTAGTTCATTTTGTAAACATATTTAAAGAAAAAACCAAGAAAGAGAAACTATATTAAATTTCATTTTTAGACTCAAGTTTTTTTATTCCATGCATAATTAAATTTACTAAATTTTTTAAGTAAATAAGTTTGTTGAACAATGAAATTATACGAATGCTGAAGTAATTTAAAAAGCACAGATATGCTACAACTGATTTGTTCTAGGTATTCATTTTTGATTTAAATATCTTTGGTGTGGTAATCTTAACATTATCCACCTGTAATTATTAGTATGTTTTTTTATTGGAAAGCACAAACTGTGTCTTTCTAATAGAGAATTTGTTGTGCATTCTTTTCTTCCAGGTTCATCGAGATCGGAGAGGTCGTAAGTATGTTCCAGAGGTTTCCAGATACATTAGTTCAGTAAGTTGTAAGTTTTTTTATTGTGTTCACATCCCGTGAGTTTCTGTATCTTCTCATATGAGTAATGAATCTTTAGTGTAACCATTCATACAGAT